>CM076572.1:1305331450-1305412474 GCA_034641835.2 Pinus albicaulis | reverse complement strand
TGCAGTCCCTTTTGCAGATCTGCTTTATTTGCAGTAGCAGAGTTGCAGGGTGTTTTGGCATTAGTTTGGAGGAGAGATCTCTGGTGATTGGATCCTTCCTTTCACTATGGTGATCCATGGATTGGCCATCCAATCCATGTTTGTTTCAGATCTGATCTGTTTTACATTATATGATTCATAATTTTCTGAATATTATTGCAGATCTGTAACTTAGATCTCAGATCTACACTTGTATTTTCATGATTTGCTGAGATCGCCAAGGGGAATGTAATGATGAGCCTTTCTTGTACACAGATCTGAATTAGATCCATATTTTCATGTACATATCTACTCTAGATCTAATTTTTAACATACTGCTGCTTCAGCCAATATAAATAACATTGTCAAGCTTATTTTGTCATTTCTCATGGTTGTAGCACCTCATCTTTGAGGGTTTCTTCTTGTAAATCCTTCTCCTTTCTATTCTACATTGTAGAAGCTTCTATATAAAGTTATTTTGCTGATTTGTAGCTATAGCATGAGTTTTCATACTGATCTCCTACATTTATTGGGCTGAACTACGTTATCTTCCAGCAGTTGTTTTTGTATTGCTGCAGTCCCCTTCTTTGGGCATTTCCTAGCTGCAATAGGTGTGGGGGGCCTTGTTTAACACACCTAGGACGATTTTTTTCTGATCACCTCTTGGATTTATGTCTTAGATATTCAGATCTAAGGGATCCAAGGGCTAGTTTCCAATCTTGTAGCATACATTCCTGAAAAATGCGTTTTTCAGACATGCCTTGCTAGCAGATCCGATTTTGGGATATTACATCCTTTGAGGAAGGAATACTCCACACATTGGAGTAGATGGAGGCCGTTGATGCTTACATTGGCCAAGATTTGGAGATTCTCTTTAGATGGGAGCTTCTCATGGGAGGCTAACTTCCAAAAATTCCTACTTCTTTTTGTGCATGAGAAGCTACATGATGGGCATGGCAACAATTTGGAGGATGACTTTGGCATGAGGGATGTCAAAGGAAAATATAGCAGCATGTGGGGAGCTTCACATTGCAAATCATCAGTGCTATCTCTTGGGAGGATTGATCCATATTGGAGGCTTAAACTCTTGGTAGAGTACTCCAAGGATCTTGGTGCTTGCATGATTTTTGATGACCCTGATGGAGGTGATAGATATATGGTGGATGATGTGGTCATATATTCCTATGGCATATTATTCTTGACTAGAGCTTCTAAGCTCAAGGAGGAGCTGCTACATGCAGCACATGAAGACTTCTTTTCCATGCACTTTGATGCATATCTTTCCTTGGCAGAGGAGTTCATTTGGGAGGGCATCCAGCATGATATATTTCAACATATGGAGAGATGCATATCCCGGATGGTGATAGAGAGGATGTCACAGCCACTTCCCTAATTTTTAGAGGTGAGGGAGAGTTTCCATTTGAGCCATTTCAGCTGAAGGTCCTAAGCACATGGTGGAGAATGTATAATTCCACTTTATGTTTTGTACTTCTTTACTTTATATGAGCAGCATGTTGTACCAAGGAGGATTATCCCTTCTTGCATATTGTATGATGATGTACTTGAAGCCATTTGTAGCATTTATATTGGCTATCTTATTGATGGTTTGTGGGGGAAGCCACATGATTTTTGGTGTGCACCATTGACACCACTTTGTACTTTCATGTTTCTATCTTGTAAAATGATTGTGGTAGAAAAAAAAGTGGTTTTAAGAGAACTTGTTATTTTTTGATTTGATGCAGGCAAAGGATGCACTGTGTTGGTTCCATGTGTGGGACCTTGATCCACCTTCTGGTTCACATATGACAACTTGTTTCTGTTGGTTTTTGCCTCCATGTATTGCTATAATTTTTATGTTCATGAGGAGCTTGGTTGGGAGAGTGGGATATGATTTGGAGATGCCCCTTGGGAGTATGATTCTCCCTACTTTACATGATGCATGTTTCAGGGGAAGCAATGGCCAGCCCATGATTTCCAAACTACATCTCTTTTCTTCATGTGGGAAGAGCCATTTGAAGAACTTGAGTTTTTGGAGGAGGCACTTCATGGTTTATTTGTTTGATGGGGTAGCTTGGGCCACTCTTGGAGGTCATAAAATTTTAACCCAAGATCAGCATCAGCCTGATACTTACCATAAATTTAAAGAGAAACCATTTGGATGGGAGGATCCAATCTCTCCATGCAGCCCCAACACATTGTATGAACCGGGGGTTGAATATCTTTTTGAGCTACCTAGAATGGCTCATTTCATTTGGATGATAGCATGGGTGTGGGAGTCAATCACTGGGAATAATATTCCCCATGTTTTTCATCACTCCTATCTTGAGGAGGCCATTGGACAGAAATTAGGTTTCCACTTACACCTTCCAACTTTGTATGATGTGAGCCATATGGTTTTGCATGCTTGGGAGAAAACACGAGAGGGAAGATTTGTAGTAGATCATTCTAAGCAGTGGTGGGGACTTTTGATGAGGATGCCACAAGAAGAGGAGGGGAGGACGTTTTCTCTCCTTATACATTTGCTTGAGGACAAGACACATTTTGGAAGGGAGGACTATAATATTCCAAAATTTTAGCCTTTAAGCTAAATGGAATATTACAGTTGTTTTATCACTAGGTAGGTGAATAAATGGGTAGGGAGGCCCATTAACCTCTTTAGAAGGATCAGTAACACTCCTAATGTGAAAGGAGGAAGAATAAGCAGCTAAATTGAGCACCCTTCGATGTGAACAGAGATGGGATCATGTTGATTCAGTCAACTTTGAATAAGTCAACAAAGCTATCTAGATGCATTGAATCTCCTTGATGAACAACGCAATTTTGGTGCAGGACAACTTGCATGAGCTTGATGGCACATGTGGATGGGAGCCAATGTGAAGAGGCTCACTCGCTATATATGGAGAGGATGGGAGCCTTTGTTAGGGATGATTTGGATTTGATCATTTGATCTTGGTCTGTTTAGACTTGACTTCCTCTTGCTGTTTAGGAGGGTTGCAGTGTTGTTTAGCACAGGGTGTTCCTGAGCAAGAATCCCACCTCTTCCCTTGAGAGGCCTCTTGGGAGAGATCTGTTCTGTATTGATTCACATCCAAGCTTGAGGCAAAGAAACATTCTTCAGCCTTAGTGTTATTTCTGTAGTAGAATATTGATTTGCTGCAGGGTGTTGTAGTGGAGGTTTGATAACACCACTTCCGGGTCTGTTTCTCAGTAGAGGGTCTCTTCCTTCTCTTGAGAGATCATATAGGAATATTTCTGGGCTTAATTAATATCTTGGAAGTTTTCAAAACTGTTCCTCATCTCCTACAGTGAAATCCGTTGTAGGAACTGCGTAATTTTTCATAAAGTTGTTGCAACAGGGTTTAAGCCCTTGTTTTTGAGCTAGTTTCCTAGGGAAAGAGACAACCCTTCTCCAGGAAAGCTAGAGAAAGTGATTCTCATCCCTCTTTGTATTATTCAGCTATATGTTTGCAATGTTGCAGTAATACTGTGTTTTTCATAGATAAATATTCAGATATGCTCTTTCTGTACTTGTACTTTCATGAAACCCTTGTTGGGTTGTCTTTATAATGCATTAAGGAGGCCAGATATTAATTTTATTGGCATGTTGTTCCATAAAGTTCCATATCCATGTTTTTCTATCATTATGCTACAGAAACCCTCAGAAAATAATGCTATCATGTTCTTCAATAAATTTTGCATAGCTTAAGTCATGGGATTTGGCTATTTTTAAGCTGGTTTGAGGCCAGGAGGTCTATTTAACTTATCATAAGTGCTTTGTTTCAGCCCCTCTTTTGTATTTAAGGGATTTAATACAAATTCCATGGGATACAATGGTTAGTTCTTCTTGTTAAAACCTAAAACTCTAGAAGTAACGTTTTCAGGGTCAAAAAGCTGCATTTTCCCCACTTGGGAGGATGTAGAAGTGCTTCCTTTTTGCTGCTGATCCATTCATTTGATGGCTATGTGTTTATCAACACATTTTATGACTTAATTTTACCCTGCTATTCCAGTATTTTTCTTATGCACTGTTGCATTCCCATTTTGGGATATTACATGAAATTTTAAAGATTCTATTTGTTTGCTAACAAATCATAATTTCAGTTTTCATATTATCCATATTACTTTCCAAAATAATAATCATAACATCTGTAGATCCCATTTGGTTATTTTTACTTTGGGTTCCTCTGTCGGGTCTAGATTGATTCTGTGAGAACTTCCTGCACAAGTCAAAAATCTGATCAAAATTATTTTGAGAAATATCCCCTTGTTCTAACAAATTCAAATTATTCCTAGCATCATCAGTAAGCCCATGCAAGAACAAGGTTTTAACAATAATATGATCAATTTTTTTCTTTGAAGTTTGGAGAATATATAAACATCTCTCTAAATAATCCTCCAATACCTCATCATCCTCTTGCACAATACTGAAGATCTCATCCTGCATCTTCCCTATTCTAAAATATTCCTGATATTTAGTTAAAAATAATTTCTTCATTTATTCCCAAGTTGTTATAGTATTTCCTCCTAGTCCCATGAACCAACCTAGAGTTGAATCCTTGAGAGTTGTAGGAAATATTTTTAGATTTTGGGAGTCTGTAGAATAGTCATAACTCCTATAAAATATATCAAATTCAAGTAGGAAAGAATCTGGATCTTCATGTACCTTACCACGAAAATGAGGAAGAGAGGATGGTAGAATGTTCTTCTTCTGAACTAGTGGATCTGGGTCCACAATCGGAAACCGAAAGGTGGATTGTTCCCCATTTGGCTAGTTCTCACAAGTCCACTAAGCATGATCCTCATGATTTTCCATCTTCCTTCTCCCAATTGAACCACTCTAAACACAATGTGAAATTTGATTGTGTCTCAAATCGGTATTTTGGGTTCCACTAGTGTCTTTCCTCACTTTTTCTCATTGGGTAACCCCTAAACTGTTGTTTCTAGAGTCCAGATGAACAATAATTGCAAAATGGGTCTTTGTTTTCTTGGACTTCCTGCCTGGAACAGAAGGACCACCATGAGAATAATTTTCAAATTTATCAGTCTTTCTTCGACCCTTATTGGGCTTCAGACCCCTCCCTCTTTTAGTCATACATTTTAAAATTAATCAAGTAAGAAAAATAACTAAAAAGAAAAAAAAACTTGATGGAAAAAAAAATCAATCAAATTCTACAAATAAAAGGAGAAACACTATGCATGAATGAAAATAAAATCCTTCAGACAATAGAAGCACACTACATAAAAAATAAAAGCAGACTTATCCCATTGGAGAAAAAAATCAGAAAGTTCTTTCCAGATATTTTAATGCCTCCCCGACACCGACGTTAAAATGTTGGGTTCCAGAGTTGTAATTAAACAAACTCCTTCATCACTTAATTTATCAAACCAAGGCTACATAATCTCTCAGGCGTAGCATAAGAAATGCCAAGTAATTTTGGTTTGAATTCTATGAATCCTACTTCTATATCTCTATTTAAGTTTTCAGAATCAAGAAATTAAAAACATTTCAACAAATAGCACAAAGGAACTCTAGTACTGGTGTTATAAAAAATTTTGGTCATCTAACCATGTATAATTAGATGGATCAAAATACACCATGTAAGACCAATTTTACCAAAATAAAATTTCTTTCACTAAGAAATAATTTAATAAACCATAGTTTATTAATTTATTTCTAGTCCAAATAGAAAACCCCATGAGGAATAACTAAATAAATCCTTATTTAATTGATTTTCCTCTAGGAATAATTAATTAAACCTATGTTTAATAATATTCCTGGTCATATTTAACCTAATTAATGAGAAATAATTAGATAAATAATTATTTATCTTCTTTTTGTCTAGGAACAATTAATGAAATCATTATTTAATTAATATTCCTTGTTAAATTAGACTAAATAATTTAGGGATAGTAAAATAAATATTTTATTTGTTTATTGCTTCTATGTAAAAGGATTTAACTAATTTAAATTCCATTTCCCTCCAACAAAATCTAATAAAATATTCCAAACAGTTAGATGTAGATCTTGGTTAATAATATTTTATTATGCACCATTATCAAGGATAACTCAATATTTTTTTATAAATAGGAGGGTTTTCCATTCATTCCTTACCTTTGATCCTTTTTATCACGGTCAGACTTTGATCCTCTTATCATTTTCTATCTTTGATTATTTTTATTTTCTTTTTGCTTATTGAGCTCCCTTTGAATTCTACATATCTTGGGTATTCTACAACCATTGAGAGAGAAAACATAAAGCTGAAGCATTTGAAGGTAGCCAACACTACAAGGAGAATATCCTCTAGCAGATGTTTTTGAGGAACCCCTTATAAAAATACCCTAGACATCTGTTTCTAGCGGAGGTTACTAGAGGAGGTTGGCGGGTGGAGGTTTTTGTGGATGTATTTTGTCTGGTACTCTTATCACTGGAAAATGCACCAGTGCGTTCAAGACGACATAGCACTAGTGCGGTTAAAAAATTGGCACACCAGACACTATGCGCTCCGTACCCCTGCCCAGTTCGTTGTAATTATGTACAGTACCGGTACTTTACATAATTTTCGCACTTGTGTGGAATCAAGAAAACACACCAGGGAGTTCATAAAACACGCGCACCTATAGATGGTTAAATAACAAAAATTAGGGCAAAAAAACCGCATAAAACATTGGCACACCGGAAACCGTGCGCTCCGTACACACCCACCTAGTGCCTTTTATTAAGGAACACCACTGGTGTGTGCCAACTCGTCAGCACCGGTGTCTCATAAAAAGCGCGTGGAACAGAAACTGCTCAGGGTGGAATGAGTGAAATGCACTGGGGCCCCATAAATTCTGTGCACCAGAAAACAGTTAAAAAAACAAAATTACGGCCAAAAAACCACACAAATCATTGGTTCACTGGACAACATTCCTGGTGCATCTTATTACTATGGATCACCAGTGCGTTACTTCTAAGCCACTCCGGTGTTTCATAAAAAGTATGCGGAACATAAACCGCCTAGTGCGGAGTGACTGAAATGCAACAGGGCTCCCGTAATACCGCGCACCGGAAAAGGGTTAAAAATAAATAAAATTACAGCCAAAAAATCATAGAAAACATTGGTTCACCAGACAACACTCCCAGTGCGTCTTATTACTGTAGAGCACCAGTGCGTTACTGCTAAGCCGCCCCCGTGTCTCATAAAAAGCATGTGGAATAGAAACTTCCTGGTGTGGAATGACCGAAACGCACTGGGGCCTCATTAATGTCGTGCACCAAAAAAGGGTTAAAAAAAAGAATACGGCCAAAAAATCGCAAAAATCATTGGTTCACTAGATAGCGTGTATGGTGCATCTTATTACTGTAGAGCACTGATGCGTTACCACTAGGCTGCCCCAATGACCCCTAAATGCACGCGAAAATAGAAAATACCTAGGGTGGCATAGTGCAAATGCACTGGTACACCAATAAAAACCCTGCGCACCAGAACAGGGTTGAATAAAAAAAACATTATGGCCAAAAAACCACATGTTTCACTTTTTTCAGTGCTACAGAGCTCTCAAGCACTAGTGTAAGTTATCCTTGTTTGCGCCGCACTAACATTTGTGATCCCATTGCACTTATTACACACACTGCTGCTATGCATTTCCACCAATCTCCAGCTTGAATTTTATAAAAAAATGGACAAATTTTCTTTTGCAAATTGTATAGCCAATATGCCTCCTCGATGGGTAAATGTACAACTATTTTTCTTGTTTTTCCATAATTAAACCTTTTTAGCGGATTATAATTTGAAAAAACCTTAAAATTAACCATTATAAAAAATAAAAAAAATTTGTCATGCGGTGCACTCAAGCCGTTCAGCTCGCACCGATTTGTGATGCTACCTGTAAATTTACAAGCCGCACCGCAACCGGTGCTGATGGTGTCCGCATCGGTTCCGGCACGGTACCGCACAGTGCACCGTGTTATTTTAAAATATTTAAAAAGTATGGTGTGGTTGGTTACCCGGCCGCACCATTGACAATGGTATATAGCAGCAACTCGATGCGTTGACGGCCTTACCAGCCCCGGGCCGGGTAATGTTTTCAGCGCACCAGAACCAAAATTCAACATTGTCAATGGTTCGAGCTAGTAAACCGGTGCTAAGGTCATCTGCACCGATTCTGGGGTAGATACCACAAGTGCACCGTGTTATTTAAATTTCTTTAACAAGAGCGGTGCAGTCGGCTACCTGGCCGCACCGTTGACCTAGTTCAATTGTGGTGGAGCAGTGCGTTGATTGAGATAATAGCCTCGGCCGAGCTATTTTTGTCAGCGCACGACTTACCATGTTTGGCATAGGTCAACAGTGCAACATCTTAAAATACTGCGCTGATGACTATGTGCGATAGCACGAGGGTGGTGTGCTGACTTAGTTATAAGACACGGGCGGATAGTGAAGTTAGTGCACTGGACTCTTGACATTTCACGTTTTGAACAGTCCACTAAAAACATTTTCTGGGGCACTGCTTCCGGTGTGATCGATATCATGAGGTGCACCGTATCTAGTGCGTTGTGTGGGGTGACACACCAGGACCAGTGTGTGAGTGTGTTTTAAGTGCACTGAATCTTGTTTTATTTATTTTTCCACAAATAAATATATTCTTATATTTGTAAATACATGTGTCATTTAATAAAAAAATTTGTTTAATATGTCAATCATTAAGAGACGAGAAAGGAGAGAAGAGGGGAAACAACAACAAGAACAGGCAGAACAGTATAACATGGTTCGCCTGTGGGAGTCAAGGGAGAGAGAGAGAGATGCGTACCCTTGCCCTATTACAACAGTGACATAGGGGCTCCTTAGGCAGGTAGGCCTTCTCAAGTTCTATGAGGAGGCTACTTCCCTAAAGTCCCATAGTTTGTTTTTGAGACATCTTATCCGAAGGTGAAATGCCCAGCAACAGGCTTTCTAGTTTGTATCAACCAGTGGTACACGTGCACTGAGGAGGATGTATATTTTATTACAAGGCTATCGAGGAGAGGGGTCTATTTTCCATCATTCCCTGAGGTTCTAGCTCGCTGTGTGGCAGTGATTCAGTTAGTTTACTCCCAGAGATACATTGGAGAAAATTTAGTATCTCCTGTAGAGTTTCAGGTCGCTGAAGGGCAGTTATGTATTGGTGTGTTTTGTCATGAGGAGGTCCAGTGTCTCTCACTTATCATTTTGACCATTTCGTACAACACCAGTGACGGAAAACACATTAGTTGCCAGATTTTATATTATGTTGATTCTTTACTACAACAGCCATGACTTGTCAGGTGGTCTACCAATTTTTTGCAGTAGTTCAGTATAGCATTAGATAGATGTCGTGCTCATTCACAAGGGATGGTCAACTTCCCTTTTTCTTCAAATATTTTTTGTTTGTTTTTTGAGAGGTTTCTAGAGACGAGGCCTTCTTTTCTTCGGTAGCCTCATAGGCTGATTACTAAGGCACGTATGCACATGTGGGGGTAGATGATGCCCAAGAGGGAAGAGACTCTTTTTCCAGCGAGGATATCAGATGATGCAGTGGAGTTTCTAGCCAATGTTGATGAGCATCCCTTCATTTTGGTCCCCTGTCCTTATGTGGGGTTGGATTGGCGAGGGTGTACCAACACCCTCTTCATAGCTGATGAGCCGCCAGATGATAGAGGTAATTTTATTGTTTTATTTAAATTTATTCTAACATGTTCTTTAACTTGTTTTTATTAAATTGTGTAATAAAATCCTCTAATTTTTGTTGTGTACTTGTATATATTTTGCAGACATTAGCTCTTTTAATGGTGAGGAGATGTCACTACCACCACGTGATCTAGGTGTGGATCCTCATGATGTGGATGAGGGCATGCCAGATATTTTTGAGGATCATCAGGAGGCAAGTCCAGATCAGAGACCTGCTCCTGCTGGTGCGCCAGTGCGCGGTCGACGTCTTAGTGATGCTAGATATAGGATGGAGTTGGCCGACCAACTCATTGCATTGATTGTTAAGGGAGCCATCAGGCCCGTTGATTTCAGAGACATAGAGGCCGATGAAAAACTATCATGGATGTGGAGAGGCATGTCGCGTGACATGTACAGCCTAATGTGGCATGTCGTAGGAGTTATGACAACTTTTATGTGACTGACGAGGATTGTTGCATGTTACGATCGAGCCGCAACACATGATGGACACTCTGCGAGGTGCAACATACCATCATCTCATGATAATTCACAACCTCACGATGCGCTAGATTTGCATGAGCCTCTACTAGCATATAACAGTAGTCATCATGGATATGAGGCTGGACCATCGGCCACTTGCACCGATATTGATGTTGTACTACCACTAGCTGATCCATGACATTTATATTACAGTTGTATATTTTTAAGATTATTCAGTTATATATATATATATATATGATGGTCCATGTATTTTATGCTCATGTTGCAGTTGTACTTAATTTACATGTTGGTGATCATCATGATGTGTATGTTGTTAGGCCATGTTAGATATGTTCATTTAATGTGCAGCTTGCAGATAGATGTGTATGTGATAGCATGAGATGTATATTTGATGTTTGTGTTGTACTGATGATGTTAATATATAATGTTAATTGTGTTTTGTTAGATGATCATGATCACGATGATGTAGTTAGCGATTTTGAATGTGTTTTTTAGTCAATTATGATGTTTGTACGATGGTTATCATGAATGTGATGTTTATTAATTAATTTAATACCAAATGATCATGATATTGTAAATTTGTAATATTTGTATTTCTAATTGTGTTTAAAATTCTAAAATTGTAATTGTAATGGTATATATGTGAATTTCTAAAATTGTAATTGTAATTGTAATTTTTAAAATTGTAAAATTGTAATTGTAATTTTTAAAATTGTAAAATTGTAATTGTAATTGTAATTTTTTAATTTGTAAAATTGTAATTGTATATATGTAAAATTCTAAAATTGTAATTGTAATTGTAATTGTATGTGAAATTGTACAATTGTAATTTTAATTATAATTGTAATTGTATGTAAAATATTTGTATTAATGTGAAATGAAATTATTAAAATTTTTAAATTTGTAAATTTGTGAATTTTAAATAATTGTAAAATAATAAATCTAGAATAATGTGATTTATTGTAACATAATAAAGTTTAGAAAATAATGCAAATAAATTCCTGTACTTTAGAATTATAATTATTTTATTATGATCTTAGATACAAAAAAAAGAATTAATTTATACAATACGCCATTGTTTTCGAGATCAACATAATACCAAATTATCAAGTGAATTATTGATTTTAACATTAACACAATGCAAATTACCAATTAATTCAAAATACATATTATATTAATATTTCAAAAAACCCATCTTAAAAAGTATAAATATTGATGAAATAACACATGTACCATATCACTCTCGATTCTCATGATCACCCTCATTATCTTCTAGCTCACATGGCATGATAACACTATCATTCTCAAAAATATGTTTTGATCTAGGGTCATGTGTCAATACGAACCACCAATCCCTATCCAACACATCTGGGTAAAAAAACACCTGGTTGTAGTGTTTAGGGAAAACATAGGGCTCCTTAGCTTCATCCCACATCTTTCTAGAGTTGATACATATCATCCTACTATCATGATCTTCCTTTACATTATTCCGATCAAAGGTGTCCCACCACTTGCACCTAAAAATAACACATTGGAAAGAAGAAAAATCCACTTCAATGATCTCTTGTATCTTTCCGACGTAACCTAACATCCCTCTTACTAGTTGTTGATCACGGTGGCTAGATCGACTAGATTGATCGAACTCGACTTCCACTCCACAGTCTTGTGTGATGTTTCCAGCATCAGCATTTTCTATGCGAAAATGGTGTCCATATGCCCACATAGATGGGAACAAATGCACCTATTATAAAAAAGTTTAAAAAATCATAGTGTCATGTGTCTTATAAATAATAATCCAACAGTAGTTAAAATATGAAATGTAGATGTCTTAATATAAGTTTCAAATTTACATATAAATTAAAAATATTATTACCGAGTTGTTGCACCCAATCCCTATGTTCAGCACATCCTCTTCAGCACGCGGGTAACGACCGGTAGCATCGTATTTATATTTGACTTGGTCAACAACCCAACTATTGGGGCATATTTTTGGCATATTTTCTTTTAAATGATTGGGATAAGGCACACTTCTACCATTCAACCGTCTGAATTCTTTCCTGTCACTATCCCATTTCATCCTATTTTGTTCGTACAATGTGACCCACGGTTGTGTCGCTTCATAATTTTAAAGAATGAATTTATTTATTGCTTCAATTTTTGCATTCGCTGATGAAATAAAACCAACATTATATAGTACTTAGAGATAAAAAATATACATTATATCGAAGTTCAACATGAATATTAGTTAATTTTTGTAAATTTGAAAAATTATAAGCCACTTACTCTTTATCAAGCGCTTTTTTCGACTCATTTGGAGAAACTCTCCTTCTCTTTTGTCTTCATCCATTTGATCGTCCCAAATCACCACACCTGGTCTGTTGTCGATCTACTTGATGTACTCACTAGCATAGTAGAAAGACTCATATGATATGTACCCCTTTGCCATAGACCCCTCGGGGTTTTCCCTTTGTCGAACAAAACCTTTCAATTTCTTCATGTACCTCTCTAAGAAGAACATCCAACGACAAGAAACAACCCCAACTAATTCAAACTCATCTACCAGGTGGATTAGAAGATGAACTTGTAAGTCCATGAAACTCGTCGGTAGTTCCTTCTCAAACATACAAACAATCTCAACTATATCCTGACGCTACTATGGAATGTTAGCGACATGAATCTCCTTTGATGTGATCCAACATACAAATGCAATTAATTTAGATATGGCACATCCTAGGTCTTGAGGGAATTCATGTTTCACACACCCATGCATAAAAAAAGGATAATGACACTGCAGAGTTATGAACATGTGCAACAACATACAAAATTAGTTATGTTTTATGATCCCAGCATGGGATAAATTTTATTAATATAACAAATAATAAAATCATGCTTTTGACATTATGCGTACTCTTAGAAGATTCAAATGGTCATATGATTTCAACCCCGACAAATGGTCATCCACAGTGAATCAGTGTCATAGTGAAGACCCGTATGAAGTTAGCACCCTCACATCCATTATAACTTCCTTTTCCAAAGATATATCATCTTTTTTTTTAAATCCATGGGACATCACCTTATTTGAAAAACCATGAATTAGAAGGACCATCACTTGCCTCTGATCCCATACCTTCTAATCATCTTGGCCAATATTTCCTTTTAGTTTTTGAAGTAATAAAATATTTCATAACAGCCAATGTGTCACTTTGTTTCGATGATATGTGCCTCCATAAATAAGATGAAACATTTTTAAATATATGCATGGGATCTAATAAGTGGGCAATCTTAAGATGCTCCCAATATGAGAGGTCATAAAAGATAGATTTCCTTTTCATCCCAATGGGAAATTTATCAACATAGGTGTTGAAGAAATCTGGATCATCGAACTTAGGCTCCCCATTCGAATCAAACATTTCTATGAACTCCTTCTCCTTCTCTCTCTCATATGCTCTAAGTGATTCAGCTGGTGTCATTATTGGAGGCCTTTGGGTTCTCTCTCGTTTACCATTGAAAGTGGATGCTGCTCTTCTATAAGGGTGTTTTTCTGGTAGGAATATCCTGTGGAAATCATACACTAGCTTTTGTAGGTCCTTGGACCATCTAGCTTTCAAGGAAGGTCGACAACATTTACATCCAAAATACTCTTTTGTTACAAGACCTACGATATTATATTTGTATAAATTAATTAATATGCATGGCACATTAAATAATATCATGAAGATCAGAACAAATATTATTACAACGAATTAAATAAATAATATGTGAAAGAATATTGTTACATTATATATAAACAAATCAATAAATTTAACATGTAATTTACCAGAGCAAACTACTAAGCTTGGATAATCATGTGCCATGTAAGAACATATGCCATACAATGTAAAAATCCTCTCTTATGCAATGGGTCTTGATACATCGTATACATCGTATACATTTATCCCATCCCATAATTACTTCAATTAATTTACTAGTGGTTGTAAGTAGACATCCATATTTTTCACTTGTCTTCTACCAGGGACTATGAGAGCCAACATAAGGTGTTCATTCCTCATGGACAACCATGGGGGGATATTGTGATTGGTCACTACTACAGGCCAAACATATTGGTTTTTGTTCTAGAGGGAATATGGGTTGACGTCATCCATGGCTATGCTGAGTCGTAGACTTCATACTTCATTCTTGAATTTTTTGGGCCATGTATCCTCTATATGCTTCATGACTATTGAATCAATTGGGATTCGCATAAATCCCAACTCACTTATGTGTGAGTCATGCCATCCCTACAACATAGCTAATTCTTTTCAATGAAAGAGCCTTTGAATTCTTGGGATTATAGGCATGTGCCTCAATATCTTAAAAAGAGGACCAGTACATGATTTACCCTTCTTTTTTTATTTATCATACCTGTCATGCCCACATTTTGGACACAAATCTTTGTATGCATATTATCCTCTATATAGAATACAATCATCTCGACATGCATGATATGATATGTACTCAACACCCAACATTTTCAACAATTTCTTTGCCTCTTCGTAGCTACCGAGCAAGACATTATCACTCGGAAGAACCTTATCTTTGAATAACATGTAGTTGGTGATCATGGAAAAATATATTAATATTAAATGTACATTAATGTAGATATAATTATTAACATTAATAAAATTTAACATTTGTAATGTTTATTACAGTGTACTAATTATATTTAAAATTTATATAAGGGGAGTAGTTTATGTTAACTTACCTCAAAAGTTCCGAGAAAAATGAATTCGAGAAGCCAAAATTTTCTTTCAATTTGTACAGTAACATTGTTGTCCCCAATTGGGTAGACTTTGACCGACTGCCAGGTCTAAAGAGAGGGGTGGTGGAAGAAAATTTAAGGCTTTCGAAAAAGGTGTCAGCGATATGAGCATCATCCCCTAGTTGATCATCATTTTGGAATGCATCTAACAACATTGTCTCCATTGCAGCCGTATCCCTTAAGTAATCATCCATACCAACCTCTATTTGATTGCCTCCATTGCGAACTTGTGAAGAACTACTATTGCTTTAGTCATTTCTAATTGGTGAATCTGGACGTAGCGGGAATTGAATCAGTGGTTAATTCAACCATTCTTGGTATCGTTCCTCTCCGATTTTTTCTCTTAATTTAGTATTCTCTTGATTTAACATTGTCATGGGGTGTAAAGGAAGATTTTAGGTAGGTCATTCACCATCACTAGAATCCTAATAATTAAAAAAAAAAAACTAAACACGATTAGTACAAAATATATGATATCAATTAGTAACCATGTTGACAATATTGCATGATTATAAATTGGTTTGAAGTTGAAATAATTATATATTAATCAATATATATACCAAACAATTAAAATTATAACTACCATCATTGTCCTGGGATTGTGTCTAGAAGATGCAATATTGTTACAATTGGCAGGGTGAAGCGACTCTTCATTTTCATCTACCAAATGCGCCTCGCGGTATGAAGCTCCTGATAAGAAATTTCGACGTTTTGGAGCAGTTTGAATATTTTGGGCATTTGAACTCGATGCTGAATCTGCATCAACCTGCAAATCTGTATACATTATAAATTTAATTAAGTTGTGCATGATTGACTGCATGGATAAAAAACATATATAAACTCCATTAGATAGTGAAAAATAAAACAAATCTAAAGTAAATATTATGTCTCCACATAGATAGGGAGAACTCCACGATGGACTTTGAGAAATATTATGGAACGAGCTGGATTTTGAAAAATTTTCCATTCCATATAATATATGATATTTTCTCCCTGCATTTGAGCAAAACAACAATAAATTTTGGTGCACAAACTTCAATGTCATTCCAGTGCGCAATGTACAAATAATCGCACTAGTGCGTTTTTTATTTTGTGCACCGGTGCCATTTTATAAAATGACGCACCGATGTGGTTAACTTAAAATACACACCGGTAAACAAATAACCGCAAATAAAAAAAGCGCAACCCTATTTTATTTAAGTGAAAAAAAAAGCGGTAGATTGAAAAATGGGCAGCAAAATATTTTCAAAAATCTAATTTCATAAAACATTTCTTTAAATACTAAACACTTTTCATTAATTCACTATTTTTGCAAAAAAATTTAGCCAAAGATTTGCATGATACATACATGGAGCAAACAGAGCACGAGAGCACTGTGGAGCAAGGAAATACATTCGAACAGAAGTATTTAGACAATCATGATTCCAAACCTCTCATTAGTCAAACCATGTACCATAGAATTTCAAAAGATGTGAGTAAGTTTATTGTTTTTTTGTACTTTTTTCTACAGTTTTTTTTTATGCAGTAAAATAAGAAATCAAAGTCTATTGTTTTTTTTTTTACTTTTTTTTGTAGTTTTTTTTTATGAAGTAAAATAAAAAAATCAAAGCTTATTGTTTTTTTAACATTTTTTTCTGTAATTTTTTTTTACCTTTTCTGCAGTTTTCAGAAACAAAAATAAAAAAGAAATCCATTTTTATAAAAAAACCCCTAGATTCTTTTTGTTTCTGCCCTTTCTTCTCCCTCTTTCTTTTCAATTTAGATTTATAAGGTTTGTATAGTCATAAGACATCCAACCCATGGGACGAATTGCATATTCGGATCCCAATCCATGTTGGCCCTTGTGTCAATATTAAAAAAATACAGTTTTTTTTTGTCGGCATGCCTTGCGTAATAGAGTGCATCGGTGCACTCGGTTATAGTAGCGCACCGTGAAAGTAAAGTGATAAAAAAAAATAAAAATTTATCAATGCGCCATCTGCAACATATGGCACCGGTGTACTATTGCATTATGGCGCACTGCAAATGTGTTGTTTTGAAAAAAAACCCATTTTAAAAACAAACTCTACATTCTTTTTGTTTCTGCCCTTTCTTCTCCCACTTTCTGTGATTTCAGAATTAGGGCTTTTCAATTTATATTTATATTATTTGTATTGCTAAATATAAGCCTAAGATATCCAACCAACAGGAGGACCTGCATAGTCGGATCCCAATCCATGTTGGCCATTGCGTAAATCTTAAAAAAATTCAGACTTTTTTTTCATTAGTGTAGCCTGCGTAACATAGCGCACCGGTGCGCTCGGTTATAACAGTGCACCGCGAAAGTATAGTGATAAAAAATAAAAAAATATTTTTTTTTTTATCAGTGTGCCATATGTAACATATGGCACTGGTGCGCTATTTCATTATGGAGCATCGCAAACTTGTTGTTTTTCAAAAAAAACCATTTTAGAAACAAACCCTACATTCTTTTTGTTTCTGCCCTTTCTTCTCCCACTTTTTGTGATTTCAGAATTAGGACTTTTCAATTTATATTTATAGGGTTTTTTTTGCTAAATATAAGCCTGAAAAATCCAACCAATGGGACAACCTGCATAGTCTGATCCCAATCCATGTCGGCCTTTGCGTAAAAGAAAAAAGAAAAAAAAATTGTCAGTTCGTCGTGTGCGGAATACCACACCAGTGTGCTCTGATCTCCCACCGCACTGCACAAGTATTGTGATAAAAAATTATAAAAAAAAAATTATTTTTTAGTGCACCATTTGTAAAATATGCAGTTGATGCACTATTTCATTATGGTGCATTGCGAACGTTCTGTTGCGAAAAAAAACTTTCAAAAGATACAAACCTTACATTCTTTTTGTTTATCCCATTTCTTCTTCCTCTTTCTGTGATTTCAGAATTAGGGCTTTTCAATTTAGATTTATAAGGTTCTTATTGCTAAATATAGACCTAATACATCCAACCAACAGGAAGATTAGCATAGTCGGATCCCAATCCATGTGGGCCCTGCCGTGAATTTAAAAAAAAAAAAACAATTTTTTTATCGGTGCGCCTGGAGTACGTAGCGCACCGGGGCTCTTTATTTTACAAGCGCCCCACACAATGTAATGTGATAATCTTATCTTTTTTTTCTTTTTTTCTTTTTTTTCGGGTGTGCCATATGTAAAATATGGCACCGATTTCTGCTAAAAAACTAACACTGGACATTTTTTATTATTTTATCATGGATAACCTGTGTGTTCATTGACATGTAACACACTGGTGCCCCTTGTTGACATAGAGCATCGTACGGTATATGATACTATTATGGCGGTGCATTTGGAAGAGAGACACGCACCAGTGTCGGTGCGTAAACCATGAATGGTGCACCAATTTTTTGAGAATTTTTTTTACTTGAAAAGTTGACAATTTATTTATAAATATATTATTGAATGATATGGTACATGTTTGAGATTGATAAAGAAATGAGTGAAAAGAGATCAAGTAACAAAAATACTGATAACACATCAAGAAAAGCAAAAAGGGAAAGTTTTTTGTAAATATTTTACAAAAAAATTTATTTTTGAACTATATGTAAGTTTAAATAATATGTATTGTTTACTGTGTATCATGCAGAGCCACAAAATGACCAAGCTCGATAAGATTATTTCTTATCTAGGACCAGAAGAGCGTAAAATATTGATGAAAAATTTGCAAAAGGGTGAATCAGGTGAATGAAAAAATACTATCGATCCAATATGAGTTTCTTTTTTTAGTTTTCATTAATAATATAATTAAAATTATTAGATAACATGTGTGAAAATTTTTATTAATTCACATTTGTTTAATGTTCTACAGAGACCAACAACTCAAAAAAGGAATTTTGTTTTAAGAAAAGAAAAAAAATACAACATGCAAATGAAAATGAATTGGTCCTTAGCTCATATGGAGTGGTGCTGGAGGTTAACGAAAGGGGGAAAAACTTTTACAAAAGTTTGAGGGATCTAGTGGAACGAATGTATAGACGTTCTTTCCACTTACAATACAAAAACCAATCCAATGATTCCAACAACCAAATTTTATGTAAACTACAGCAAGAGTTTCTAGAGAATTGGTCATTGAGACATGTCATACTTTTAATAGCAAAAACATACAACAACAAAAAAGAAGGAATGAAAAAGTAATATTCCTTTAGATGTTTGTCTAGAATTATTTATAAATATCACTTTTGTTATACTTACTTTTCATCGATCAATATAGAAATTAAATAGTTTATTGTCATGTTACATTTCTAGGAAAATTATGAAAATCTCAAAAGATGAACGAGCTGATATCAGAAATATGCCAGTAGGAATGTCCAAAAAGGTGTACAAGGAGATGGTCAAAGAAATGGAAAAAATTGCATCACTAGCGGAGCCATCTCAACAAAAACTTGCTTCAAATGTAATATGTAATCATTGATTTTTTTGATCATTAGGTAAAATAAATAAACAATTTAGCATTAAATATTAATTTTCAAGTATTTTCTTGTAGAAAAGAAAAGAAAATGGAACCCATTCAGCACATAAAACAAGACGACAAGGAAGAAAAGGATTGATATCTAAGTTTGTGAGTAATTGTTACTTCCTTATAACAACTTAACTAGATTTCATTTATGTATTTTTTAAGTTGTTTTACAAAAATCATCATTGAATGTATTCAAATAGGTGCTAACATAAAAAGAAGAACCATCAGAGGAATTGATTGAAAATGGGTTAAATATGGGTTGTGCATATATGTTAGCATATCAGAACTTAATTGTGGAATTTGTAAGCATCTATCGATATTTTTTTACTTAGCTCCATCTATAATTAATAGAAAAAATAAATCTTTTATATTAAATATATGATTTGTTATGGGGTATATAACTTGAAGGAAACAAAGTATGGCACTGCACCAATAGATCAAATATTGAAAGATGGCATGTTACATGGTTTTGAAAGAATGTGTATAGTTTATGAGTCAATTGTTGCATTGGTACGTCATCTCTTTTCGATTTAAATTGATGTATACTATTTAATATTGCAATTTTCATTATTCTCACCAATGTATATACATTCATTACAGTTTATTTTTATGTTTCTAGATGCAAGGTGAAGAAGAAGAAAACAATCAACACCGTAAACAAAACATTTCTAAAAATAACCCAAGTCATGGAAGTATATCTAGCAGTGACAGCAGTTCAAGTGAAGAATTATGATCACTATGTTTGGATATAAAAGCAAAGCGTTGTATTTTTCGAAAAATGTTTGTGAAATCAGACATTTTCTTTAATGTACTTGACATAGTGTCCCAATTGAAAGATAAAGGGATACCAATAAGTGTCCCATTTTGTATGAAAAAGAATGTCTTATTCACATATATATATATAATAAAAAATGTTTTAATTTATTCTATTGCGTTCTCTATTGTCGCTATTGCATTCTCCATTGTCGTTCTCAAATGCACAAATACAAATTTAATTCATATGAATATTGTTATAAGATATGTATGTGTCAATTTTTGATGAATAATGAATTTTAAGAAACCACAATAATTTTGATATGATATAAAAAAAAGAATCCAAACGTCACATTAAAATTCATTAATAAAAATTTAACTAATATGAATATTGTTATAAGATGTGTCGACTTTTGATGAATAATGAATCTTAAACAATCACAATAATTGCACTATCACAAGTCGATGTTTCTAAAAAATACAAAATGAAAACCGATGTGTGTATACTTACACCGGTGCGCTTGTATTCGTAAGTGCCCCGGTGCATTTTTACAACCTATGGGCACCATACGAATACCAAAACCAGTTAAACATATCAAGGCGTTTGTGTAGTATGGCTCTGTAGTGCGTTTATGTATACCTACGCATCAGTGCCTTTTTACGACCTATTAGCACTACACGAATACATATACCAATTATACATCTGGGTGTGTTTGTGTGATACTATGCACCATGGCGTTTTTGTGTCTATATGCATCGGTGAATTTAGATGACCTATGGGCACCGCACGAATACTGATACCAATTATAAACCTCTGTGCATTTGTGTGATACTGTGCACAGGGGCGTTTAAGAGTCTATATGCACCGATGTATTTGTATGACATATTTGCACCGCATGAATACCGATACCTATTATAATTCTCAGTGAATTTGTGTCAAATGATGCGCCAGTGCGTTTTTATAAGTCTACGCACCAGTGCATTGATACGACCTATGGGCACCACTCAATTCGCAAGACCAATTATAACTGCCCCGTGTGTTGTATCACCAACACTATGCCCGGTGATGTTTTATACCTTAACGGCCTAGTGCATTCTCCTTAGACTACGACAGGGCGCCCTTTACAGGTACGCACCAGTGCGTTAAATCTTGATTAGCGCACCGACGAAGAAAACATCAGTAATAACCTCCGGACGCCCATTTTTTTTGGTTGTGTTGAAGTTTCATTAAAAGCTCCGCCAAAACCTCCATAACCATAAACGGATGTGGTAGCATATGTTTTTTTGACAATTTTGGCCAATTTTATAACACTAAAAACCTCCTTTATAACCTCTGCTAGAGGGTCTTTTCCTTGTAGTGAAAGAACCCATCCCATTGAGGGGGACTCTATTAGTTCTCTTCCGAGGTGTTACATAATACAAAAAATTCTTTATAATTATTGTATGGTCCATTGGGTATTTTTCAAAAACTCTTATTTCATTTTTTTGTTTAGTTTCTTTATTTGTAATGATCTATATTTATTTTTCATTTGTTTCAATTGTCTATTGCAGTTCTAAGATGTTAGACAACCATAGTTGTTGTTATGGTTGTTTTTCATGTGCAACTAAAGTGATCTCTTTTCGTACACTTGCGTTAAGAATTCATACTAACAATTGGTGAATCCATAGGGTTTTATTCTGATTTCCTACTTGAACATATGATTCAGTACCTAAGGTATTTCTTCAGCTATTTTTTAGCCTCTTAATATTCTTTTTTTACCTCTTATGGCCTAAAATAGTAAAAAATCTAACTTTCGCATGTTTTAGGGTGTTTTCTGAAGGTAACAGGTATTAGTCGCACCAAAGACGACAAACATTTTCCGCAACCTACCGCCGAGACTTCTGGAAGTGCACTTCGCACTTTTCAGCCCCAAAAATGTGAGTTTAGGGTTTAGATAGCAGCTGTTAGGCCAAAAATTGCGATTTCACCAGCAAACTGGTCAATACCTATGAATAGCAGGTTTTTGCAGGGTTTTTTTTCTGTAATTTTCAGGGTTTTCCGCAAGCACTGTTTAGGGTTGATTGACCTCTGTCTCCGCCCTTTTTAGGCCTAGATATACTTATTTTTTATTTTTGAAGTGGGAAGAAGCCCCTTAGGGCTTAAGTACACTTCCACCTTTTTAGGAAGGGTTTAGCTAAGTAGGTAGTCTAAGATTTTGCAACGCTTTCAGCCATTTTTCAGGGTCTGATCCCTCTTTCTTTTAGATCCATTAAAATCATTTATTATCTCATCCAAAACTCCCTCTTAAGTATTGTTTGACCTCTCCTTTAGGGTCCCTCTTGTTTCCCTTAGGGTTTTAACCTATCGCCTTCAATTTTATAGAAGTTTTCCCTCTAGTTTCATGTTGTTTTCTGCACCTCTTTTCAGTAGATCTGAGTCACTAGATCCCTATCCCTTATACCTTATATATTTTTCCCACCTTATGTGTTTTAAGTCAATTTCGCCTACCTCTTAGAATAGTTTCTTGGGAGCCCTTATTTTTGGGTTGAATTTATGCATCTTTAGCTATTTATTTTACTGTCGTTTTAGTTTGATTTATAGTTATACAACATTTTTTCTTTTTATTTATACACAACCCTCTGGGCCTAATTAAAATTAACACACCGATCACACACACACACACCTAAAGTGACGAGAGCTTGGTTTACACTGCCAAGACAAGACATAAACATCATAATTAAGTTATATGCCCCTCTGCACCTTTGTTTATCTCTCTTCATTATTGGGTTACTTTTGTCTTGAAATCATTGCACCCCCAAGTCATTTATATTGGAGATTCATAGGCCTTCATCCTCAATTTCCATTAGGAATACTTACTCAACCTCATAGACACCAATCTATTCCTCTTCCAAGTCCCTATACCGACTTTGATTCTACTCCATTGGGCCCTCACTCTGATTCTAAACCCGTTTCCCCTCTACCTCATTCTCCCACCATGTCAGGTGCCAAAGCAGCTACTGTTCCTAACGCTGTTGGTAGCCCCAACCCTAAATCTGGAGCTGCTAGTAGTGGAACCAACACCAGAACCATACTGGATACTCCCTTGCTACCTTTTATTGTAGATTTGAGCCTCCTCGATTTCAGCCAATTAATCAATGACCCTATACACCATGATCTAGGTTGGTTTGTTATGCCAACTAAGATTCCTTCTGACATCCCTAATTTCGAAGGAAACATTGGAGAGGACCCTACTAATCACGTCCTCTCCTTTCACATGTGGTGTTCGTCCAATGCTATCACTAATGACTCTATCAGTCTTCATTTATTCCAACATATGCTCATTGGAGACACTATAAAGTAGTATGTGGACCAAGCCTCTGCCTCACATTCCACTTTTGTGACTCTTGCTAAAGCATTTTTGTCCTACTTCCAATTACCTCTATGATATGATACCAGTACCAAGTTTTTGACCGCATTTTGTCAAACTTATGCCACCCACCTTTCTGACCATGTCCAAGAATGGCGTAGAAGGAGGAGCTTATGTCGAGCTCCCACATTCGAAAACTATGTCTATATGGATTGGCTTCTCAGGATGCTTTTTCCTTCTGTTGGTAAAGATGTTTCATATCACTTTACTCATAAAGAGGAAGAAGCTCTCCAAATCACATTAAAATATGACCTCATCTATGCCCAGTCTGGTTATGTTTATATAGTCTTACTAGATCTTCCTAGACCTGGTGGTGCCAACGCACCAGGGGCATCTCACATCGCCGATGGTATCATTGGATATCTTTCACATTAGTATACTCATACTCCCAAGGGTTATGGTTTCCATCAGGGAGGTTCCAGCTCCTCTAGCACTTATCCCCCTCTTGGCAACATGTATCTAGGACAAAGTAGATTTTCCCAATTGCATCAACCGATGCCAGGGCCTGCAGTTGCTCAACCTGTTTACCCTGATGTTTCTTAACCACATTTTATTCCTTATCAACAATGCGGTGCTCTAGCCCCTCTGGCAGTAGCACCCAACCTCCTATTCCTTCTCAGCCTCCACCGCAACAACCACCTCCCCCTCTGAGTTAGGTGTATGTGCAGTCGAGCGTGGTCGATCCTCCATATTCCAAGAAAAAGATCAAAGGAAACCAAAATCAACCAGCTCAAGGTAATCAAGGGTGCAAGGGAACCTGCCAAATACTAACAACCAACAACAGGGATATCAACCCAAGTAGGACAAGCCTCTTCGTATGAATAAGTCGTGTTCTTTTTGTGCTGTCCATGACCATTATACTCACAATTATCCCCTTTTACCCCAAATGCATTAATTGTGGGAATCAAAAGCAGCACCCAGAGAAAAACAAGTCATGGTTTCAGCTCCTCCAAATATTATTCCTATTCAACCAGACGTTTTTACCAATCCTTTCCCTCAGCAAGGATATGTGGCTACCCAACCCCCTCAAGGACAACCCTCCCCTCAAACCTCTCAGTATGGTACCTCTGATTACAAACTTCTCATCATGAATTTTGAAGTGGTTAAAACCACTGATGTCAACATTTAAACTCAGTCACACCAATATGGCAAGCCTCCTGCTTTATCTACCGCTGAGTCTCAAAACAAACTTTCCATAGAGTCGAGTTTGACACTTGATGCCCCTTTATATATCCCTCAACCACTGTTAGAGGTCCCTCCGACGATCCCCAAAGGGACATTACGCCAAACTGCTAATTCCTCCAAAGCTTCCAATAATGACAGCATAATAGATTACTTAGCACAATCTCCTGTTGTTATGTCAACGATGGAGGTCCTCCAGTCGTTCCCTTCACAACATAAAGCTCTATTATCTTCTATGGGCATTGTGGATCCTTTAGATGATTGTTTGATCGTCTTTAGTGTTGACAAGACAGAACATCCCCCTTTACCTTCATCCCTCATCTTCCAAATACCAATCAAGATTATAAATGCCCATGTTTCGCATTGTATCATTGACGAGGACACATCCACCTCCATGATGTCTGCCTATGTTTTGAAGAAACTCATATCACCTCAGTTAGTCCCATCTGCCATCACCTTTCATCCTTCGGATAGTAACTCTTCTCAACCCCTTGGCATGTACCACAATTTTCCTCTCACTCTTGCGGGAAAGACTGTTTGTATTGACATTGAAGTCATAGATATCCTCTTGGATTTAAACACCATATTGGGTCATAGATATACTGATGCAATGTCTATTGTCGCATCTCCGGTTCAATGTAATATATGCTTTCCTCACAATGGAAAGATCATTGCCATAGATCAGTTGACATATTATGAACTGAAGTCTTATATCTCTCCCTAGTCTATCATCTCTTAGGTGGCCGATAAGCAATCAGTCACACCTCTTACTAGTGTTTCACCTGGATCCTATAAATATTCCCACCTCTTACTAGTGTTTCACCTGGATCCTATAAATATTCCCATTACTTGGTGCTTTCCCTGGTCCATGCCCTCTTTTCACAGATCCCAGATCATCGATTGTTTGCATGACGAAATCATCTTGGAATAGCCATAAGCAGTTCAGTTTAACCACCTAGCAACCTAAGCCTCCACAACCTGCTGGTGGTCACTCGATGGAGCCTGCAGGGACTTCATTTCAAGGGCCTTCTTCTACTGCCGGTGTCTCTTCCACTCCTTTTCAACCAGGAACATTTCTGCCTATCCTTAACCAGTTGGGAGCCATTCCGCCAGGCCATTATCCCTCCGGTCAGATATCGTTTCTCACTCCCCCCACGACTCCTACCTTTGCTTCAGTGCCTCAGCCACCATCCTTTATCTATCATCATCCTTGAGATCCTTGGTGGAGCAGCCCACTGCGGATTTCCCTTATGTTTCGACTCAACCTCCTTTGGTGATCACCTTGGGCTCAACATCGGTATATTTTTCATATACTATCTCTTCTTCTACTCTTTTTAGCGATGCATATGTGAACCATATCTCTCATGATGATGTGTCAGGTATCCCTGCCACATCATGTAGTCTTTCTTCTCCCAGTCCCCCCATCTTCCACTCTGATGAAGACATTATGCAAGCAATGACCACCCTTGAATTTCATTGGGATGATATTCACCACAGTGCATACTTCCTTCTTCTGCACACCCATGATCAATATTTTGTGGATTCTAAAGACTCCATTCATAGTGAGGTTGATTTTTCAATAGCCCCTTACTTCGAACCCTTGCATTCGTACCACATACACCTTGTGGCCATTACATTGTCACCGAATTTTTGGGTAAGGGGGCACCCATATTTAAGAGTCCAGGAGAAGAAATTCTCCACAACCTGTTAGAGTCCCGTAATTTGGTAAATTGGTAAACCAAATGACAGGGTAACATCAGACCAAGCTTTGGAGCCCTAGGACCTAGCCTTCCTAGACTCAGAGAGGTCTCTCTCTATTATGCAAAAGGATGTAAACTTGTTTGCTTCTGTATATTTGATTTTAGGCTAGTTGTTAAGTATGTTTTGGTTTGTTTTGGGTTTTTGAGGGGAAATGATCAAAAGGACAACAATAGATAAAGATTTCGTCGAATCAATTGGGCTATGGGGTTAGATGAGGTCAAGATTATCTTAATGATGGACAAGGTATTACTGCAGGGCCGATTTAGTCGAGGTAAATGGATTCTTTGAGTAAAATTGAAATGAGATGGACATTAACTTTGTGAAGGAAAAAGATATTTTAAGCATAAATAGTTAAACAAAAAGCATTCATGAGTTAGGGCTGACCATTAATCTCTATGAACGAAACTCAAACTGATAGATGCAGAAGATAAACAATCCAGTGATAAATAGAAGTATAATACTCTCTAACTTTGGGAAAATCACCTTCAGACTTTTGGGAAAACAAATAAGATAAACAAACAACTCAATCTATGAATATGGAACTCCTTAAACATCATATCTTGAGCTATCGGGAACTTTGAAATAAGACTACAAAGCATGGACAAAGGGCAAGATCGAAACAAGACCTTTTTGACTTAACTAAAACAACCAATAATTCATAGAGAGATTTCAGAAATGGAGTTTTTATTAGCTATGAGTAAGTATGGCATACTGTGAATCATACTAGACAACATACAAAATAACCATTGATGAAACTGATAACAATTTATTAGGGTACCAAAGAGAAATTAAGAATTCTTTGACATAACCAAGAAAGTTGAAAACATTTAAGCTGCAATGAATCAGGAAATTTGAGGTGCCTCCATGGGGATATCTCAAAATTATTCTTTACTGAACTACAACAAGCAAGAATCATGAAAACATGTATGATAAACTAAGAAAACATAACAGATAAGTAACACAATACCATTCACCAAGCCATGGAATCCTACATACAATCCTCCTCCACCATCAAACTCAAGCAAGAGATCATCCACTTCATAAGACAAGTATTTCTTCAAAGCCCATAATGCTATGTATTTCTCTCAATAACTGAAGTTTTCCCTCTGGTTATAATGAATCCTCTTGGATAATATAGGCCAAGGAGGAAGAAACCCTCCTAGTGTTGGGAAAAATACTGAGAGGGGGGGGGGGGGTGAATCAGTATTTAGAGCATACTCAAAACTTATTACTTTTTCTTTCTCTAAAACCCATATGCTACTTTGTTGAACACAACTCGCGTATACACGCAGATAACCTTTATAAACTCGCGTATATGCAGAGATATTATTATTCATTTAGTTCTTTACTTAGATATATGAATCATTCATTCATCAGATGTTTAGTTAGCAGTAAGCATGTGCAGTAATAACAGAATAAACCATCACACATAAGCAACACACATGAACACCAGGATTTAAGGTGGAAACCCAAGTCAGGAGAAAACCACTGCTGCCATCTTCTCAGTCTTCAATATTTTATTATAAAGAAAACATCTTACAACCATGTACTGGCGCATACTCATGCTGTGGAGACACACAACGAGAAGGCTACAACCTTCTCGTTTGTACTCTCACGGAAGGGCTACAAGCACCGCCACTGCCGACCTCTCCTGGAGGAAGCTGCTACCCCTGCTCTCGTTTCCGACCTCACAGAGGAGCCTACCCCTTCAGTGTTGCCTGGCTACACGCTGGGGAGGGCTGCAACCCCCTCCCCAGAGAGCTTGAGCCTCGACATCATTGGGGACACGTTTCATCAATTTTCATCTTTGGATCAACATTCATACAGCATGAGAAAGAGCCCGCACTGGCTCCATATTTTCCAAGGCAGACCCCTCCACACATTTAAATAACATTCATACATGAAACTTCTGCTTGTCAATTAATTCAATGATGTAATGATAATATCGACATTCTTCAATTAACATAATCAGCAGCATATTCATCATTCAAACAACCCAGTTTTGTATGAATACATCATTGACAGATAACAGTAAAACAGCAAAACAGATCTGACATTTCATTCCAATTACTTCAGCAAACCCTAGATTCCATACGTGCTTTTACTTCACTGAATCTGCGTATGTATTCTCTTTCATGCATACCAACCTGTGTATACATTTGTGCATTCTTCAAAAAACCCTATCTTCCCATACGCACTTTTCCTTAAGCAGACCCGCGTATACACGTGCTTTTACTGAAGCGAACCTGCGTATACATCTGTAACTTTTCAGGACTGTGCAGCTCTTCAGATCAGATAAACAACTCAAATTTCATCCTTTACTTCAGAAAGTATTTCGCCTCATCTCAGATCTAAAAATTCCATAAACAGATCTAGAAAATACATATACATTTCAGATCTAGAGATCCCTCTTCATCATTTTCTTCATAGGTGCATTAGTAATTCAGATCAATCAGTAAACTGTTACCCAATCCATACAGATATGTTCCAGAGTGAAGTATTCATTAAAACCCAGACTTATGCACACTCTTGCACTATGATTTTCTTCTCCTTATATAGATTTATCTTTTGTCAATACCATGAGCCAAAACCACACAACTTCCGATGGTATTCCTGTACGGGATCAAATAGATAATCTAGCGCTCAATACTGTGGGCCAATACCATGGTAATGTCCCCTGGTTTTATAAATTTAGAGCGCAAATTGGCATACACGACTTGGCACGTACTTTTCCACGTGCATACGCTAATTTTCCTTAACAAACCCACGTATGCCTTGTGACATACCTTATTTATCATTTCTCTGGCAGTTTATTGGAATTTCTTTCTTCTGTTACTTTTGAGCTAATCTGTAGATATATCATCCTTCCTTATTTAACACATAGGTTGCTTATCATAGGCAACTCATCAAGCAAGTTTCTATCAAGAACAACTTCATCAAGTAGGTTTCCATCCAAAGACAACTCATCAAGTCAGTTTCCATTAAGGACAACTTCATCAGGCAGGTTCCATCAAAGTCAACACATTGTATCACATTGCCAACAATCTTCCCCTTAACTCATCAAGTAGGTTTCCATCAAGGGCAACTTCATCAAGTAGGTTGTCATCAACTTTATCAAGTATGTTTCCATCAAGGACAACACTTTGCATCATATTGCCAATAGTCTTATTTCATCAAGTAGGTTGCCATTGAGGACAACACATGCCAACACCTAGAGCAACTAGAAGGTCATTGGCCTAATACAAATATCTGATTTTGTCCTGGAGGCTTTACAAATCCCAAGGCACAAAATATCTTCAAAAATATCTATTTAAGCTAAAAATAGCGAGAAAATTGACTTTAATCTCTGAAATAGAGTTAAAAATAAATTAACGCACATTTGGATGGCCACCTTTAGAAAACTGTTTTTTCAGCCAAAATGCTTCAGGAGCGTAGTAGCAGAAAAAATCCTATTTTATAGATAACCTTTGAGGGACTTCCCGATGTCGAAACGAGGCCCGTGATAGCTCATTGCAAGGACTAGGATGTCTAGTTTCTGGAACTGCTTGATTTTTCTAAAATGATCCCTGGAAGTATATCAAAAATTCGACTGAGTAAAAAACCCAGGAGGGTCTCATCTACTGATATGTGAGGCAGAAAGGTGAATTTTGACTGATTTTTGCCTCTTTTGGGGACCAAAACACCTTATTTTTATCTAAAAATTTGTGATTATATGCCCCCAAATTCAATACATCTAAAAAAATGACTTTCATGAGCTAAGGATGTTCCTAACGAACATGGAAGCACCTAGAAAAATGTTCAATTAGAGCCAAAAAACACAAAAAAACAAGATCATGTCAAAATTTTCTCAAGTTTGGTGAGAAAACCACTTATAGTTCCTAGAAGCATGCAAGGAAGCTGAAGCCAAGATTTCAAGCCTAGATATGTATTTTTCCCCTTTTTTCACCGGGCACCTCCTTTGGGCAGTTTTGAGCCTTTCTTGAGAAATTTTGAGTTTTCTTCGGGAAAATTGATTCAATTTCTTGTAATTCCTAGTCATCTTCCTTTGCAAACCCAAGTCTTTGTTTGCCTTGTCTAATTTTTCCTCCAAATTCTTGTTGGCTCTTTCAAGCCATGATTCTTTATCATTTTCTATCTCTTGGGCAAGCAATTGTGTCAGAGGATATGATCGAGCAAGGGATGCTTCTTCTTCCCTCTGTTTCTCCAAAGCTTTCCTAAGACCCATAGTCCTAGGCATTTTTCTTACTGGTTGCTCTTCTTCCTCAATATCATCAAATTCTCCCATATAATCCTCAAGCTTGACTTGTGCTTTGTATGCTTCCCTTTGGTATTTGAATGCCCGGGCCTCATAGATTTCCATTAGCCCGCTCATCTGTCTATTTTGCATTTGTAGAAAGTGTATGAGGTCCTTTGAATTCTCTAGATCAGTTTCTATGTCCTGGATTTGGGCTTCTCTGTTTTGAAAAAGTGACTCAAGAATTTTGGCTTCATCATCTCCGGCATCACTGTCTATTTGTATGATGTCAAACTCTCTTTCTTGTTCATGGCTACTCTCATGTTGTTCAACTTTTTCTTTTCCCTTGCTTTGGATAGACTTATTTGCTCTTTGTCTCTTTGGAAATTCAACAATACTCTTCTTAGGCAGTTTTCCTCCACTCCTTAGTGCCCTAGTGACATTACTAGTCACTGCTGGAGTGATTTTCTTCTTTTCAGATTTGGTTTTTTTAACCTTTGGTGCTTTTGAGGAATGAATCATGGCCCCTTGCCTAGGAGAGGCAGCAAGCACATGTTATTGGCTGTGTTGAGGAGGAGAGAGAGGAGGTTTCATCACTAGCATTTGTTCAACTTGATCTTTTACACTGTTTCCTCCTTCATCACCTAATTTGCTGCACCTTTCATTGTTTTCATGTTCTTCTTTAGGGTTGCCTTGTTCACTGCCTCTGCTTTTATCATGACTATATTTAGGACTACCTTTTCCACCCTCCTCACTATTTTGGGCTTGATTTTCATCATTATTTTGCTGACTACCACTGTCTTCATTAGCTCCACTGTCTTGAACCTCTTTATGTATGTTACCCTTATCTTGACTGTTTTCCTCACTTATCTCTGTGGGTGGGCTACCATTATCTTCATTGTTTTCCTTAGACTCTGTGTGTGGGTTGTCACCATGGTCACTAATTTGTTGGGAGGTGCTATGTTCCTCATCATCACTACCTTTATGCCTCCTTTCATAGGACTCTTCTTTTTCACTATCAATCATGGGTGATGTTTTCTTTTGAGGGGTAGATTGACTAGATGAAGGGGAGACATAATGAGTGGAGGGTGAGGAGGAAATATGAGATGGGCGATGAGATGAAAAGGCAGTATTAAAATCCAGATGAGAAATGAAAGTCTCCCAAGAAACTCCTTTCTATTCAAGCTGGTGAAGGATGATGATTTTGATGAGAAAATGATGGAAAAGACTAGCTTTTTGCTGAGCAGGAGGTCTCTTTTGGACAAGGGAGGACATATTTTCTATGCTTTTCCAGAGGAAGAAAGGGAGATTTAGCAGTTGATTCCGAGTGAAATGCAACAGAAGTCTGAGATGATAGGAATAAACTCGAGAATATCTCCCCTCACATGTGAAATATCTTATGATGGTTTTCATAAGGGGCGGATAACTGTTCAATAGATGAGAAAAAGGGAAAATAGCCTTGCATTCATTTTGGTAAGCTAGTTTTAAGAAGGGCTTGTAGTGGTCTAGGTCTAAGTAGGCTTGTTTGGACCATTTCTCACCAAGATAGGGAATCTTGGTGGCCCCTTACACTGACCTAGGAGTGAGAAAAAAATCAAGGCCTGCTATGTGAACATGCTTCCCTTGCAGCCTCAGGGTAAACAACTGTGTTAAGGGAGGGTGATTGGTGACCTCCTAGACTTTTTGGCAAAAATCAAGGCACCCTACCTCATGAAAGTTGAAAAGGACTGAAGGGGAATCATTTAACTCTTTATTTGTAGAAGGCTCAAACCTTTTGTGAAATCCACCCTTGCTGACCTTCCTTGGAGGCATGTTTTTCTCAGATTTCTTTACTTCTTTATAAAAAAAAGTGTTTGATCAAACTAGGTCATTCTTCCTCAAACAGTGCTTTTCTCTTTTAAAAACTATGTTTGGCTTCTTAATCAAAATAGGCCTTTCAACTGATAATAATATCTTTCTTGTCAAACACTGTTTTTATTTTTATTTAGTATGCAGGAGACCCTTGAAAAAAACTATGTTTCCCCTTTTTAAATCATCGTCTTCTTCTTTTAAATCACTGTTTTTTCGTCTTTTAAGTTTTGATTTCAAAACATTTTTTGTGACCAAAATTAAGATGCAAGGGAAAAAAAAATACCTTTGAAATCTCCCTGCTGTGTTTGAAAAACCCAAATTCTAAGAAAAAACTGGCCTTTTTCACTTTTGAAGACCTTTGGAGAGGTGCTACGCTCCTGTGCACAGATGCGCAGCACTTGCACACTACTGAGGGCGATGTGTGTCGGGTCGGGCATTGGGCTCCTTGTGAACATCAGGTGAGGAGATAGGGGTATCACAGCAACCTACAGGCACGTCATGCCCTTTGTATTTTTCTTCAATGATATGGTCATAGGTGCATCGCGTCCTGTTACAGGAACGTCGCATTCAACCTTTTCTGCACGACGATGGCCCGAAACCTCAGAAACGAAAACTTTTTTTTTGGTGAAGTGAAAAACATTTGATGAAGAGTATTTATACTTTTGAAATGATTTTGGAGATGGCCTTTCTCTTACCCACAAGGTTTTCATAATGATATGATGATATTTTGGCCATGCCTTTTATAGCTTAAAATGATACCTTCCCCCTTTTATCAATTCGAAAAACAAAACTTCTCCTGTAGCCTTTGCAATTGTTTTGAAAAGTGATTTTGTGCTTTTCTTGAGGGGTTTTCCTTTTTAAAAAACTGACTTATCACTTTATATTTGCAGGATAAATTTTCAACCAAATCACAAACATATTTTCAAAAGTTGTTTCTCCTTATGTTTAGAAAGAAAACTTAAAAAAAAAACTAGCTTTCAAACTCTGTTTATCAATGCAAACAATTTCCAAAAACTATATCAATATTTGATGATTTTTAACGCTCTACTTTTTATGAAGGAGGTTATGCCATTTAGGTCACCTAGATCCCTTAAAATCATTGTTTACCCTCTACTCATTAGTGAAAGAGGTCCTTTCAAAACACTTTCTGGGCACCTTTTTGATACTTTTAAGTTTCAATTTTTTATGCATCCAAGCTCTGTTTGTTAAGAAAGTTTTCCTCAAAACTGTGACCTTGTCCTTATCATTTGAAAAAGTCTTATGTAAACACCACTACTGCAGCCTCTCAACACCATTATATAAATCCTCTGTTTATGATGTGAAAAAGGTTTTTTGACTGGGTTTTGACCCTCTACTTGTCATGAAGGAGGTCTTCAAACTATAAAAATTCATTAATTTGAATAGTGATCCCTGTCTGTTTATTCGAAAAATATTAATGGAAACAAACTATGAGCCTCCACACTTATTACTGATTGAGGCTTTTAAACAAACTATCCATTTCTCTTATGAAACTCTGCTTATGATATATGTCCTTTTGCACGAAATCACTGTGAAACCTAGGGGTAAGTAATACAATTGGTAAATGATAAATTATCACTGTATTCATATTTTAAGCAACTCATTTTTGCATTGTCTGTAGCTTTATTTGGCGTAGCAGACTATATTTGAATGTTTTTAGAGGCTAGGCTAAAGTAGGATAAAATGGCAGTTGTTCCTTTTACACTTTTCATTTTGATGCCTAGTTTGCAGGAGGCCTTTCGCCAAAAGACTGTCACTCTTGGTTTTATGAGACTGATTTTGAGAGATGGCCCATACTTTTGGGAACACATTCCATTGTAATTGACCTGAAGCACTGGAGGCAGTATTCTTCTAAATTTTGTACTCTTTTTGCCCTGATGGAGGTTTTTTGACATTCTTGATGTTTTGACTTACAGGGATGAATCCTGTATGTGCTCTTCTCTCTAAACTCTGTATTTCCCTTAGTCCTTAAAATAGTCAACTGTTCTTTTTACTTGGAGCTGTTCCTTGAAATGTTCCCTTGCCCAAAACTGATTTGTGCCATTTATCGTAGCACCCCTGCAGAGATGCAATGATGAAATGACTTTCATCACTGAAAGCTTTTGCTGATATAACATGATGATAATGCTTGAAAGTTCACTTGATCGTATTTCTTCAGACAGGGAAACTCTTTCTCTTTTCCTGATTTGCACATTTGGGAGCTCTGCTTAAAAGAGACAAAGCAAGATTTAGTGCTGTGTGACCTAAGGATAGACCAAGGTTTTCTTTGTTGGGTGAGAAGAAAATGATGGTTGACTGATACTGAAAACAACATTTTTGGTTTAAGATAGTTTTTTCCAGGAATTTTACCTAAACACCACCACATAGACCTACAAATTTTGTCACAGCTCTTGAATGGATTCTTAGGAATGAGTAGGTTATCACATGACAAGATGATTAGGATAGAGGGGTAGACACTTTTTCAAATGTTGGACAGTGGGTTGTATGAAAAACAAGGGATTTTGATGGTAGGGAGACAAACTTATGATAGCTATAGACAGGGAGGCTTTGCTAAATTGTGATAGGCAGGGAAACTAAATATTATTCTCATCATAGGCTGAAAGGGAGGGATAGGAAGACAAAAATTTGTTTGAGATGTTTTCGAGATGACAAATTGACAGATTGATATTAGCTTCTAGAAAACTCAGCCAAGGAATCTAGTCATCAACACATGTAAAAAATACTGATGACTAACACAACCATCCTAATGCATTTGGTAGTGTCGAATCTAGTACCATTATTATTCCCTATTTAGAAGAACATCTAGAGTCTCACATCACTTCATATAACTCCAGGTATGATCCACTCAATCATTCCTTCATCTTACATCACAAACCGAGTCCCTTAGACATTGTTGTTGACTAACCCCAGGATAGGGGCATCATTTCCACCTTAGAATACGAGGTCACTTCCCTCCACCGCATAAAATTGGGGCAAGTATCCCATTCTTGGGGGCATGATGGCACCCCTGACCATATTTTCACTTCATTAACATAATTCTCAGCCTAGACCCCATGCATCTAGGTATGATTGATTATCCTCCCATTCCTTGGATAGTTTGTTCTACTAGCCTCTGCGGAGAGAAATATATCATAGATAATTCATATCATACCTTCAAATATTCTACTTTATGTGATACCTTACTTACCACTTAGTCCCCATGTTTGACTTGGTGGGTAGGGATGATTCTATACCTTCTCTAGTAGTTCATATTTGTATTCCTTTATTACCTTGATTCTTCACCAGGAACCTTGCTTCCAAGAAGCATCAAGGCCACCTTTTAGAAAATTAAGGCCACCCTCTTGAAAGTTTTGGATCCTATTTTCAATGGTTGGTTTGTCTGCTACAGTCGTCACAATATTTAGGGCCTTCCCCTATTAAAAGAAAAACCCTAATCTTTCTTTCACCAATTACAACCAAACCGTAACTCCCTTTGACGAACCGTCTACACCGTTGGAAATATCTCACCGAGCTATAAAATTTTATTCATTTTTTTTGGTTGATTTTATACTTCATATGAAAGGCTTTTTTTTCCACGAAGGGTCACTTCGCCACCTCTCAAAATCAAATTTGTGTACTTGCGCCACTAGTACTTGGGGCACCACTTAGACTTCATACCTATCAACGCTTGTGTCGATTTTCATCATGAGTAACGTTCTTTATCTCATGCTTGTATGGTCCCCATGTGGCCTATTTTGTGGGGGAGAATCATCGAGTCACCCTTGTGCAAAACATCCGAGTTGAGTCATCATAGCATTCATGGAGTCTGTCTCGAATACCTTTTTTCCTCCCGTCACAGTATTCCATCCATTCATGCTTTTTCCCTCTCTTTTGTAGCCATTTTTGGCCTGCATTACCACTGTACCCCATCCCCTTAGGAGTCGAGTCAGTGATCCATGCTTTTTATGCTCTAACAAGAGAATTTGTCTGTTTGATACTCAATATCCCCCCATTCCATCATCATCCCTGGTATCAATCCATAAGTTGCCCTACTATATTCCCTCATTCCTTAGTTGAGGACCCTCATTGCCTCAGCTATGGTGGACCTCCTTTTATTGACATCAACACATTCAATCTAGAAGACAGGTCTAGAGAGCTTTGTATCTTGGTTCCAACTTCCATCTTTTTTCGATGCCTCAGGTCAGGCAAAGGGACTCCTTATTTCCCTTTGACTTGATTTTTTCTCATTCGCTCCACTTCAACATGATCGAGATTCATATACTCAATAGTTCAATTTTCCAAAAGATTGATCTAGTGATTCCTGGGTATTTTTGAGACATTTCAGACCTCATGAGGGGGCAGCCCTTCAAGTAGCCCCCCACATGCCCTGATGACATCATTCCCTTCTACAACCTTATATGTAGCTCCGCAGATTTGATGGGTTCGGCCTTAGCCGCTTGGAGCGCCTATAGCATTCATGTATCACTTATATGACCCATTTATATTTTCAGAGCCCTTTCCTATTTATCAAGGCTTCTCTGGTTGTTATTATATCTCATGTACTTAGATATTATTGTATTCAGTCCTGGCTGTTGTCCCAGGTGCAGTATGTATGTGGGATCCATTATATTTTTGTCTGGCCCGTGTTTATGCCAACATATCATGTACTTTACAACTCAGTCTCATTTTACTGAGTGAATCATTATTCTTTGTACTTTATCATCTCGGCGGGCATAGGTATGCATCCCCCGCCTCCTTGTATACAGGTAATCAACCATTCAAGGAGTTTTACGGTAGTCGGTCTCTCCCCCTCAGGGTTATTATCCTCTCTCAGTTCACTTCACCTACGTATCTCTCTCTCTATGATTCTCCTTCGGTGTCTAGTGATTGTGTTTTTACAACGTACTTCAGTCATACGATTAGATCCTAATGCTTGTACGTTGGGGGGAAATCCGTTACACCAATTTCTGGTCATATAACCATTTATAATTATATTGATCGAAATACACCATGTAAGACCATTTTTACCATAGTAAAATTGCTTTCACTAAGAAATAACTTAATAAACAATAGTTTATTAAGTTATTTCTTGTCCAAATAGAAAACCCAATGAGGAATAATTAAATAAATCCTTAATTATTTGATTTTCATCTAGGAATAATTAATTAAACCTATGTTTAATAATATTCCTTGTCATATTTAACCCAATTAATGATAAATAATTAGATAAATCATTATTTATCTTATTATTCATTAGGAATAATTAATTAAATCATTATTTAATTAATATTCCTTGTTAAATTTGACTAAATCATTTAGGGATAGTAAAATAAATCATTACTTGTTTAATTTTTCCTTGATCCCTTTAAATAATAAACGAATATTTTATTTCTTTATTGCTTCTAAATAAAGGGATTTAACCAATTTAAATTCATTTTCCCTCCAACAAAATATAATAAAATATTCCAAGAACTTAGAACTAGATCTTGGTTAATAATATTTTACTATGCACCATTATCAAGGATAACTAAATATTTTGTTATAAATAGGGGATTTTCCATTCATTCTTTACCTTTGATCCTTTTTATCGTCATGAGCCTTTAATACTCTTATCATTATCTATCTTTGATTATTTTTATTTTCTTTTTGATTTTTGAGCTCCCTTTGAGTTCTACACATCTTGGGTATTCTACAACCATTGAGAGAGAAACTCTAAAGCTAAAGCATTTGAGGGCAGCTAAGAACCCATCCCATTGAGGGGGACTGTATTATTTCTCTTCCCTGGTGTTACATAGTACAAAAATTATTTATAATTATTCTCTTGTGCATTGGATATTCTGGAGAAAATCCTATTTCATTTTGTTGTTTAGCTACTTTATTTTCAAATATCTGGGTTTATTTTTCATTTGTTTCGACCTTCTATTGAAGATCTAAGAATTTAGACAACCATGTTTGTTGTTAGGGATGTTTTTCTTGTGCAGCTAAAGTGATCTCTTTTCGTACACTTGTGTCAAGAATTCATACTAACATTTGGAATCAATTAGAAATAATACTTGCCATACTTTGACGAAAAGGACCTTGCAATCGATTTCAGAAAATTCTGGAAAAAATATAAAATGTGTTCCTATGATTAGATCTCCATGCCAAAGAAACATAAATGATGATTATTGTTGTGATTAGATCCGTCTCTTATAAAGATAAACCATTCTTGTACCTCAAATGGATTTAGTTCATGCACTGAGTTATTATGTCCCAGTACTGGAACTTTGAATTCCTGTACTAGAACACTTTGTAAATGTACCAAATTTTTTTATTCCATTACTAAGAACTTGTTGTTCCTATACTCAGTTTCACTATTCATCTACCAAGAAATTCACAGTTCTTGTACTGGAACAAGTTTACATTCAATCACCTTTTACTCATGCATTAATGTGCTACAACTAACCAACTGGAAATGAACATATCAGAGAAAGAAACTACAACTTTAGCATTAGAAATAGATCCTTCAATGAAATAAAAATTGAAGGGAAATAATTGTAAAGACTAAATTAAATCCTCATTGCATCAGAAACAAAAGGCTCTTGCACAGAAAATGTAAATTTCTCTCCAAAAGACAACTCAACCCTTCTCTCGAATGTTTGTCACGATAATAAATTTACTCTGTTTTGAAGATGGATGTTATAATAAAGTGTTAAAATAAAAAATAATACTATGATCGATCCCCAATCATCAATATTGTGGTTACACTTTTACAAGGAAATCATTACAGTCCTTAATCATTGTGCACAAAGTTATTTACTATGTAGCAAGAGTTTATATTTAAACAAGGGTACACTTGAATTGAAGTAAATGAATACAAATAAATATAAGACTCATAATCCGAATTTTCTTTTCAGAAATAATGTGAAAAAGAAAGATGATCTTAGAAATAAAGGAAATAACCATGCGATGCTTTGAAAATAAAGGCTGAATCCTGAAAACGAAATCAATCTAACATACCCACACTATGATTCCTGGGATCTAAGATGCGTGCACATATTAAAATTGGTTTCATCAACCTATAACTAAATCAAATAAAGAAATAAACTATTCTTCTCACACTAGCATGATTAAATATAACACACTACAAAATATAGGGAGAATGAGCTGGGTTGGCCAGCCCCTAGCTAACTAGCTCGTTTCCCTTCATAGAAACTTCTAAATCAGCTACATGAAGGAAAATTTACATATAAGAAGTACCCATAATGAATAAAATTGGCATCAAATCCTTCTGTTATTTAAAATTCTTCAATAAAGATACATTAGAATCTCGTGGATCTAGCCCAAAGGGATAGGGTGATACACAAAATTACAAGAGTTCACAACAAAGTATCAAAATTTCCATAGTATCGCTAATTTAAACCTATCCTGTAATCCCTATTTTATATATAGATACTCGGCTTTGGCTATATTGAAAACTTAAGAGAAATGTACGCTAGAAAAAATTGGCCTCTATCTTTAGTGCTTCCCATAACGCTCCAAGCCCATTGCAGATAATGGAATGAAACCTTGGAGGGATATGTGTGCCATTGATTAAACAAATGTGATATTTTCGGAGGTAAATCAAAATGAATATGCCAGATGTCTTCCTACTACAGAAATAAGTGGATGATACGAAAACCTTCAGATCCTGCACTAGCCAAAGTTTAGCTTTGATCAATGAATTCACTTAACATGCTTTGAGGAAATGAAAATAGATAATTTACAAAGGCTTAGGAGCCTTTTTGACCTTTTAAATAACTAATAAGCATATATAACCCATACTTTAACAAAATCATGAAAAGTCCAAGAACCATGTGTAAAGGATAGGTTTTAATTGTAAAACAAAGGGTTTAAGTAGCATAGTTAAGACAAAGATAGGGTCAAAGTGGGGAAAATTTTGAAAACCAAAATGCACTTAAGAGAAATAAATATCCTTATTGAATTCATTTTTTAAGAAGGAGGGGTATTTGTTTCTCTAGAGTGCACTCTGAAAGGAGACTTCGTCTTATGGGCGCAAGATTCCAAGATAGTGAGGCCTTGACATCCTGAAGTGTGCTAAAGCTAGAGATGGGCTCAAAATATGCTAAGTGAATACCAATGACAAGTTTTTATTATAATAACAATGAGAGGAAGGTTCTTCAAGTATTTATACTCTATCACAATCATGATCAAAAGATGGAAGTTCATGGAATGAGAAGAGTCACAAGAACACCACTTGTCACTACAAAATGACACTTATAACAAGGAGAACGGATGTAAACACCACTAAAGAAACTAAAAAAAAATGAAATTCCAAAGAGGAAGAAAATGACAAAAAATATAACAAAAGCAATGAAGAAAATCAACATGAAAACTTACTTGTTCTCACAATTGAATATAAAGCTCCTTGATGAAAAGAAGCGCACTCAACCAAAAATGATGAATGATCATGAGAGTGAAATATTTATGGGCATATTATAATGATATTTTACATGAAAAGAAAGTTCATGCATGCCCACCACTTGTGAAGCGATGAGTTAGTGAGTTGCATGAAGTGGAGTGGGATCCTATTTTCTAGGAGTGTGCCCAACTAACCCAAAGGAAGGGTAAATTTATGAAGTCTGAGAGGGCACATTCATTATTTCTAAGGAGTGCCATCCAACTGGGAGAAATATGGAGAAATTTGGTGATATAATGAGTGTGCTTTGTATCTGCACCCTCTTTCTTTGATTTCGAGCACATGCTAGCCTCAAGAGCATAAATAAGAGCGGACCTAGTTTCAACTTATATGGTTGAGATGGCTTACATAGAAAACATGTTCCATTTAAACATGGTAGAAGAAAATGAATTTTTTGATAGATTTATTGCAATGGGTCCTATGAGAATATACAAAGATAAGCCATCATATTTATACTAGGAAAACGAGAAATAAAACTATCTTGAGGTTTGTTTTCTAGGCCATGTTCTGTCACCCTTGCGATTGGCCGACAACCATTCCAAGGTATCCCAATCCTTGAATACAGTTGGATGGATAAATCGTTCTTGTGGACAAGATAGATCTCCCTAGTATCCTATGATAAATAGTAACAAACAGACATATGTAAACTACTTTCTCTAGATTATATTTGATCTAGAATTATCTATAATGAAGGATTTAGGACTTACTTGTAGTCCAGTGCTGATCATAGTCTTCTTTCCTATGACTTTGAATACATCTCCTTTCGGGATCTGCAATAAAAAACATGAAAGAATCAGAAGCACCTGCATAATATAGAAGAATTCATAAACCATAAATATACCTTGATGATCAAGGAATTCAAGAAATAAGCCACTTAAATAAACAACTCATTGAGAAAATAGGATCCATTTGTATTATCTTTGATGAAAGAAGGAGCCTTACAACCGTGTTCACCTTGATGTCATACAGGTCATTCCAGGGTCTAGAAAAAGTGTTTCCTCTACTTTGACAAGCCTTTGCACTCTCTCGACTAACATACACATGAGTGTGTAATCATTCCCATATGGTAATCAATTAAGAGAGTCTGAGTTTTTCCAGCAATTCTCCTTAGAAAATCTCAAACCCTATCTCCCCTTGAGGCTAAACTATGGCCTCAATTTGTAGCAAAAGAGAAGAGGTTGTAGCTCCAAATAAGAGGGGATAGAATCCTCTTTCAAAGGGATTAAGTTCCACATACCAAGGGGTAAGCTCCTTTAATGGAGGGATCAATGTACATGAAAGGAGTGAACTTTCCACTGAATAATTGCTTCCAGAAGCTTCCAGATTCAACTAGCTAGGCTTCCAAATTTTACTTCCACCTTCACTTTACCTTTTACAGGAATCTGCACCTTTAATCAAGAGAAAGTGTGGCCGGTTTCGCATGTTCTAGAACAAAAAGATGCGCCACCGCTGGTAACACTAAGAGAAAGTGCGGTACAAGTATTTTTATGACTTTTATAAGCTTTTCTCTAAATTTCAAGGCTTGGTTTTATGAAATTGATGTTTGTAGACTTATAAGGGAGTATTGTACGAGTAATGATGAAGCCATACAGATAGTAAAATGTCATGGTGACAATTTTAGTGTAACATATTGCCCCCTGAAGTGCGAAGTCTAAGACCATTCGAAGAGTGATGTTCTTTATCGTTTCAAGGATTAGCTTTTGGACACCCTAGTCGGAAACCTGTAAAAAAATTCAATGAAACACACACACACACACACATAAATATCATCGATGAGGTAGGCATTCCGATACTGAGATCAAACACTAACTAGAACTTTTTATGATCTAGAAACGATTCTACTATCACATCAATAATGTAGACATAGTATGGATCCAACCATCTGTTATGAATATTATACTACATAATGAATAATAAAATTCCTCACAGCGTAGATGGTGGAAATTAGATCCAGGGTCTTGATTTCTGCTACCCAAACTAGTACGATTCTATCCATGCGATTGATTGTGTCAAAGTCGAACATGGTAGAAACCACTTAATTATCATTCAATGATGTGAAATGTTAACAAGTGTGAGAGAAACCACGAATAATGAAAATGGCTCTCAAAGTACTCAGTATAATCCATGAAATGTGAATAAATGATCTGAAGTCAAACATTTCACGGAATCATTCGATCGAAGGTCAATGATGCAACCTATCGTCGAAGGGGAGAAACCTGCCATTAAGGCATGCAGATTCGAAGGTACTAAAATATTCTAGATCAACTTCCTAGATGATGAGCTGTCGTCGATAGAAATTGATCCATCGTAGGAAATCCCACAACATGAAACCATTAGATAAAGTTTTTTAGAAATATTTTGCAAGGACTGACTCAGGGATGGTCAACACGAATGGAGACATATGTTTGCAAATGAATGGTTTATTTTAACTATCCTCTTGAACACATAATGACACTTCAGATGGTTTGGTGACAATTGACATAACCTAATACCTAGAAACCAATTGAAGACTTTCAATATGGTTTTATTAACTGATAGGCAAAGTATTTTCCCAACCCAGGTAGAAGTGTGACAAAAAGTGTTGTGCTCAAGAGTGGTAAAATGCTTTTTAAACAAAGTGTGACAACCAGATTTGTTTTCTCTCTTTTTCCCCCACCATTTCTAGCAAGTACCTCTTTATTTTTGACAAGCTTGAGAAGGATAACATTTTCTTGTTATATAAGCTCATCCTTCGGATGAGTCCAACTTAGCTTAAAATCGAACCCTAAGAAGGAGTGGTTCATTCCTGTTTGTAATCGACAGGTCCTTTACTGTTAAATTTTAACGAGTCCAGTATAGGAGAATCTTGATGTTTTTCAATTTTAGGGAGTCAGAAGAAAAACTTAAGAAAACTCCGTGGGTGTAATTTTTTGTAAATTTAGTCTCTCAGGCCCGAAAAAGGATAAAAAAATACACGAGAGAACTCCATTGATCATGATTAATCAACGTATACCTTTTTCATAAATAGTCCATTTTAGTCTGGAAAAGGGGTAAAATTATACTAAAAGGACGACTGTTCATTTTCCTTTAATGAGTTCAAATAGTCAATTACTCAGTAATCTTTTCATCTTTAGAGAGTTTGAAAAGGGCTTAAAAGAGAACTCCAAGGCTTCACTTTTTTGTGATTTTCAAGAATCCGAAAAAGTGATAAAAGCATACCCAGTAGTTTCACTTTTTCTATAAGTTTTAACGAGTTCGAAAAAGTGATAAAAATGTACTCATTCTCTTTTTCATCATTTTTACCGAGTTTGAAAAAGTGATAAAAAGTATGCTCCTTTGTCAAAATGACCATTTCATCGAAAAATTCCTGTATTCTGCACAAAAACTCAAAAATTAAACATACCTATTTATGATTAATAAAAATAATTTGGAAAACAACTTTTGAAAGTGATAAATAAATGAAATAATATTTTATTTATTAAAAAAATCTTATAAAAATGAGTTTTTCTAAATAATTTTTACCATTTGATTTCAGAGTGAAAATTGAGAGCTTTTGGTAAAAAACATTCTGGAGGAGATTGCGGAAGATTTGCCCATCAGAATCGAAAACCGTCAGTTCTAGGTAATCCACATCATCCTTACCTTCATTTTTGTCCATTTAATTTCTTAATTTAGGGCTTAGATTGATTTTTAAGGAGGAAAATATGTTCAAAAATTTTCTCATGGGGGTTCGCAGGTAAAACACATGAAACCTATGGACCCCGACAATTTTACAAAGGGAAAATTTTCATGGTGCCGCACCTTATGAATTAGATACGTGTGGATCCATGCACTGTTTTTATGTGAAAAGTGTGGAGCTGCCGTAAGAAAAAATAAAATGAATAAAACTCCCAAATTAAACCAAAATTTCCCATTCAAATTGTTTCTGATCTTTCAATTTGTCCATTGCAGGATATTTACAATTCTTAAGTGGAGAGAACGTGAGCATGAAGAGGTTTATGATGCAGCCATGTTACATCCTCCTACATTACGTGTTTTGAGATAATGCGGTTTGTAAAAAATTTGGGCCATTCAGAGTATGAGGGCTCAAGTAGATTTACTTACATGGCTAGTAAAAGAATGGGATGTCCAGGAACAATGCTTTATCATTGGGGGTCACCGACTTGAAATTAAGATGGAAGATATATACTTTCTCACTGGTTTATCAAAGTGGGGTGAGCCACTCTCTTTGTTTGGGGCTAGGGCAGGTGGCCAGTTTGTCGATAGCCTTCAGGAAGAATTTTGAAATGAAGAAGCGGACCCCAAGGATAAATGCATTAACATAAAAACCATTATTTGTCCCGAGCTCAAAGTAGTTGCATATATGGTAACTCGGTTGTGTGGGAGTGCAGCTCCTCATGTTGCTACAAGGTCCCAAATGCAAACTGCCATTGACTGCTTTAGAGGCACCATTTTCAATTGGTGTGAGGCAGTGTTGGCCAATGTCAAAGGCCAACTGACTAGAGAAAAAAAATTGAAGTTAAAAAAATTTGGGTATGGAGCGATTGTGGTCACATTTGCTCTAGAAATAATTCCTTCACCTACCCCATAGCTTATCTTGGTTGATCATGGTAGAGTCAAAGAGCCTCGGATGGTCCAATGGGTTGCATTGATGACCCGTCATAGTGAAGGCGGTGAGGTTGTTCGTTTCACTCCAGCTTATTTTCATTGGTTAGAGAACCAAATCTTCATAATAGAATATTTCCCTTATGTTGGGATAGATTTCCGCGATGATCGAGAGATGTCTCTTCCTCGAGGGACACAGTGGGATGACTCAGGTAAGTATCATTTTGAAATGTTCTAAATTCTAATTTTTATTTTGTTTTTTGAATCATCCAAAACTGATCACAAAAATTTCAAATGTAGATGTGGGTCCACGTCGACCAGCCACTCTCCGTCATTTTGACAGGAAGCCAGCTGCAGCACCACCACTACCATAGGATCAGACAACATAGGTCCTTTCCGACTTGCAAAACCATCTAGAGTGGTTGAATTTAGATATTCCAAAGACTACGATAGATGACATTCTGCTCCGCTTACAAAGATATGTTATCGGGGTTCTGGGACTGTTCAGGAGATTTCTGAGCAAGGTGGCATGGGTTGTAGTGTTTTATCATGACCATCACCACAGATAGTAGATGATTGATATTGTAGACTTATATTAGTTTTTGTATCACTTTTTTTTTTCCGATCATAAGGTGTTTTGAACCTATGATCGAGGACGATGTAACATTTTTTTGAAAATACTACTCTTATGCTATGATATTACTACTATTTCCAGTTATCTGTCTTAACATGTTATCGAATGTTATTTTTATCTACTGCTTTAACTATCGAAAAATTCTGTTTATAACAATAGAAGCTACTACATCATCTAATGTGTTCAAATTTCTTGAAATATGTTGATACTCAATATAATCAATTTCTCGTTCCACGGATGAACTTTCAAAAATAATCTTAACAACACTGGGTTTTTAACTGCATATACTCTATTCAATTGTAATACAACGAGTTCATAATCTAACCTAATGATCAAACTTCGAATTCCAAATGAAATGGATTCAGAAAATAACTCAATAACTACGCTATACTCTGCAATATTGTTCGTTGTTTGACCGAGGCTTACCCTATGCATAGATACTAACTCATCAGTGGGTGAATAAATAACCCAAGTTGCGGAAGTAATGTTCCGTGTACTACGAAAAGTGCCATCAGCGAAACCAATGTATTTTTGAAGGGGCGTCGACATCTGAAAAATCAAGAGTGATCCAGATAAGCAGGGATAGTGGTAAAAACACACTTAAACTAGGCATGCTCTTCTAATCTACAACACGCTAGCTTATCAAAATAACTAATATACAGGGAAGGTCTCCACACAAGAATCAAGCATAATATCTCTTTAGATAAAGCCCATTTTTGGGTTTGCCTAAAGAGACCCCATCAGAGTCAATCAGTTCATAGGCCCCTTTTGCAAGCTGTCGCTTGACAATATAAGGACCATGCCACATGGGTTCAAATTTCCCAGCACCTATCTTATAATTATCTTGACCATAAACCAAGACTAGGTCTCCTTCTGAAAAAATATGAGGTGTAACACTTCTATCATACTGAGGTTTCATTCATTTCGCATGAGCTTTGGTAGCTAATGCAGCGGTGCGCCAATTCTCATCTAATTGAGCTAAGTACAAAAAGAATTTCTCGTCTTTAGAAGTGGCTGGTAGTAACTCTATGGCTAGTTGGAGTGACGGTATCTTGAATTCAATCAGTAATACCACTTCTAAACCATAAACTAGTTGAAAAGGGGTAAAACCTGTCGATGTTTTTGCTGAGGTTCGATATGCCTAAAGTGCTGAAAAAAGCATGGTATGCCAATTCGATTTATGAATTTCAATGATTCATTTGATCATGGTGACTAAAACTTTATTGATAGCTTCAACCAGACGATTAGCCTATGGATAATATGGTGTAGAACTGTCATGGCACAGGCCAAGTTGATTAGTCAGTTCGTTCATCATGACGATATAGTGTGTCATCAACAATATGATATTGCTGAAACTGGAAACAGATTTTTCGTCGTTGTGACCATGAAATTTCAGGCCGAAAATTTTGGGTTTGGAGATAAATGATGATATATCCATACCAAGGATTGATGGTATTGATAATAAACAAAGATTCATCCACAATCAGATGTTCTGCGACAAGTTCTGTGTCAGTACTTGGGAAGTCACACATAAGTTCAACGAATACCAATGATTTCTTTATTTGGATTTTTCAAATTCCAATTCAAAATCCTGTAGGATAACAATCCATTTGGATTATTTTCCCCCTAGTATTTTTTTGGTCAAAATATACATCATAGGGTTATAATCAGAAATCACTGTTGTTTTTCGTAATAGTATGTAATGAAAAAATCGTTGGACAGCTTGAACTACTGCCAAGGCCAATTTCTCCACATGTGAGTATTTGATTTCGGTTGGATGCAGATTGCGAATGAGATAATAAATCACATGTTCATTGTGGAATTCATCTTCCTGAACTAAGACCATGCCAATCATAAAATTGGAGGCTGCTAGGTATAAAAGGTAATCATGGTTGTAATTGGGAGGATGCAATAATGGTGCATGGGTCAACGCGTGTTTAAGAGCATCAAAAGATCGATCAGTTATCTCGTCCCAACAGAAAGGAATATTCTATTTTATCAACCTGGTAAAACCTTTGGTTAACTCATCATAGTTAGGAATCAATCGACGTAAAAAGTTTTCTTTCCCTTGCAAACTTTGGAGTTGGCAAAGAGTAGAAGGAGGAGGTAAATTGATGATAGCCTCAACCTTCAATGGGTCAACACGAATGCCTTCCTTTGAGACAACAAAGCCCAAAAATCGCCTAGATTCAACACAAAAGATACATTTGTGGGAATTTAGACGAATCCTATAATGCCTACATCTCATAAAGATGGCTTGTACATGAGTAATATGATCTTCTCTACGTGATGAATGAGCAGGTAAATTATCGAGATAGGGTTGCACAATGTGTTTAATGTCATGAAATGCATAATAAATTTCCCTTTGAAAAGTTGTGCCAGCGTTCTTAAGTCCAAAAGGTAATTTGAAGTAAGCAAAATTCCCCCACGGACAAATGAAAGCTGTTTTGGGTTGATCAACAGAGAGTATGTTGATTTTATTGTAGCCCAAAAATCCATCCATAAATAAAAACATTTCACTTCTGGCACAATGATCAATAATTTGATCGATATAAGGGGTTGGATAATTTTCTTTTGAACAAGCTTGATTTATATCCCTATAATTGATACATACTCGTATCGTCCCTTGTTTTTTATTAACAGGAACAATATTAGATACCCAATCCGTCAAAGGAATTGGATAAATAAAAACTTCATGAAGTAATTTCTCAACTTCTGCTTTAATAGCGGTAGCGTTTTGCGGATGTATCTGATGTAATCTTTGTCGGACATGTTTAGCATCTAGGTATGTTTTAATTTCATGAACAACAATTGATGGATTGATTCCTGGCATTTCTTCATATGACCAGGAAAAAATGTCATGGAATTCTTGAAATAGGGCTTTATATGCTTGGATTTCATCTAGCATACATGAAGCACCTATATGACTATTTTCAACAATTCCTAGTTTCACTAAGATGTCAATAGGAACTGTCATAGAAATGTTTGCTAAGTTCAATTCGGAATCGGAATTCGTGAGAGGATTCCAAGGTTCATTGACATAATCAGTGGTAAAAATGGAGGAAAAATCAGTTTCAAAATGATCGAGATCAGGTAAAAACGAAGATCGATGATGTAGATATTCCCATGGTAATTCTTCTATAGAAAAAAATTAACGAATATGCTCATTAGTATTGAATACTTTTTGAACAGGATTCAGAATTGATGGCGAAGTTGAGCTTGATATCGAAAGTGATTCCTCATTGATCACATTCACTAGATCAGGTTTATTTGAAAGAGTATCAGAAAATTACTATACTGCCTAATATGCTAATTAAAAAGGACTCAAAGGAATCGTGCCATCCAAAGAATCCAGTTTCGAGTCTGAAGGTACTATCCAAGGATCATCAAAGGAAATATTACTCGATGTATCATATTGATATTATCAATAGGAGGTGGTACATTGGGAGCAAGCAGGGAAAAGGTTCCCAGTAAAGCAGAATCTTTAAGCAAACTAACTCCAACATCTTTATAAGGGATAGTCGATTTTCTGACATGTTGGATGCTATCAGCAGTGGCTAGGTCAGATGAATAATATGAGAGCTGATATATTTTAATAATCCTTCCTTTATGAGGGAACATGATGAGACGAAATACCAATGATACAACAACAGTGATTGTGTAATACCAACTGCGACCCGGGAGAAGGTTGTAATCCAGAGGGGCATCAACGACTTCCACATTTAGATTAACGGTTTTTCCTTCGACCTTTATAGGTCGATCCTGTAAAATACCAAACAGATGGAATCCTCTTGCATCAAAATCTTTGAGGATAGTCGAAGATTGGTTAAGTGTAACAGTACGAAAGAAACGTTTGTTTTTGACTAAAATGGGAATTTGAAATCCATTTGACGAGGTAGGTGGGGTGTAAAATTTTCCGAATAGAAGATCATTAGGTTCAAAACCTGAAGATCTACGGCTCCTATGGCTGACAATAGTAATTTTCTTTGGGTTAGACATGATGCAGCACTTCTAAAGCTACCATTGCTGAAGAGGAAATCACCAAGTCTTCAACAATATTGTAGTTCTGAGCAGCTCTCGCATGTGGATTGAAAGCTGATTTACGAAGTACACCTTTAGCAGGTTGTTTGATTACTAAGTCGAAATTTGGTTTCTCGATCTGTAGCAGATCAGAAACTGAGGGAGATGTAGTTGATGCTGAATTATAATTTTTACTTCTTTACCACCAACAAGATTTTTGCTACCATAATCTTGTCATCACGTCGCAACCATCAAGATATCTTCTACGTATTCAAGGAAGATCCAATCATATTACTATCTTGAGCAGGAAAAGGATCCTTCAAGACAGTAGGTGTGGGCGAACCCTTAATGAATTTTGATACCTTGGCTCTATGCTGGCACTCTTTAGTAAAATGATCCTCATCACATATTAGACAAGGATAACGAGGTTTTTTTTATTGTCAGTTGGTTCAGTTTTATCGTTTTTATCTTTTGAAGATGATTTTTTGTTTTTATTCTTACCTTTCTTCTTACCACCAGTTTTAGTTTTGGCTGTAGATGACTCTACAATATGAATATCAGTGGAAGTTTCAATGGAAGAATCTCCTTTTGGTGAGTCGGGTAAATTTATAATAGGAGAATTCATCTTGGAAGGTTTCTTCTTACTCTTGCTAGTGCTAACAGAACCAATTACACCATCAGCAGCATGAGACCCTGAAGGAGTCATATTTAACTTATCAGGTCTTGGTAAATTGGGGATTTTGTTATACATAGTACCTAACTGTGTAAATACAAGGTCAAGGTATTGAGCTTGAGCAATGAATTTCTCTTCTGTAACAACGCCTCCTTTGGCCACATCTTCAGTGATTTTGGGCAATAATTATTTGATAAACCATTTAGCCAAAATTTTATCCGTAATAAAGACTTTCACTAAACGTCTCCTACGTCTCCATTCATGAATGTGATCAGATATGTACCTAGACGTAGATTTTTTTAATGAGGTCAACAATTCCATACCATTGTCGTATCTGACATGAAACTGAAAATGGGTTAAGAAAGCAGTAGCTAGTGCATTAAAATTATTAAATGAGCCTCGTGGTAAATCAATGTACCATTTGGCAGCTAGACCAATGATAGTTCTCTGAAAAATATGTAATCGAATCGAATCATCGATTAGTGAGTTGGATACACACCAAAGGTGATAAGTCATAATATTATTAGATGGATCTTCTCCTGACTTACCTTCAAACTTTGGAATATCATTGTGCAACTTATTAGGCGTCGATGGACAATACAGAAGATAAAAGATGGGATCATTCATAAGGCGCAATAGATCTGGTAAATATAAAGTTGCTATGAATGGTAACCGACGGCTAGGGTCTTGATATCTTTGTGTGATCAAACCAGTTCCAGGAGGAGGATATCCTAGAATTGGATGTGCATTGGGAATTGTGAAACCTTATGGATAACCAGGGTTAACTCGGCCATACTAGGGTTGTTGAGGTACTTGATAAGTATACCTAGGATATGGCTAATACTGATATGTTGTATTTTGTGTAGTATGTCCAAATTGATACTGCCCCTGGTATGGTTGATAAGTAAATTGTGGTTGAATAGTGATAATCATACTTGTACCAAATTTTCCTGTAGGCATCTGGACCGTAGTATGAATTGTAGGTCTTGACTATGGCATAGATACTTGAGGAATTTGTACTGATACAGGGGTATTAGAAACAGCAGCTGCAGATACTCCAGAAATAGGTGTGGTAGGTTGAACAGAAGTTGCAGCAGCAGCAGAAGATTGAGGCAGAGTTCTAGGTGTAGTAGGCCTAGGCTGCTGAACAAAACCAGGTGCAGAAACTTGAATGGTAGGCTAGACAGGTTGTTGGGTTGGACCAGAACCTATGGGTTGTCCAGGTTGATTAGGTAAATGCACATTGGGTTGTAAAGTCTGTTGAATTTGAGATGGATCCCACAGCATATTAATTTCGAGGTATTGACCCATTGAAGGTTGTGCATATGAAGGACCATAACTAGGTTGAATGTAAGTTTGATAATTAACTGGCAAGTTTCCAGCTCCTTGCAATAATGGTTGACCTAAAGGAGGTTGAAAACCTTGAACTGGGTACTGACCTTGAGGTTGATATTGACTTTGAGGCATGTACTGAATCTTGGGTTGATATTGACCCTGAGGTATGTACTGAATCTAGGGTTGAATTTGATCCTAAGGTATGAAATGACTCTGGGGTTGATATTGACCCTGAGGTATGTACTTTCCTTGAGGTTGATATTGACCTTGAGGTATGTACTATCCTTGAGGTTGTTCCCTAGGCTGTAAATATTTTCTTATAGGTTGACCTCCAAGTGGTAAAAAATTACCCTGAGGTTGCCCTCCGGGTGGTAATTGACTACCTTGAGGTTTCCCTCGAAGCGATAACTGATTTCCTTGAGGTTGCCCTCCACGCGACAACTGACTTCCTTAAGGTTGAGGATTTGGAATATTTACAGACATCATAAAAATTTGTTCTGTGTTCAATGTGCCAGTGTTTGTTCCATTTTTACCAGATGATAACATTTGTTTAATTGGTTGAGGGGATGATCCTAATAAGGTACCAAAGAGCGACTGGTATCCTGGAGGAATAGATGAACCACCATATAATAATGTTTCTGGAGATTTAGAAAACATAGATGACTCACCCAAAATAGCTAATGAAAGTCAGTAAACTTTCGGTGTAGGGTAAAAAGGAATTCGGGGTGGTGAATAAGTAGGACCTATGTTTTGTAAAAAATCTGTCAATGATAAATACCAAGAGTCAGTTCTAAAAGGACTGTAGAATATTGATTCACGCTCTCTAATATTCAAAGTTTCTTGGGTTTTGGAAAGAACTACGTCTTTGTCTGGACCAACAAGTTCTTTAATACATATGAGATCAGAAGGAAGATTTTCGATAATGCGATGTCTTACTCCAGGTGAATCCGGATCACTAGAAGTCAGAGTAACAAATCCTGAAGATGATTCTAACATAGAAGGTTCAGTTTCTAACTCAAAAATTTTAGGTTCTTCAGCTAATTCACTGATTGCAGAAGCAATGTCAGTGATTTCGGAAATTGAAATTGGCTCTTGAACATATTCTGCTATTTGTGATTGATTTACTTCATGATAATCAGGATGAGTAATTATGGATGATTCTCCTGGTTCTGTCGATCTAATTCTGCTAATACTATGCGGTACCAGAGCTTTCAGTCCTTCAAGTTGGATTGTTGCATACTCAGGGGGTTTTGCCTGAAGTCTACGTGATTGTCTTCGTAATTCAGCCATGATTAAAAATTATTAATCACACGCAATGAAAGAAAATTTCAATAAAAAATCCTAAAGTCACTAAGGAGACAATCAAATGATCAAGGTCTTATAAAATCTAGGAGATCAAACCACACACAAACAATAGATTCCCACACTAAAAACACTAGTTGATGATGAAATCCAACATCGTAGTATTTTAATGTATAAATGTCAGTTGGAATAGTTACCCCGACAACCTGCTTAATGAAACAGATTGGTGCAAGTTTCTCCAATTAAACCATCTCGAGTGAAGATAACCCTCCAAAGAGTCCAACTGAGTCTAGTCGATGTCTGCTCTAGGTGCAGTGGGATCTTTCCTCCATCGTCACCTTAGGAAAAAATCTTAAAGTTTATGGCCACTAAGGTCACCAACAGGAACAAATATACCTAGGGGAATAGTCTACGATCTTCTATACACGCAAGGGCAGAGTAACAAAGCTCAATACCCTTTAAGGCTCCTTGACATAATCCAAGGTATACCGACAAGTGATCCCAGGCTCCTCGACAACGATCAATCTGAGGTTTAATGTTGTTAATATGTGCACATATTCTATCATTCCCAATGAGATGGAATTGATCACATCACTGGTTCGGATATCATCTCATGCTTGACTCCTTTAGGAGGAGCTTCCTAGAGCATACAAGCTACTATTGGATTTTTCCTACCACAAGATTGATTACTTGTTTGTTTTTACTGTCTCGGAGAGTTAACTACTCCCTATTCCAAGACACTATCCTAAGCTATGTTGGTGAAAAGAGTCCTAGAAATATAAAAATTACTAAATTGATTTTAATTTAAGCATTGATTTTAATAGGCTGTTTCTTAGGATAATAGGTATGAAAATGAAACTTTGATGATATGTAGTGACCCGACTCAAGATACACTAAAAATGCATCTATTATGAGAAACAGTTCATTTCCTTTCGATGAATTCTATCTAAAAGAAAGAGTTGAGAAATGCAATCTTTTTAAAACAATTCTTTCCTTCAGAACAAGAACATACAAAAATAAATCTTATCTTATGAGAACTCATAATGATCAATTGCTCAAAAATAAATCCCTTTATTATTCAAGATCGAAAGTACAATAAAAAATTATCCAAAAGAAAACTACAATTTCTAGAAATAATACTCAAAACTAAAAACACTAATTTCTAGATCTAAAATTCTAAGAATTAAATCTGAAATCAAAACTTTAAATATTTTGAGGATGTTTTGCTTCGTTTTTAGTCTAACTAAGAAATCCTTTTCTAAAATCAGCAAAAACTCAAAAAGATCCAATTATGGTTTTTTAAGTGAAATTCAGAACTTAATGAAAAAGTTGTTAAAGATTTGCAAATGAGAAAATGGGATCTAATTCTCATGAAGCAATTTCTGCTATGAAGTCAAAGACTCAGCAAGAAAACAATGAAATACTAGTGATCTAAGGTATACAGAGGTTTCTGATCTTTGAGTGACACAAAGACAAAGAAAAAATCACTTATAACATGCAGATCTTGTAGAAAATCATTCAAAACTTTAAAAAGCTAAAAGAAACTCTCACACAAAGCTTTCTGACAGAAAATACAAGTATGAGTATATACTGAGAATCTTGCAAGCCAATCCTAGAAAAGAGAATTTTAAGTTTTTCAAAAATTTTCTCAGGGTCCGCAAGTTTTAGTGTACACATGTGAGGTGTCGCACTATGTATACAGAAAAATAGCGGAGATGACCGCACTGTGCCTAAGGACAAAGTACGGAGACCAGAAAACTTAAAGAAAAATAAAAAATTCTAAAGCACTTTTCAGGAATTCTACAGGAATAAATTACCCAAGCTAGTATCAATCAATCAAAATCATAAAAATAATTGCACAAGTCAAAAATAAAAGAAAACTAAGTTCAAGATCCATTCCCCAGCAGAGTCGCCATTTTGTTGGACAGATAAATCATTCTTGCAGACAAGACAGAAATCCCTAGTATCCTATGATAACTATCAACAAATAGACATATGTAAAGTACTTTCTCTATATTATATTTGATCTATAAAACGGAATTCAAAAAATAGGCCATTTAAATAAACAACTCATTGAGAAAATAGGATCCATTTGTATTATCTTTGATGAAAGAAGGAGCCTTACGACCTTGTTCGCCCCTATGTCGTACATGTCCTTCTGGGGTCTGGAACAAGCATTTCCTCTACTTTGACAAGCTTTTTCACTCTCTCAACTAACATACACATGAGTGTGTAATCATTCCCATATGGTAATCGGTTAAGAGAGTTTGAGTTTTTCCAAGAATTCTCCTCAAAACATCTCAAAGCCTAACTCCCCTTGAGGCTGAACTATGGCCTCAATTTATAGCAAAAGAGAAGAGGTTGCAGCTACAAATAAGAGGGGATAGAATCCTCTTTCAAAGGGATTAAGTTACACATACCAAGGGGTAGGATCCTTTAATGGAGAGATGAATGTACATGAAAGGAGCGAACTTTCCACCGAATAATTGCTTCCACAAACTTCCAGTTTCAACTAGTGGGGCTTCCAAATTTTACTTCCACCTTCACTTTACCTTTTACAGGAATCCACACCTTTAATGAAGAAAAAGTGCATCCGGTTCCACATGTTATAGAACAAATAGATGCGGCACAACAGGTAATACTACGAGAAAGTGTGGTACAAGTATTTTTATGACTTTTATAAGCTTTTCTCTCAATTTCAAGGCTTGGTTTTAGGAACTTGATGTTTGAAGACTTCTAAGGGAGTATTGTATGAGTAATGATGAACCCATATAGACAATAAAACGTCATGGTGACAATTTTAGTGAAGCGATGAGTTAGAGAGTTGCATGAAGTGGAGTGGGATCCTATTTTCTAGGAGTGTGCCCAACTAGCCCAAAGGAAGGGTAAATTTATGAAGTTTGAGAGGGCACATTCATTTTTTCTAAGGAGTGCCATCCAACTGGGAGAAATATGGAGAAATTTGGTGATATAATGAGTGTTCTTTGTATCTGTACCCTCTTTCTCTGATTTTGAGCACATGCTAGCCTCAAGAGAATAAATAAGAGTGAACCTAGTTTTGACTTATATGGTTGAGATGGCTTACCTAGAAAACATGTTCCATTTAAGCATGGTAGAAGAAAATGAATTTTTTGATAGATTTATTGTAATGAGTCCTATGAGAATCTACAATGATAAGACATCATATTTATACTAGGAAAACAAGAAATAAAACTATCTTGAGGTTTGTTTTCTAGGACATGCTCTTTCACCCTTGCAATTGGCCGACAACCATTCCAAGGTATCCCAATCCTTGAATACTCACTCATCTTTATGTATTCAATTAATATTTGAATATTTTGTGGTTTCATTCCTCTCCGAATGTTCAGTTCTCCTAAATCTTTGCCCTTGCCTCCCCCCCCACAAGATTTATATTAATAAAATAGATGCATAGAAAAGAAGCAAGTCAGATTGGGCCAGAACACTCGTTAATGGAGTTAAAATAAGTTGATCTAGTTGTATCTAGTGTAACTAAAAGATACACTAGTGAGAGTTAAGTGAATTAACTAGTTAATTAATTCACAACTACTAACTCACTAACAACTGAACAGAAACAATAGTTAAATACAGTGCATGTCAGTTCCAGTGGAGACCCAATGGAGAGATAGGTGAAAGGGTAAGATGGACTCTCCGTTGTGACTATAGTGATGCATTAAATGCATCAGACACACATTGGAGTTTCAAATGAGGATTTCATAGTTAAGGCAAGGTATATTTGAATTCATTCAGGTGACTTGTTCAGCAGGGATTGCACAGTGGAGGCAGGCTATCAGGTGGCGAGAAATTGGTACATTGAGATGAAAATTTCTACATGATATTGTGTAATGATTTTTTCTTGTACTGAGAGCTTGATGTAATAAGCTTTGTATGAGATTATCACATGATTCCATTGGTATACATAATATGATAGTTGGGGTTTTTAGCTTTAAGATTTCACGTTAAACAACTGTGTTATTTGCAACTGAATTTACTCACATGTTTTTGCAATTGAGTTTTAAATTTCCACAAGTTTAATTAGTGGAAGGATTCTGTATTTTGCAAGAAGATAAATATTGTGAGATTAGGCGGATCTAATAATAAATCAGTATTAATAAATTTCTACATGGTATTGGATAAGTTTTGATTACTGGAGATTGCAATTGTGAACAATTGCTGGGTTTTGTGTTGGTGGACAATTCGAATTTGCTGCTGAAATTTCTTAGTGCGACAGTTGAGTACTCATTGAAATGTCTTTCAATGGGTTGCGATTGGAGTATCCCCTTCAGGGCAGATGGAATTACATAGCCTGGAAGGATAGGATGGAAGCGGTGCTTGAAGATAATGGGCTGAAGGAGTTCATCGATAGTGATGTTCCTATGCCTGGTTCTAGTGATGCTGCATTACTTGATGCATGGAAAAATAAGGTAGCGAAGACAAGAAGAATTATGTTGGGAGGTGTAAAGGACCATATTGTGTCAAGCCTTCACAGAAAATCCACTCCATTTGCAATGTGTAAGGCCTTGAAAGATCTTTTCCAAAGCAGCAGTGACCAGAGGAAGTTGGCGCTGAAAGATAAGCTCAGAAAAATAAAAATGGAGAAGGGCGAAAGTATTCCAAAATATCTCACAAAAATTTTCCACTGTAGGGATGAAATTGGAAGTGTGGTGATTATCAAGTGATGATGATGAATTGGTCAACCTGGCTCTTAGGTTTATGAAGAGTCATGAATACCAAGGCTCTGTCAATGGACGGGAGAAACTGCCGGATTGGGAGCGACATTGGTCAGATCTTGTGCAGGAGGAGATAAGGCGAAGTACCAGGGATGGATCTTCATCGACGAATGATGATGAAGAGAATTGTGCTTTGGCTGCCAAATCAAGGAAAGGGAAGGGGAAGAAACTCCATCCAAAATCTGAGGCTAAAGGAAAGAAGTTGGATTTGTCCAAAGTGAACTGTTTTCACTCTCACGAACATGGGCATCTCGCCACTAACGGCCCACAGAAAAAGAAGAACAAGAAGGCTATTGGAGCTGCAGCTAGAGAGGCCTTAGCCTTGCAATTTGAACTTTATTTCTCTTTGATCTCATGATTGGTTTCAAGCGCTATAGGATTGGTGTGGTATCTTTATAGTGGTGCATCTTTTCATATGACGGGAGACAAGGAGTTGTTTAGTGACTTGGAGGAGAAGGATCTCCAAATGCATATAGAGATGGGCGACGATGGTAGATACAATGTGATTGGAATTGGAACCATTACCTTTGAGAGGGAGTCGGGTAAACCATTTCTGTTAAAATATTTTATGCATGTTCCAGGTCTGAAAAAGAACTTGGTCTTAGTCACAATGTTGGAAGACAGAGGTTATGACATTGTTTTCAAAAATGGAAAATATTTCCTGTGACATAAAAAAATGGGTCAAACCAAGAGGATAGGGATTCAACTTAATAATCTCTACAAGCTGCAGGTAGATGGCTGTGCTAAAATGATGGGAAAATTAGAAGAAGTGGTGAGCCGGGATGAGGGTGAATTATGGCACAAAAGATTGGGCCATCTTCACCATAGTGCCTTGAAGATTTTGTAGCAGATTTCTACGAGACTTCCCAAGGGTACTCTTGTGCAGTCAGATCAATGCAAGGGATTTACTATGGGTGAGTTTGTGAAGACCACCTTTCATGAGAAGAAGAATCGTGCTTCGGTGATCCTGGAGAGAATTCACATAGACGTGTGTGGACCTTTCTCGGTTGCTTCAACAACAAAACACATGTATTATGTTATTTTTGTTGATGACTATTTTCGTAGATGTTGGATCTTCTTCATGCAGAAGAAGATCGAAACATTCTCAAAGTTCTATGAGTTTAAAGCATTGGTGGAGAAAGAATCGTGGAAGCAAGTGAAGGCTCTACTGGATATAGCTGTGGTGAATATGGTCTCTAACTAATTCAAAGACTAAACCCTCGAGCAAAGATGGAATTCCCTTTCAAGAGAACTTATAGCACCTCATATGACCCACAAAAGAGAATGGGGTCACAGAGGAATAACAGTAACAATCATGGGTGTCGTGATGAGCTATGTTAATACGACTGTGGTCACTAATGCACTTGTGGGTGGGGTTGCCAACACCGTTGTTTATGTGCATAACCATTGTCCTCATAGAGTACTTCTGCATTAGTATACCTTGCTGTCGTTGGGAAGAAACTTGATATTTCTCATTTGAAGATTTTTGGCTCATCTGTTTACATTCATGTGATAAACGACGCCAGGAAGAAGCTGGAACCGACTGCAGAAGTTGGGATATTTGTGGGGTACACAAGAACACCCCATAATTATCATGTGTATTTTCCAAACAATCAAATGACTGTGGTGCAACGGGATATAAAATTCAATGAGGTGAAAGCCATGAAGTTGTCGCTTGAGAGGGAGCTACACTTGCATGCGAGGAGGAACTTCTTCGCTTCCAAAGATGAGCCTCTAGATGTGGATCAACCACAGGAGGAGATTCATGGAGTGGAGGAGTCCACTCATGCAGAACCAAACATCAGATCTGGCAAAAAGCGTACCACAGAAGCTGAGAGACTCAAGCTTGATGACAGAATGTAATAGTCCAGGCATCATATCACAGCATAAAGATAGTCACTGACTAATCATCGGATACATGGCTCTTATGAGCAAGTGTGTCGTGACAGAGCCATCTTCTTTTGAATAAGTAGTGCAGGAGCTCACATGGGTAGATGCCATGGTGGAGGAGTATGACTCGATTGTCATAAATAGTGCTTGGGAGATTGTTCCAAGGCCAGTGGGTAAATCAGTGGTAGATTCGAAATGGATCTACAAGGTAAAGCAAGTTGTTGATGGGAGCGTCGAGAAGTATAAGGAAAGATTTTTTGCCCAAGGCTTCTCACAGATCGAGGGGATTGATTATGAAGAAACCTTTTCACCTGTCGCACGGTATTCTTCCATAAGTACCATCCTTGGCTTCCTAAGGTGGATGGTTGCCACATTCACTGTGATGGATGTGAAGATTGGGCATTCCTTAATGGGATCATTGAGGAAGAGGTTTAAGGAGTAGCCCAAATGATTTGAGATCTTCGGGAGGACTAGATGTGTGCACTAAAAGAGCAAGCATTGTATGGGTCGAAGAATAAGAAACACCATGTGCTTGGTACACACGGATTGACAACTATTTCACTGAACTTGTCTTCACCAAGAGTGAGGCGGATGAAAACCTGTACCAAATTGTGGTGGAGGGTAAGATTTTAATCGTTTTTCTTTATTTTAATGATCTAATACTAATGGGTGATGAGCATTTGATACACTCATGCAAGGCAGATCTTGCAAAGGAGTTTGAGATGAAGGATTTGGGCCTCCTTCATTATTTCCTTGGATTGGAAATATGGCAACGGGAAGGTGAACTATTTGTGTCTCAAGGCAAGTATGCCTGAGAGATACTGGAGAAGTTTCACATGCAAGGCTGCAAGCCTATCGACACTCCTCTTCCAGGAAATTGGAAGAAAGAGGATGCTACATCGGTAGAGGTAGTGGATGCCACTGTTTATCGACAGTTGGTGGGTTCACTCATGTATTTAGTAAATATGTTATCTGTACATATGCTTTGGCAAAGGGAAACCAAAATTTATCAAGCGATGGTTAAGCTCACTCAAGCTCTTGGAAGGTAGAAAAGCATGTACATATCGAGGTATCTCTGTGGGGCACATCTCAGTATGGCTTATGGTGGCAAATAGACTCGATGAGGTGTAGGCTGGATGGCTTCACGGGATGCGCATTGGGCAAGCAGCCCAAAAGACAGAATATCACACAGGAGGGTTTTTCTCGTGATTTGATCTATGAAAGTTTCTTGTACAACAGAAAATATCCTCTGTGGTAATTTCATTATAGTTGTGTAGAATACATGGTAGCAATTCAAGCTGCATGTGAGGCTATCTGGATGAGGAAGATCCTGGTCAGTTTGTTCGGTTCACATTTAGATCCTACAGTGGTACATTATGATAATCAGAGTTGCATTAAACTCTCGATTAATCCTGTGTTTCATGATAGATCTAAACATATTGATATATGGTATCATCATATCAGAGATTGTGTGCAATGGAAGATCATGTTGCTTTAGTAATATTCCTACCAAGATCAGATGTAGAACACTGAATGGGGTAATTCTGGAGGAGAAAATCTAATACCGTAGAGGTGATCTAGTGAAGGATAATCCCTATCTTGTTGAGAGGGAGTGTTGAGATTCACCAAGATGATGAGCTTAGGGAAAAGAGTCGCCTTCACTAAGTGGGCCTGCAGGCTATTTTTGGTGCCAGTCTATTTTTAGACATGGTGATCATATTTCAGAAGTTGCAGGATGCTATTTGTGGATGGTTGATCAAGTTGGAAAATAGATGAAATTCTGTTTTGAGAATATTGGGTGAAGTCTATTTATAGATTTTCAATCTAAAAATAGATGCATGTCGATTATTATTCATTTTGATACAAGACCCACAATAAACATCAATCACGACATCTTTACAGAGCACTTTATTTCAACATGCTTATTTTGAAAATCAGCAAGTACTAAGATTGTTACACACAATTCCTAGGGTTTATGGTGGTTCATGTATGGAGGACTCAGTTAGAACTAAAGTGTGGCAAAGTAGCACAGAGTTGGAAGAGTAGTTACAAGATTTGTTATTTAGTTTAACTCGGTTAATGGAGTTAAACTCAGTTGAGCTAGTTGTATCTAGTCTAACAGAAAGATACGCTAGTGAGAGTTAAGTGAATTAATTAGTTAATCAATTCACAACTACTAACTCACTAACAAATGAATAGAAATAATAGTTAACTACAGTGCATATCAGTTCCAGTGGAGATCGAGTAGAGAGATAGGTAAAAGGGTAAGATGGACTATCCGTTGTGACTATAGTGATGCATTCAATGCATCAGGCACACATTATAGTTTCCAATGAGGATTGCACAGTCAAGGCAAGATATATTCGAATTCATTCAGGTGTCTTCCTTAGCAGGGATTGTGCAGTGGAGGCAGGCTATCAGGTGGCGAGAAATTGGTGCATTGAGATGTAAATTTCTACATGACAATGTGTAATGATTGTTGATTGTACTGAGAGCTTGATGTACTAAGCTTTGTATGAGATTATTACATGATTCCATTGATATACATAATATTATAGTTGGGGTTTTTAGCTTTAAGATTTCCCGTTAAACAACTGTGTTATGTGCGACTGAATTTATTCACATGTGTTTGCAATTGAGTTTTAAATTTCTGCAAGTTTAATTAGTGGAAGGATTCTGTATTTTTCAAGAAGATAAATATTGTGATATCAGGAGGATCCAATAATACAACAATATTAATAAATTTCTACAATAAAAATCTGGTCAAACCATTTAATCTTGGCAAATTAGTAGGTAGGTAGAGAATAAAATGAACTCATCAGTTTAATATGAGCCATTGGAAGATATAAGGTTATAAATAGATTAGTTTTCTTACCAAAAGAAAATAAAAGGGTCAACAATCTCAAATGCACCCAAGAAAGGGAATAAAAATGTTAGGAAAATAAAGGGTAGGTAGGTTACTTTCACAAGCATTGGAAAGCATCAATTGGTTAATCTCTAATCACTATGTATTTATAATATTTCCCCTTATAAAAATCCCTTTAATTATCCATTTTTCCCCATTTGGAAATCATTCTCCATTATTATAACCATTTTTCCCTTCCTAAAACTCCTTTTCCCTAGTTAAACACCCATTTCCCTTTGAAAATTCACTTCCCTTTTACAATTTTTTCTTTTTCATAAAAAACATGAAAAACCCATTTATCCAAAGTTTTAAATACCATATATCATATCAGGCCCCACTGCAAAAACCCCTCCCCAATATTATTTTAACCCCTCCGCCTAATATATTTCTAACATCCTGCTATCAAATTTTTTGACGTCGTTTATATAATTTTTACCTATAGTTTTATATTACATTAACCCCCCCTACCCCACATATATAAATTCCCTAACCCCTTCACATATTAAATCCCAACCCACTTATATTAAACCATTCGCATATATTTTTTCCCGACTCCACCTCTCAGGATCCTCAACTAATCTTTTAACAGTGATAATTTTAGGTTAGCTGAGACCTAGGTCTAATGCCCAATGAACCTTTTTAACACCTATTGTACGTTGTTAAAACCAATGGGAGGGGGATGCTAAGTGGTTTTTGACACTCAGGATTCCTTCCGTCGCATTCCCCGATCTATCGCACCCCCCTACCCTAAAACCCGCAATATGCTTTTGTGATCGATAAGCGCCAAACCGTCATACGATGCCAAATAGTACCATCATCATTATTTAAAATAAATCAACCTAAACGCCATGTGATTAATTGTCTGTTTCAATAATACAACCCGCGGAAACCATTTTATCATTTCTTTCATTTGCAAAATAAACCAAAAGAACCATTTAGAAGAAAATTAAAGCCTTTGCAAACCAAGAACAACCCTTGATGTTGGTGAACCTTGACCAAATTCCACTTTTCAGGTAATCTAAAGCTTTCATTTGATTAATTAAGCACAAAAAAGTAATAATTGATAAATTAAATGAATTAATGACACTCCCAGTGTAATATCCATAAATCCTGCAGCACCTATGGTGGATATTGACCACCTCTAGTTGAAAATACTTTAGAAAATCAATAGTCGTTGACTCATTTCAACATTTTAGGTCTCCCACTACTGGAGCCATGACAAATTAGGTAAACCAAGATTATGTACATCTATGGGTTTCAAATTTTCTAAATACACTTATTCACAGGCTTTCAATTTCTCTAAACTTATTGAACTGTCCATATCAACTATTTTCTAATGAAAGGCATTAGTTACGAGCAAGAGATCCTTTTCATAGTTACTACTCAATCCATCGATCAGATGCTACGATCTAACCACAACATGATGATGTCAGTATCCCATTGAAACCATTGCGAACTCTTCTTAGCATTTAAGACTTTCCCAAAAGATTCCAAATATCCAGACTTCCCTTCCACCATCAATAGAAACTCCAAAAAGTAATCCTCCATACTCAGCTTCCATTTTTTCAGAGAGAACTAGAGATATTGTCACCATGTTGTCATGTATTTTAGGGTATTTCACTAATGAATATGTGGATGTTGTTAGTCATCCATAATTTTCACTATCTGAAGATGACTAAGTATCAGTTATAGATATCTAGAAACAAGGTTCATGAACATTGTGAGTTCTAGAAACCTCACTACCTTCATTATCCTTAAGATAATTTTTTCACTATTTCATCATCCCATCATGTCAAGATCAGCTTACCCGTCCCAAAAGACCCATCATGGGCTCATGTCACTCAGTTTGTCTTTTTTGTGTCACCTTTGGCCTCAACCCTCTATTTTGTTTTGCCTAGCTCCTCCATTGTCCATCTAGGGCTTTTAAGGGCATCTTTCTTGGTTTCATGAACTCCATGGTTAAAAATCAACAAGGCTTGTATCATTATGCTCTTACGCCTCCTCCTATACTTAATATAGCTTCATAAACACTTCCCATCACTCATATCCCTCGAACTCATCATTTTTCTACAAAACCTAGCCTATTGCTACAATTTGACACGTTTTGAGACTAGGCTTGTGTTTTTCCCTTTTGGACCCTTTCCCCTCACTCAATTCTTGAAATTCCACTTAACCCTATTCTATAACGTCTATCCCTATCACCCAAAATTTCCCCAATAATTTAGACAACCCTTAACCCCTTCATTCCCCTCCCTCTGCAAGGCAGTCCTAAATGCCCTACACCAAACCCTAATTTCCTCTTCCAACTAAGCTATGGTTTGATATGAAAAGGAGGCATGAGAGAAAAGGATTCATTTGATAGATCTTGTCAGCAAGCATAAGTCCATACCAACTCATAAACATCATGCCTCCATCTTTTTCCAAGAATTCATTCCAAGAGACAAGCCATGTGTCACGCCTAGGGCCAGTTTTGCTTCAAATTGTGTTTTTGACCAAACAGAGATGAATTTGAAAAACATGAGAGATTTTTTTGTCCAATATAGGCCCAAGAAGAAAATCCTCCTTCAGTTTTTACACAGGTATCATGGTTTAGGAACAATATAAAAAATACAGGTGTCCCAGGAGAATTTCTACACTGATGGAGTGACCTTGGGAAAATAAGGTTTTCTCATAGTTGGAGTGTCCAAATGACTTTCTTGATGAGTCAAATGAAAAATATACTTGAATGGCTTTCAAATGAGCTATCATGAGCTAAATTGGGAGTATATTAAGACCTCCAAAAGTTGTCTGCACCAGCACTTTTCATTTCTGCACCATTATTCAACACTTTTTGACTAGTGTTGGGAAAAAATCATTTTTTGGACAGGTAAATGGACACCAAATGTAAAACGAAAAGATATTTTGGAAATTATACTCAACAATATTTCCAACAAGCTATCACAGAGCTCATTCCGACACTGGAAAGGCCTCCAAATTCCTTCTGCAAATTGGTATTACACACAGACGGAGTGGCACTGCACACGGAAGAAATTTGGCCAAAATTTCCAAAAAATGGTTAAAATCAGTCTTTTCCTCCTCAAGTTGGCCCCAAGATCCTACACAAGTTGAAAAAGGTTGGTCTTCAATCTTCTTTTCCCTCCAAGTTTTATTTTTGCATAGATAATCAAAGAAGAATAAGGTCAAGCAACTTGATCCAAGACTGATCAAAAGCCATTCAAGAAAGGCCACCGTGGCCAAAACACAAATTTTTCAAGGGAAACATCTATCCTTGTTCATATATCTACAAAAATGATAAATATTTCTATCAACATGAGAAGAGGTAAGGTAATGGGGTAATATCATCACCAGAAGGCATCCACAAGAAGAGAAAGGTAGCAAGCCTGTGTTTAAAGAGAATCAAGGTTTTGTGATTGATTGAAAAAAAATACTACCAATAAAGGAACCATCACAGGGACCACAGGAACACACCAGGTCAAATGAATATAATAATTCCTCCTTCATGAACAAGTAGATGGCATTCAAAGGATATCCAAGGTGTTCTCTAGGGTTTGTACAGGCAACATTGTTTCACCTATGCCAAAGGAGAAATGGCAAAGAATATCAGTTTAGGGGGGCCTAAGCTTTCCAAGTATAGTAAAAGGCCTCCAAAATAATCAAAAGAAAGTAAAGCATGAGGTTGAGTATCAAAAGGAGAAATTCATGCTAAGCATAGGCTCACTGTTGAAGAAATGAGATGTCAAACTCCAAAAGAGACTAAGAAGACCAAAGGAAAATGTTTTGTTGGCACCTGCACAAGATCAGCAGTGGCCAAGTGCAAAAAATTTTAAACCTAATGCACACATCTATGTCAAAAATACATATCACTGTCAAATCTGCAAAGGGGAAAAGACATGTTTCGGGTCATCTACAATAAAAAATGGCCAAGGAGGTAAAAACAGGGTTTTTAGTTTGATGAATATATGCCAAAGGATAGTTTGAAAAAGTGCCTAGGCTTTCAAAAGAAAAGGGGATAAAAATTACATCTACATCCCCTTAGCTAGCCATCATCATAAAATAGGAAAAGATGCCTTGAAAGAACTTTCAAAACCCTGCAAAAGACAAAAGGTTGTAAGTCAAATGGAAAAAGGATTTAAAATCATCGTAAAGTGGGTTTGGAACTTTGATTTATTTCTCTCAAAGGGTATAAAGGTGCCTTTTTTCTACTTCAAATTAATTTAGCCCTGAAAAAGAGAAAAAACGCTTAAGGAAGAAAAACAGAGTTTTTGTGGTCATTTTTCACAAAATTTCCGGGCGTTGCGCACAGGCAATGGCACTGCGCACAGAAAGATTGGCACTGCGCACAGGGGAGAAAATCCAGTGTTAAATAACACTGCACTGCACAGAGACATACCGATGCTATGCACAGAGGAAATTTGGCCAAAACTGCCAAAAATTGCTCAAAATCACTCTTTTTCCTCCTCAAATTTGCCCCAAGCTCCTGCACGAGTTAGACAAGATGATGGAAATGGTAATGAGTAAAAATAGGATGATAGTGGAGATGATGAAATTAGTGGAGCAGAGACTGAAATTAATGAGGGAGAGAAAGAGGGAAATGATGGTGAAGAAGAGGGAAGTGAGCATAGCAGTGATGAAGACAAAGATAGTGACAGATCAGAGGGAGGCAGTGATGATAAAAATGCAAATGAGCCATCCCAAGATGAAGAAAAAGACCCTAATGATGAGTAGAGTGATGACCAAGGTGAAACTAATGAGGGTCAAGATGATACAGAGTACATGAGCACAAATGATGAATATGAGGATGGGCCAACAACTAGTGAGCAAGAGGTAGAAGACATGGAAACTGATGGAGGAAATAATAAAGAAAAACAAGATTGCTTGTGCCAAATTGAAGGAGGCCTTCATGGAGATAAAAAACCCAAAAGAGGAAAAAGAGCATGATAGCCTTGGAATTTCGACTGAGGCTTCTGAAGAGGTGTCCAAGACCTCGTGAGGGACCACTCCACAAATTTTGAACAATTTTGAACAAGATTTTGTCTTTTTGAAATTTTGAGGCCTCTTTGCGCAACACCCTTGGCACTGCACACAAATATCATGCATACTCAGCTTGCAAAATTGAAATTTTTGGATTCCTCTCATCATCAGTAGTCTGCTCACAAAATTTCAGACCATTTGGAGTATTTTTGACCCCCCAAAAGGTCAAAAAACACCTAAATTTTGACCATTTTGCCTCATTCTCAGGTAAGGTGTTGCGCACAAAAATAAATAAATAAACAATCTACTTATTCCTCTAGAAATGATAAAAAAAATTTACACCTCAATATTATCAAACAAATACAATAAAAGTATTCAAAAAAATCTCTTCTTCTAAATTCTCCACAAACGAATTCAGTCATTTTTCTTAACCTCCAGCATTAGTTGTCAATTTCAAAATAGTTTGAACACTTGCCAGTGGTGTCAAAGTAGACATCCTTCCTTTTACACAACATGCATCTAACTCATTACTGGCACTATGCCTTCCTCGAAGGAAAGAAAGAAAGTATTAGAAAATAAATTACCTACAATTCTCCATTGCAGATAGTCTATTAGGGGGAGCGATGATATCAATCATAGAAACTTCATTCTCATTTTGTTGACTGCACCAGAAACTAAAATACACATAAAACTTGAATATCAACTGCCTTCATATCATTTTCAGTCTTTGCCAGAGCTCTCTGCATTAGCATTTGAGTTTGTCTTGCGTTGGATTTTCCACGGAATTGAATAAGACTTGAAGATTTAAAGTAAATTTACTGTGGAGGGAGAAATCTATAGAATTCGTTGCTGGAAATGGCGAACTGAGACAAGGATTTTAGTTACTGAAGCAATGTTGACTGCAACTTTCTATCTCGATTCAAAATCGTAAACAAGAACGAGTCCATTCCATTTTCTCTTGGGAGATGGAGGCAGGTCTTCAACACAACTCTTCACGCTGCAGTTCTCTTTAACGCAGCTACTACACAACACATCTTCAATGCCAAGTTCTTTCAGCACTCCATATAAATGCCTCTACAATTTTTCTCCGTAGAAACCCTCTCATGCTCTCCAGCTCCACTGCTGTCCTATTATTCAATTTGTGGACTGCATGCAATCGATATGAAACTGTTTCACAACTGAAGTTCGTTACTAAAGCATGGTTATAGATAGTTGAACGTTCTATGTATTTCATGCAGAGATCATAAGTACGGTGGTGCTTCTTCTTCCTCATTGTGGCATCAGCATAAACATTGTAAATCTGGCGGACGGGTGACCATATTCTACTCACAATGGAAAGATATGGCTATCAATTTTTAAAAGAAAACGATAACCTGATACGCTAGAATGCTGCAACTTGTAAAACACACAATGGTCTGCCCAAATTATCTACACAGCATCTTGATCATCCAGATTCATAAAGGATTCGATCAAACAATTACAACACAAATACATATCGATTTCAATCTTCAAAAAATTCATTTCAGCCATTAAAATTCTTTCATATTTTATGGAAGCAGTGGCATGCAATTTCTAGAATAACTACACATTATTATTTATTAAACGTGCATATTTACCTCTCAAAATTTCCTTTTAGAGAGCAATGTCTCCAAGATGGCTTCTCCCGAACATCATCTCATAATTTTGTGCCATTAGCTCAATTCATCCTTTGACATAATTTTATAAAGTCTACAAAGCTGAAATCTTCACATTATTGTCATCTGCATTACTGGTAGCTCTAATACCACAATAATGGTAGAAGTGTCCTAAGGAAAGTAATTTTATTTATATTGGAAAAGAAATTACATAAAAAGTTGCAGGAGTTTACAAACGTAAACTTCTACTACATTTGCAATTAGGAGACTAACCTATTTATAAGCTATATGTCCTAACTTAATTTAGTTATGGATCACTTGAAAAAAAAAGCAAGTGTCCATTTACAATAAATGATCTTCTATCCAATCTAATAAATTTATTCCTATTTTAGAGCCTAAGATACAACTCAATTCTAGAGTCCTATCTTTGCTAACAATATTCTATTTCTAAGTGTCTCTAATATTTATTAAATATTATAATTTAATAAATGTTTTTATCCTAACTTTAAATTATTATATTTGGATCATCTAACAGTTGGGAGAATGGACTTTTGGATAGGAAAATGATACTCATTTAGAAAACCAAAAGCATTTCTAGAAGGTAGATTCATCAAGCTTTCCAACGAGCCATCACGAAGCCAAATCCGACATCAGGAAGTGGTCCCAAAATTGATTGAAAAACACCCTATCTTTTGCTGGAGGAGGTGCTACGCATAGAGAAGTGTTGGGAGAATGAATTTTTGGACTAGAAAATTGCACTCGTTAAGGAAAACTCAAGTATTTATGGAACGTAGACTCATTAGGATTTCCAACGAGCCATCACAGAGCCAAATCAGGCATCGGGAAGGGGTCCAAAACGTAGTCACAAAAGACCCTATTTTCTGTTGAAGTGGCGCTGCGCACAGAGACTGTCTAAGTGTATTTTGGACGAAAGTCAACAAAACACACTCATTTATTGAAAAATGATATTTTTTAGTTTTTAAGGAAAAAAACTCTAGAATTAGGTGCAAATTGTTATTTTGGAATATACTTCTTAGGATATTATGTGCCTTGGGCTTTGCATGGTCTCTTAGCCATAAATAACATTTATGGTTGAATTTGACATTTTCCTACCATATTTAGGGTTTTAGTCCTCCTTTTCTCCATAAATAGAGCATGAGGCCCGTATGTATTTTGTTGGCATTTGATGAGCTTTGAGAGAAATGCATGGTTTATATGAGCTTGGAGAATAAATTGGTGTTGTGAAGTTAATGAATGGCTTGTTTGGCTTGATGATGGAGAGGATTGTTTGCAGGATTCCTTAGCTTGGTGAATGGTGATGTCTTCTTAATTTGTTTATGTTTTCTTGTTATCATTATGTTTCATTTCTCTTGGTTGCTATAAATCAGAAAATTATAGGTTGAGACATGCTCTTTGAGGCACCTCAGTCCTCCTGTTTGTTATAACCTTGATGTTTTCCTCTCTTTGGTCAGCTTAAGGAATTATTGATTGCTCCCTAGGTCCACCTAAATTTTCTTTTTTTCATGTATGGTTAGTATGCTATTTTACAAGTATGATTCACGGTATGCTCTTCTTATTTTAAGCTTTCAAAACTCTATCTTGAAACCTTTATTTGGAATATTGTTTGCTAGGTTAATTCAAAGAGCTCTCGTTCGATCTTGCCCTTTGTCCATGCCTACCAACTTGTTTCAGAGTTCTCTATATATTGATTTATGATGTTTAGGAGTTACCTCTTCATAGATTAAGTCATTTGTGCTATCTTTTATGTTTTCCCAAAATTCTGGAGGTGAATTTACTAAAGTTAGAAGCTCTTATGCTTTCTATGTTTCACTGGCATGTTTATCTTGGATATTTATTGGTTTAAAATATTATCATAGATTAAATGGTTTGACCTAGCTCATGCTTAGTATCTTGTGCTAATCATATTTAAGACCTCCTTGTTCATAGGTATTTGAAAAAATATTCTTGATTTCCCTTTGCCCTACCTTATTCACAAACTTGATGTCCATCCCACTTCACTCATAGTCTTAAAGGATCCATTAACCTTGATAGATTGGACTTGCATTACACTCTAATTCATTATTAAGACATTCTTGAATTTTATTGACTCCATAGCCCAATGGATTTGATAGACTCTCACTCCACGTATCCTACTTGACCATCTTACCCAACCAAAACAATCAACAAAACCATACACTTAACAACTAGCCTAAAATAAAAACCCTAAAGAAAAAAGAACACATCCTTTGCATCCAATAGAGAGATCCTTCTCTGAGTCCAAGAATGCTTGGTCCTAGGAGTCCATAGAATGGTTCCATGCTATCTTGTCATTTGGTATACCAATCTGCCAAATCACGAGACCCTAACAGATGCATAAATTCTTGGTTTCCTATCCATATTTTTCCCAGGTCAGCGTCCAACCTCCTCCTTCAATTTTTTGCAATACCTAGCAGATGAAATCCATGATCAACTGGTCAAATTACTAGAGGAAGGAGTATTTAAATACTCTTCAGTTTTGTTCCATTTGTTCTTATAGTTCCAATCAGAAAGGTTTGCAGTTAGCCTCCAAAAACTGGACACAGAGGGTAATCCCCAATCTGTTGTCTTTTGGACATCCTTGATCAGAAAGGATTCCACCGAATTCATCTATTAAGACTTCATTGAGTCATTTTTTATACAGTTGTTAATATGCTAAGAAGTAGCATTCAACTTAGAATCAATGAAGAGATAAAGAAGGTGTTACAACTGTCAGATCAAATTAAAATAGGAGACTGGTATTTATACCAGAATCATATAGAAATTAGGGTATATGGAAGCCAGCTTACTCCATACAAGCTTCCCAAATACCTCCCAATGAGGTTATTTGCATTAGAATACATCAGATAAATCCTAAATTCATATGAAGTCATTTCATTTCAGTAAAGAAGAAAACTCAATTTAATATTAAGAACGAGCTTGGTCCTTTTATTTGCAATAGTAGGAGCGTTAGTCAGCAAGAAGACAAGTATTTACAATATTTCAAATTTAGTAGCAGTTTCAAATGGAAATATGAACCCTTGGGAGCCATAAGTAAGTTAAGAGTCAAATTAAAATTGACCCCTTTTATTCATGAATCAAAGCCTGATGTTGAAAATTATTCCAACCAGTCAGAGTGGCTGGAAAATACTTTACAAGAGGTGGAGAAGCAGGTTGATACTAGTTCCATCCTAATTAATCCAGCCCCACACAACAAAAATTCAAAGAGGACAAGAGAGGAAGGCTCTTATTCAGTAGAAACTACTTATGGCACCAACTTCAAGCTTATGTATAGGAAGAAGCAAAAGTTGAATCCAGTGATAGAACAAGAAGAAATAGTTGATACAAATGTAGTCATTGATGCAGATATAGTAGTCAGAGATGATGCACCTCCAACATTTTTACAAGAAAAACAACCGGCATCAACTTCTAGTGCAAAAGTTATTCTGAAACAACATGGTGTAGAGGTTTCATCATAAAAAAAACAGTGGATAAAGAGAAATACATAATGGAAAAATACAAAGAAATCAAAATCAAGGATGAAGCATTGAAAGCTGTAACTTATGCCCAGTATTGGAATCAAACTCCTAGTGACCAAACCATATTACTTTCAGCTTTTTATTACAAAACTAGAAAGATGCAAATGAAATTTTTACAGCCAACAATGCGGGCTCCAAAATCAACAACAGATTACAAGAAAACAACCTTTGAAGTTCTATCCAAGGACAGTGCATTCAATATATCAGATTGAGTTTCACAAACAATTTAGAGAAAAGATCATTCCACTATGACACAAAAGGATTTAAGTATACAAAAACTATAGAAATTCTTTAGAAAATATCAGACATGCTTGAAACTCGAGAAAGCTTCTTCATGCCAAAGAGGTTTAATAAAATCACTTGAAGAATTGGTCATGGAGGTTGGATATAATCCAAAGATATCAAAGCAACAGGTAAGAGCTCATCGTAGCATTAATGCAGAATATTTACTGAAGAAACAACTGAAGTTACCAACAATAAAGCATCCTCAAACTAAAGAAATTTTGGAAAATGAAAATTAGAAGGATGAAATGATGAATCTCATCATTCAATTGACAGCTTAACTGAAAGAGATGGAAACTAGACTGGACAAATCAGTGTAGGAAAAGCAAGCCAGCATGGAAGAAGTTCCCATTACTACCATTCCTATAGCTTCTACATCGGCTCCATTATCTACATCAGTCCCAGATACTACAAAAATTCTAGTCTCAACAGAGGTTCCAACGACTACACTAGCAACACCATTAGTAGTACAATCATCCCATCCCACTGATGAGGCCAACAAAATGATAAAGAAAAATCTCAAATTGAAACTACTGAAATCAATAAGCTCAAAGAACAAGTGAAAAATCTAGAAGATGAAAATAAATTGGCTCGAATAATGCAAGTGAAAACCCGAAGTTGGAAAGCACTTTTTGGCAGATGGCCAAAATTTGGGTGAAATTTTTAATTTATCATTTGATAAAATAGTCAACTCAATTTCTCAATCGAGAATTTTTCAAGCTCTCGTCTGAGATATTTTTAATGTTTCACCCGACATTTATATTGGGCTTGACCGGATTTAAAATACTCTTGAATGGGAGTTAAGTATTTTCTCCTCTAAGTGTTTTATTGACATAAAATCTTCGGTAAACTTTCGGACGAGAGTTTTAAAACTCTCGGCCTAGAGTTGTTTTAACTATTGTCTAAGCGTTTTATGATTATAAAAAACTCCAAAATCATGTCTCCCCCGACATTATACAAATCTATACACTGGAGCATTGTTGTATTCAAGCCACCATGTTCACTAGTGAAAAATTGGATATCTAGCCAGGTAAGTCTCAAAAACGATTTTTTTTAAGGTAAATTTTATTCTGTGGGCTACGTTCTCAATCAAAGAGTAGAAAAATGAATGCAACGAGATCTACAAGTTATCTTTGCATTATATGTTATGTATTACATCGTTCCCGCATGCATTTTATTTTCATGGAAATTTATGTTCACTAATTAGCTCAGAGGTTTTATTCCTGCCATTATTTTTATGGTCATCTGTCTTTATATTTTTTACGTGGGTTGAAAGGGTGGTTCAATAAAGACTAGTCTTGATTCAAATTGAGTTGAACCAATCTTTATAAAGAGGACTTCAAGGATTCATAATTGGCCTACGTAATGGAGATTATAATTGGAAACTCCTCTCTAACTAATTTCTAAGAACAAAATTTATAGTTGTCTCTCAATTCTACGCCATTTCCCTTAATGTTTCCTTCCAAGAGAAACGATAATTTCCTTGCAATTTATTAATAAAATAACTCGGGTTTGAAATGTTTTTTTCTCTATAATGGTGTTGCAATTTATTATTGAATCTTCTGGAAAAATTTAATAGTGGGTTTCTTGAATTTAAATCCTGGTAATTAAGTAAATATATAATAGGGATATTACATAGTAGGATCATGCACTATATTATCACATATTGATATGATTTTCTAGGATTCAATGTTGCAGTTCCTCAAACACATTCCAACTATCACTCAGGGTTACCAATAATAGTCTGTTTATTAAGTCTATCGTTAAGGGAAAAATCCTTCTAGTTTGTCAATATTACTCAGGAATCTATGATGCCAGATTATATGGGAATTTCTATGAATGGGCTCCTTACAAAAACCTTTGTCCATTTCAATTGGCTATGGATAAAAAATCTGTTGACACAAATATTTCCTTTTTACATATTCCAACGTGTTCCTGTGTTTGATAAGAGAAACAAGAAAATTATTTTTATACAAAATAGTACCCAAAGCAATTTTAGGTAATAAGATTCAAACATCTAGCACATATGGCATCTTTTTTTACGAACATAAGGTACTTTTAATAGCCATTGTTCAATTAGAAATTAGGGTCCTTGATTTCATGGAGAAATTCAGAATGCATGAGATCAAAATTAATTTCAGAATTAATTTTCTTCGAAGTACTAACAGGAACTCCCCTATAAGATAATATATTTTAATCTTATGTAAAGGTTTGAACCAAGATGGCTAACAAACTAGCAATTACAATAACACAACTACTAACAAAATATAACTTGAGAATCCCTCTATATTATCATCACACAGAAATCAACAATTAATAATGGTTACTTCATATTAAATCCATACCAAGCACCGATAAAAGAATGTCCATGTAAGGTGCATCACAACATCTTTTTTTCACAAAATAGTTCCAGCAACAATCTCTGCATTGATGTGATCATGGAGGTGAGGTGTTGGTCCTAAACCCATCTTTGGGGCATCAATCCTCAAAATCTAATATCTCACCATTTAAGAGAACGCACAAAATGTGCCACCTATCAAACAAAATGGCCTTGCAATGGCTACCAATATAAATAGTCCTTGTACCCAAATTCACTTGATCTTTGCATGCAAATCATCAAACAAATGCAAGCCTATAAACCCTTTGAAATTAATGACAAACTCTTCCAACACTACAAGCACTATTGGATACCACAAAGCGTCAATTGTGTAGACATATAATTAGAGAAGTATTGATCTAGTGGAGAGATATGCAACTAGAAGATCTACAATGGAATATACAAATATTTCATCACCTTGACTCTGAAGGAAAAAGTTTCTTTCCAATGGAGAGGGCATGTGAAGGTCATAGCCTAAACCCCTTATTTATATAACATATTAAAGTATGAGGCAACCTTCATTCAAGAAGGCCCATTAAATAGCTAGCTAATACTCACCCATTACAAAAAGGGCCCAATTGGTTAAGAGGGTCCAAATTAGTTAGTATGCTCTCATTATAAGTACGTCCTTGTGTAGTTTAGGCTCTCTATGGATAGTTATCTATTTTGTGCAAGGTTATGCAATGTATTTTCAATGACCTTGATTTTATTTGGAGCATAGTTCTTGCAAGGTACACCCTTGAAGAGGAAAATTAACATAGCTCTGTATATCTTATAATAAAATATATATTTGTTATTTTTTATCTCTCTTTCTCTTGTATTCCTAGATTTTGTACTACATTTAGTGATTTTCCAAAGTTTTGGAGTTGATTAAAAGAAAAATTGTGTCAAAGTTCTTTCTTGGGCATGTTGTGAGAAACGTTTCAGGCACAAAATCAAAAAAGAAAAAATTATATGACTTTGTTGGTTTGTTTTGGAAAAGGGAGTGTATCAACATTTAAGTAGTTTGAAATTTTCTATGCAGAACTTGGAGAATGAAATTTCAAAATTAAGTTCCTCTTGAATACTACCCTATCCTAGAAGAAATGAATTGTCCAAAATGAACTACAATAATTGGAGATATCATTTATTTAAACTCAACATCTTTTAGACTTTCTCTTGGAAGGTGACAAATTCAACTGATTGAATATGTTTTGATAGATTGCAAAAATTTCTGCCAATATAGTGACAATAGATCTAATGATCTTTTAGCATTTCATGATTGGGGTCATAATAGCTAATCAAATAAGTATAGCAGCAGTTGTGAACATTTTTCAATTTCAGCTTCAAAACATTCCTTGCACAAGTTATTTTCTTTCTATTTTAGGATACCTTTCCTTTGGTTAGCAAGCTCATATATATTTAAGCTTTATTTCAGGATTGTGTTCTAATGCCCTTTAATAACATGGTGATCTATCCAGAACTAGGTAATAATACATTAGAGGAACAATAAACGTAGGAAATAAAGTGGAATCACATTGTTTGAAACACTTGTAACCCTTGCTAGTATCGCTTGCAGTACTATGACATATGACAATACTTGTAAACAAAATCTCACCTCCATGTACCTTTAGGAATATAGGAATTCACATAATTTGTTTTCTAATTTGTTAATGATCGGTAGAAATTTGATGATACTATAACAACAATGGCATCAGGAAAGCCCTCTAGATACCTCTCCATGGGAGGAGGATTATCAGGTACATTGGACGCTTAGTTATGTCATGTTTTCAAGTAGGTTATATTTATTGTTCGTTGTGAAAATTTGATTAATGTGAATTTTTTTTGTCCTACAGAGGTGGATGCACTCATATGAATCGTGTGTCCAGAGGCCAAATCAAACAAGAGGAGCCCCAAAGACATGTCCCCATTCATCCCCAATTTATTAGATCCCATTCTGAGGGGTATATTACACACGGTATAGGTAAACATTAGATTTCTAGTTAAAATGTTCAATTTTACCTTATATTCAACGTTGAACAAGTGAATTTTTTTTAAAAATGAAATGTGTTTAACGTGAAAACATTATGCTCCATAGCTACAAATGTAGGAGTTGGGATTGACCCTATTTTCTAGTGAGGGAGAAACGAGAACAATGTCTCAGCCTATGGCATCCATCCCACACTTGGATAGATCTTGTTCAAGTAAAATCTAAAGGAAAATTTATTGTTTGATGTATGTTTAGTGTGAAACTTATTGTGTGTCTCATGTACTTGTGTGATAAAACAATTTAATTTTTTTTACAGTGGATAGCATAGACCTTAATTTCTCAGAAGGGAACAATCCTAGTCTGATGAGCAAAGAGGACGAGATAGTTTTTCCACGAGGTATTTTCAAATGACGAGAAAACATTTTTAAATACAAGTTTTTCTTATAAATCATTTAATTTTTTATGCATGCAATAATTTAACATGTTACAGGTGGTGGTCTTCGCCCTCCTAGGGGGAGAGGTCATAGGGTTCATGAGTTTGCTCGAAATCTGAGCTATGAGCCCCTTCACACCCATCCCGGTGATATTCCTGAAGACATGCCTTGGGAAGACACCATCTCCTTACTTAATATTGATGGGATGAGGCAGCATTCCACGAGATTGATCAATGAATTCCAAAGTTTCAATCTCTCTACCCCTAGCTGAGATTGTCTCCAAATTGTTTTGCACAATTTGGAAAGTTGATAGAGACTTATCGTGGGGTTGGACCATCAACCCAAGTTTGTTTTGACATGATGTGTAGGAAGAGAGCATTAGTGATTGGTATCCACTCCTACAATGAAGTTAAAAGCAGGGTCACCAATGAAATGGCCTTGTCACTATTTGACTTGGACCTAAAGACAAAAAACATCTGAAGATTGAAAGATTCAATGATCCCAATATTGCACCTTATATTTATGAGAATTTCCTGTATGCATACGGGAAGTTCCGAAATAATGATGAGGTGCCGCAATATTTTTTTAGGATGTTGTATGTTCAATTCCAAGAGCACATGGACCCTAACTATACAAGTATGGGTCCAAATTCTATGGAGCTATAAAATGTCATACATATGAAAGACCTCATTCTATGCGAGATGTTGGGTTTAGGCCTCTAGCATCTTGTTTAGCACCTCAACCACCTAGGTAGTTACACTTCCAGAGGAGTTAGCCCTTATCTCCAGTGCCGAATCTCAGATGAGGGAGAAGATACAAGAACATATTGCAATTTCTTTAGGAGGGGTGGAAGTCAGCTTAGGGACAAGCCAACCTTCATTTAGTGCAGGAGTTCATTCATTTGTGATTATTCCAGATGATGTGTTGAGGGAGATGGAGTGATATGAGCTTCTGGAGTATGAATCCTCTTGTAGAGACAACTATGAGTGAGCCATTAGACAACAAATGCACACCATGGGCGAGGTATGTACAAGCATATTTTGATATATTTTAAAATACACATTTATAAGATGAGCTAGAGTGCATGTAACATGTTTTTTTGGTGTATATACATTTAGTCACTAAAACATTACGCCAATATATTTCTTCAACTTAAATGAAATTTAAAACATTCTTAGAACCACATTGCTTTGCCCCTGATCCTCATTCTGTAGATGATGGATATGATCATGTATAGGTGCCACATTCATTACTATATATCTATATTTTTGTATGTGAAATTGAAAATGAATTTATGTCACATAATATTATATGGTATGATTCTTAACATTATGGAATTTTTAGGTTAGTGCTACACATTAAGGGCTTCCTGAAGACATGATACCTTCATATGTTCCTTTTGTCTCACAAGTATTATCTATCTATATTTTTACATTAAATTGAAAGTGACTTTAAGATGAACATAATTTTATATGGTGTGGTTCTTAACATTATTGAATTTTCAAGAATGTGCTACAATCAAGGGTTTCTTGAAGAGATTATTCCTTCTCAGATTCTAGTCATGAAACAGATATCGATACTTTTCGCTCAGGATATTTATTATTTTTATTATATTTATTTTCGCAAAGTTTTCTATTAACTTTCGTTTCTACTTTTCAGGCTACAGATAATATTGAGATGATGCAAACTGAGCCCCAAGGAGATCGTGTAGGCTTTGGGTTAGAGAGTCTACATTTTTAGGTGAGTTGAATAATGCATCGGTTTGCAATAATGCTGAAGAATATGATTAAGATGGTCTTGCAAGCTGAAAAGTTGTTGATTTTGATTTAGTTAAGTTGATATTCGTTAAAATTGATATGGAACAAAAAATGGAGGAAGATATAGTGCATATCGAACAGAAAAGGAAGGAAATTTCACCGCATAGCTGGCCCAGTAGTAGTTGTCATGACCTAGGTCACTTCAAACAGTTTGATAGTGTAAAGGACCCTATGGATAACTTCTACCACCAAGAAAAAACAAAGTATACATTTATTAAAGGGCATGCTCTTCTCATCCCTTTTTGTGATTTTTGTTGCCAAAAGAAATGTTATTTTCCATGTTTATAGTGTATTATTGAAGTTTTTGAAAACAATTTCATAGCATATTAATAAGCGTAAATGGATGAAGAAGGTTCAATGGGAATGGAACATTCTCCAAGAAAATTTACCAAGTTTGTTAGATGGAAATCTTAATGTTTACATAGATTGTTAGGGAATAGTTTATAGGAATTTCTTTCATATCCTGATGTGATCAATAGTTGACTCATAATAGAAAAACTTTATTAGTTTTGGGACATCAAAAATTCATAACCTTTTCATAGAAATTATTTGAACAAGTGTACAGTATAAGGTATAAAAAGTAGTACTGTAGGTCCTTACATACATGTGGCAATATTAATAGATCTGTACAACATTGATTTATGTGCATCATGATGTTCTATGGATGAGGGCATGATAGTAGAGTATAGAAGAGGGTGGACCAATACTTTTATAGGCTTTCAAATTGTACCTACTTTTTTTCTATTTATATTTTATAGCATCGAGTATGTGTGTATCTTTTT
>CM076572.1:1305014325-1305331350 GCA_034641835.2 Pinus albicaulis | reverse complement strand
CTATCTATAATGAAGGATTTAGGACTTACCTGTAGTTTAACACTAATTGTAGTCTTCTTTCCTATAGCTTTGAATACATCTCCTTCTGGGATCTGCAATAAAAAACATGAAATAATCAGAAGCACCTCATAATATAGACTAATTCATAAACCATAAATCTATCTTTGTGATCAAGGAATTTGATGCAGGCAAGGCCTGCAAACCCAGAATCTTTACATCCATGTACATATAAACATGCATCTCAGCATTGCCCAAATTAAAACCTCAATGTCTGGCAAATTTTACACACTACCGTTTACATGCGGAAGCCTTTCAACATATGGTTCGAATCATTCACCATTTATTCCACACCTTAATTAATTGCCATTCATATATGGAATTATCTCAATCCCAATATCTCCTACCTTCAGGGCGTTAATTTGAAATGTCACCATACATAAATATGAACTTTGAGAAAACCCAATAGCCCAATTCGATGAAGTTACCACGCAATTCATATAACACCCAATCATGCTCTCATAAAGACCCTTTCCCAAGCCTTAATAATAGACTTTCATTAAAATCCCATTTTCCATATTCACATATGCTCTTAATATTGTATTTTAAGATCAAAACAATGTACCCACACTTACCATTCTCCATGCATTCGTTCCAGTGCTGCACCATCTGCGCTCTGCCAGTTTTCATATACGTGGGCCAGTTACAAAGACCATCACTTATCGATTCCACCTGCACTCAAGTCGAAGTTCATCTGATCCTTTGCTTCGAAACCTCTGCAATTAAACAATTAGAAATATATTTGCTTTGAACACAGAACCAAACTTTTTTTAATCAACCGGATTCAACATTCATTTAGACTCCGACAAATGCCGATTAGCCGCATACAATACTCCATTCACAATTCGATTTCTTGCACAGACTCGAACATGCTGGTTTTAGTGCCCGCGCTCCTGGCTTATACAATCCACCATCTGCAGAACAATTTATACCAATTGCAGAACGTCGCCCATCAACATTACACGTTGATTAACTATGCAACATCAAATTCCATTCACGCTTACACAAATCCCAATTCGTCTTTCATCACACCGATTTTTATTATAGCATTTACCAACTCGGATTTTATCTAAAATCGAATGCTATCAATAAGTGCTTACCATTCCGCCTTTACACTACACGTAATTTGTTCCAATCTCCTTCACGCAGAACAATTACACAAAAACCTTCAATCGACTTCCTTCTCCAGCACTGTCCAATCAAATTCCATTCAATGATACACCACTAGGTCTTCAACGCTGTTGAAGTCCTTCAAAACGCCCTTCCAGCATTTCTTTAACACTGTAATTCGACTTTTCCAGGGTGTATTTCTTCAGCACTTGTAATTCAATGACTTTGCCAGCTCATTGACTGGTGTTCCTTCCCTGCAATTCCAATGTCAATTCACTGTATACAAAATTTGAATTATTAAAACTGATCACCTTCATTGCCGCTCTCTGGCTCTTTCTCTAATGAAATCGACATTAAAACCTTCACAACTCATGATCAATGCTTCGAATTGCCAAGTAATATTTTGGCAATCGCTGTGGGTATTACATCCCAATTATACGCTGTATTTATTCCTCTATAATTTAAAACGAACAGTCAATTATAATGCAACGCATCACCATTACTATGGATTGGTTTTAATCGTTCATTCATCTCTACTGTGATATCAATTCAATAAAAGTTTTACCTCCGATCCAGCTCCAAACTTCATAATGCTGGTCGATCAGCTGAATTGTAAAGTGATTTGATTCTTCAACGCTAAATAACAAACCCCTCTGTGCCCAGATCACAGCTACGACCCAGAAGATATCGACTTACAAAAATGATATCATTCTACATCACCAGTGCATTCAATACAACAGTTGGATTTTTTTTTTTTTTTATTAACGCATTTAAAAGTACACATGTTCATACCCAGCTCAGCGCCTTCATCATTTGATTGGTGTTGTGTTGTGTTTTTTTAACAAAATTGCATCGATTATTCAAATCGAACTGTCAATTCTATACAAAAATTGATTCATTCAATTTCCTTTGAATTCATAAACACATCCAAATCAAATGCACATAGTTTAACTCCTAGTTTCAGACTTTAACAAGAAACACCCAATATATATAATCCCAATCAATCAATATATATAATCTGAAGCAAACAGAATTACTTACAACCTCTTATCTGGCCAGATATTCGAGATTTGTGGCCCTTTACAATCGCCCGAAGGCGTGCAAGTAGAAACCTGCTTTCTACTCACACCCTTACTCTCTCTTCAACCATTCAAGTGTATTTTCCTCACAAAAACCACTCATATTTATACATAAATAATGCATTTAATTCACTCCAAAAATCACTCCACCTAATCCTCAACTAAATCTATATTCTAGGTGTGGACTCAACAAAGTCTCATACATAGAAATCCTAATCCCAAATTTTGCTCCTAATCTATTTCTCTTATATCCTTTTATTTAATAAAAGAATATTTACAAAATCCTCACTTTTCCAAATTATCTCCTATTTTATTAAAAATAACAAATTAATTAATAAAATAATAAAAATTTCACACCCCCCTTTTATCACATATTTACAAATGAAAAAAAAAGCCTTGATGCTCCTGCATCAGACTCCCAACGTTGAAATTAATCATGATTGCCTGATCATGTGTTCGGATCTGTGTATGCCCGGAACCCATATCTTGTGTTGCAACTTCCCACTTGTCGCTGCTTCTTTCTGATGTTCTTCTCCAGGTCTCCGCACTTTATGATGCATTTCCCCACTGGCTGTGCTCTCGCAATCTTCTGTTGTCTTTCTTTGGCTGCTTCTCCTTTGTTTTACTGCTGCTGGCCTCTTCCAGAATACTTTCATCATCATCCACCTCATCAGTTCAATTTCTCTGTCTAACAGATTTTCTCCAGCATCTTCAATAAAACCTGTACTCACAAAACAATTGTTAGAATAAAAAACATAAGGCTTCAGTGCTCCCATAGATGTTGCTTCAGCTGCCACCATAAATGTCGCTAACATTGGGTTTACTCTTGCAGATTTTACCCCACATGTTGCTTCAACTGTCACCATAAATGTCGCCCCACATGTTGCTGCCTCCCAAACTTCCTGTCCCTCTGCAACATTCTTTTGCTCGTCATCTGCAATTTCATCTGCAACTTCTTTCTCTAGTTCAAATGTCTCCAGCAAACATTTCACCCATTTCTCCTCAAGCATTTCATCAACATGCTGCAAATTAACTCCAGCATAACCTCCATCTTCCCCTTCGACAGTATTCAGTAATTTTCCATCATCATCTTGATTGATTCTGGCAATCAAATCAAGTTCTTCAACCACTATAGTCTCATCCTCTATCATTGTAGCAATTCCAAAATTTTGTCCACCAGTATTCTCTTGGCTATTCAGACAAGCCAACTCTTTCTTGTCACCCATAGTAACAAGATTCTGCATATGAGACATGATTGTCTCATCTTCTACCTGCAACAGTTCTTCTTCTTCGAAGACAATTCCAAATGATGGACTGTCTTCTACATAACCTGTAAACACAATCAAATTGTCAGCTTCAAAATCACAAGACCCAATGGTCTCACTTGTTGATTCAGTCACCAAGTTTTCTCTCTGCGGCTCCAAGTCTTCTTCAGGACTCAGAAAATCTTCACTGGCTTTCTCCTCAACTTCCTCTGGCAACACTTCAGTATGCTACTCTGAGTTTTCTTCCAACTCCTTTGTCAGCACATCAGTATGCTGATTTGCATTCACCATGAGACTGTTAGCTAGTCTCTCCTTCTTTCCATCCTCCACTTCATGACTGTCATTCATGAAAACTTTCCTGCCTTGCTTCTTCAGCAAATTATCATGTACATAAGTCCTTTGCCTCTCCAATTCTCTTCTCTGAAGATCTAGTTTCCTATATAATTCAAAATTTTCATTAGGAGTAGAACTTGGAAACTTCACGCAATTTTCCATACCTTCACCAGCTCTCGACTAATCATCAGCTGGTCCTTCTCTCTCTGCACCAATATTCTGATTAGACTCATTCGTCTTCATTTCCTCCTAAGATCTTGCTATCTCAGCATCGATCTGAACAGACTTCAGATTCATCTCTTCTTGAACAAACTCTAAAGCTTGCTCATCTCCCTATGCTGTACCTACAAACATACACACCTTATTAGTTTTAAAACCACAAGACCTTTCAGTCTTGACTGCTTCCTCCAGCACTTCCTTTTGAACAGATTTGCATGTGGAATCTTCAAATTCCAACTCTGGCTCAAGAAATCTAAGTCCTTTCTTCAATAAGGCAATCACACTTTGCCTCAACTTCACCTGCAATGGTCACCAAATCACTCTCTTTCCCTTCAGTGGAAAGATCCATCCTCTATTCTGGTTTTCCATCTCTTGCAGCCATTCTTCTAGTACCTGCAATTGTACCTTCATTACTGCAATTTCTCTTTCTTTGACCTCATCAATCATCTCACCTCTGTGGCATTCCTCTGAACATCTTCTCTGATCCTCCATGATCATTTCTTCCATGAGTTGTTCACTCATCATGAGTTGCACTAGCCTCTACGACAGCAATCTCTCCTGCTGCCCCTTACCTCACCAAGCTCTCCTCACTCAGTCTTTTGGTAAGTACTGGTTCACTGCCTCTGAAACCTCTTGAACACTCTCCTCTGCTCTCTCTCTAGGCTATCTCTTCAACTCACCTTCAATTCAAGATACTGCAATTGTCCTCTCTATCCAGCCTTTAGTTGAATGTCAGGTTCACTGCCATCATCTTATCTGCAACCATAAACTTTAATCATAAATTTCAAATCAGAAAAATCATCTCACCTTAAGATCCTGCATGATCTTGTCCTCCCTTCATTTCTGAAATCATGTTCACTGCAATTGTGTAGCTTGCATATCAGATTTAAAAATCTGATCTTCCTTTCAGTCATTCGAAGAAAACACACTTTAGTTCTCAACAAAACCTTCTATCCTCATTCAGAAAAACAAATATCTTTTATTTCAACAGAGCCAAGCTCTGATACCAAAAATGATGCAGGCAGGGCCTGCAAACCCAGAATCTTTACATCCATGTGCATATAAACATGCATCTCAGCATTGCCCAAATTAAAACCTCAATGTCTGGAAAATTTTACACACTACCATTTACATGTGGAAGCCTTTCAACATATGGTTTGAATCATTCACCATTTATTCCACACCTTAATTAATTGCCATTCGTATATGGAATTATCTCAATCCCAATATCTCCTACCTTCAAGGCGTTAATTTGAAATGTCACCATACATAAATATCAACTTTGAGAAAACCCAATAGCCCAATTCCATGAAGTTACCACGCAATTCATATAACACCCAATCATGCTCTCATAAAGACCCTTTCCCAAGCCTTAAGAACAGACTTTCATTAAAATCCCATTTTCCATATTCACATATTCTCTTAATATTGTATTTTAAGATCAAAACAATGTACCCACACTTACCATTCTTCGTGCATTCGTTCCAGCGCTCCACCATATGCGCTCTGCCAGTTTTCATATACGTGGGCTAGTTACAAAGACCATCACTTATCGATTCCACCTGCACTCAAGTTGAAGTTCATCTGATCCTTTGCTTCGAAACCTCTACAATTAAACAATTAGACATATATTTGCTTTGAACACAGAACCAAACTGTTTTTAATCAACCGGATTCAAAATTCATTTAGACTCTGAAAAATGCAAATTAGCCGCGTACAATACTCCATTCACAATTTGATTTCCTGCACAGACTCGAACATGTTGGTTTTAGTGCCAGCACTCCTGGCTTAGACAATCCACCATCTGCAGAACAATTTATACCAATTGCAGAACATCGCCCATCAACATTACACGTTGATTAACTATGAAACATCAAATTCCATTCACGCTTACACAAATCCCAATTCGTCTTTCATCACACCGATTGTTATTATAGCAGTTACCAACTCAGCTTTTATCTAAAATCGAATGCTATCAATAAGTGCTTACCATTCCGCCTTTACACTGCACGTAATTTGTTCCAATCTCCTTCACACAAAAAAATTACACAAAAACCTTCAATCTACTTCCTTCTCCAGCATTGTCCAATCGAATTCCATTGGATGATACACCACCAAGTCTTCAACACCGTTGAAGTCCTTCAAAACGCCCTTCCAGCATTTATTTAACACTGTAATTCGACTTTTCCAAGGTGTATTTCTTCACCACTTGTAATTCAATGAATTTGCCAGCTCGTTGACTGGTGTTCCTTCCCTGCAATTCCAATGTCAATTCACTGTATACAAGATTCGAATTATTAAAACTGATCACCTTCATTGCCGCTCTCTGGATCTTTCTCTGATGAAATCAACTTTAAAACCTTCACAACTCATGATCGATGCTTCGAATTGCCAAGTAATCTTCTGGCAATCGCTGTGGGTATTACATCCCAATTATACGTTGTATTTCTTCCTCTGTACTTTAAAACGAGCAGTTAATTATAATGCAACGCATCACCATTACTATGGATTGGTTTTAATCATTCATTCATCTCTACTGTGATATCAATTCAATAAAAGTTTTACCTCCGATCTAGCTCCAAACTTCATAACGCTGGTCGATCAGCTGAATTGTAAAACGATTTGATTCTCCAACGTTAAATAACAAACCCCTCTGCGCCCAGATCACAGCTACGACCCACAAGATATCCACTTACAAAACTGATATCATTCTACATCACCAGTGCAGTCAATACAATAGTTGGATTTTATTTTTTTTTATTAACGCATTTAAAAGTACACATGTTCATACCCAGCTCAGCGCCTTCACCGTTCGATTGGTGTTGTGTTGTGTTGTTTTAACAAAATTGCATCGATTATTCAAATTGAATAGTCAATTCTATACAAAAATTGATTCATTCAATTTCCTTTGAATTCATAAACACATCCAAATCAAATGCGCATAGTTCAACTCCCAGTTTCAGACTTTAACAAGAAACACCCAATATATATAATCCCAATCAATCAATATATATAATTTGAAGCAAACATAATTACTTACACCTCTTGTCTGGCCAGATATTCGAGATCTGTGGCCCTTTACAATTGCCCGAAGGCTTGCAAATGGAAACCTGCTTTCTACTCACACCCTTACTCTCTCTTCAACCATTCAAGTGTATTTTCCTCACAAAAACCACTCATATTTATACATAAATAATGCATTTAATTCACTCCGAAAATCACTCCACCTAATCCTCAACGAAATCTATATTCTAGGTGTGGACTCAACAAATTCCCATACATAGAAATCCTAATCCCAAATTTTGGTCCTAATCTATTTCTCTCATATCCTTTTATTTAATAAAATAATATTTACAAAATCCTCACTTTTCCAAATTATCTCCTATTTTATTAAAAATAACAAATTAGTTAATAAGATAATAAAAATGTCACACCCCCCTTTTATCACATATTTACAAATGAAGAAATGGCCTTGATGCTTCTGCAACGGAATTCAAAAAATAGGCCATTTAAATAAACAACTCATTGAGAAAATAGGATCCATTTGTATTATCTTTGATGAAAGAAGGAGCCTTACGACCTTGTTCGCCCCTATGTCGTACATGTCCTTCTGGGGTCTGGAACAAGCATTTCCTCTACTTTGACAAGCTTTTTCACTCTCTCAACTAACATACACATGAGTGTGTAATCATTCCCATATGGTAATCGGTTAAGAGAGTTTGAGTTTTTCCAAGAATTCTCCTCAAAACATCTCAAAGCCTAACTCCCCTTGAGGCTGAACTATGGCCTCAATTTATAGCAAAAGAGAAGAGGTTGCAGCTACAAATAAGAGGGGATAGAATCCTCTTTCAAAGGGATTAAGTTACACATACCAAGGGGTAGGATCCTTTAATGGAGAGATGAATGTACATGAAAGGAGCGAACTTTCCACCGAATAATTGCTTCCACAAACTTCCAGTTTCAACTAGTGGGGCTTCCAAATTTTACTTCCACCTTCACTTTACCTTTTACAGGAATCCACACCTTTAATGAAGAAAAAGTGCATCCGGTTCCACATGTTATAGAACAAATAGATGCGGCACAACAGGTAATACTACGAGAAAGTGTGGTACAAGTATTTTTATGACTTTTATAAGCTTTTCTCTCAATTTCAAGGCTTGGTTTTAGGAACTTGATGTTTGAAGACTTCTAAGGGAGTATTGTATGAGTAATGATGAACCCATATAGACAATAAAACGTCATGGTGACAATTTTAGTGAAGCGATGAGTTAGAGAGTTGCATGAAGTGGAGTGGGATCCTATTTTCTAGGAGTGTGCCCAACTAGCCCAAAGGAAGGGTAAATTTATGAAGTTTGAGAGGGCACATTCATTTTTTCTAAGGAGTGCCATCCAACTGGGAGAAATATGGAGAAATTTGGTGATATAATGAGTGTTCTTTGTATCTGTACCCTCTTTCTCTGATTTTGAGCACATGCTAGCCTCAAGAGAATAAATAAGAGTGAACCTAGTTTTGACTTATATGGTTGAGATGGCTTACCTAGAAAACATGTTCCATTTAAGCATGGTAGAAGAAAATGAATTTTTTGATAGATTTATTGTAATGAGTCCTATGAGAATCTACAATGATAAGACATCATATTTATACTAGGAAAACAAGAAATAAAACTATCTTGAGGTTTGTTTTCTAGGACATGCTCTTTCACCCTTGCAATTGGCCGACAACCATTCCAAGGTATCCCAATCCTTGAATACTCACTCATCTTTATGTATTCAATTAATATTTGAATATTTTGTGGTTTCATTCCTCTCCGAATGTTCAGTTCTCCTAAATCTTTGCCCTTGCCTCCCCCCCCACAAGATTTATATTAATAAAATAGATGCATAGAAAAGAAGCAAGTCAGATTGGGCCAGAACACTCGTTAATGGAGTTAAAATAAGTTGATCTAGTTGTATCTAGTGTAACTAAAAGATACACTAGTGAGAGTTAAGTGAATTAACTAGTTAATTAATTCACAACTACTAACTCACTAACAACTGAACAGAAACAATAGTTAAATACAGTGCATGTCAGTTCCAGTGGAGACCCAATGGAGAGATAGGTGAAAGGGTAAGATGGACTCTCCGTTGTGACTATAGTGATGCATTAAATGCATCAGACACACATTGGAGTTTCAAATGAGGATTTCATAGTTAAGGCAAGGTATATTTGAATTCATTCAGGTGACTTGTTCAGCAGGGATTGCACAGTGGAGGCAGGCTATCAGGTGGCGAGAAATTGGTACATTGAGATGAAAATTTCTACATGATATTGTGTAATGATTTTTTCTTGTACTGAGAGCTTGATGTAATAAGCTTTGTATGAGATTATCACATGATTCCATTGGTATACATAATATGATAGTTGGGGTTTTTAGCTTTAAGATTTCACGTTAAACAACTGTGTTATTTGCAACTGAATTTACTCACATGTTTTTGCAATTGAGTTTTAAATTTCCACAAGTTTAATTAGTGGAAGGATTCTGTATTTTGCAAGAAGATAAATATTGTGAGATTAGGCGGATCTAATAATAAATCAGTATTAATAAATTTCTACATGGTATTGGATAAGTTTTGATTACTGGAGATTGCAATTGTGAACAATTGCTGGGTTTTGTGTTGGTGGACAATTCGAATTTGCTGCTGAAATTTCTTAGTGCGACAGTTGAGTACTCATTGAAATGTCTTTCAATGGGTTGCGATTGGAGTATCCCCTTCAGGGCAGATGGAATTACATAGCCTGGAAGGATAGGATGGAAGCGGTGCTTGAAGATAATGGGCTGAAGGAGTTCATCGATAGTGATGTTCCTATGCCTGGTTCTAGTGATGCTGCATTACTTGATGCATGGAAAAATAAGGTAGCGAAGACAAGAAGAATTATGTTGGGAGGTGTAAAGGACCATATTGTGTCAAGCCTTCACAGAAAATCCACTCCATTTGCAATGTGTAAGGCCTTGAAAGATCTTTTCCAAAGCAGCAGTGACCAGAGGAAGTTGGCGCTGAAAGATAAGCTCAGAAAAATAAAAATGGAGAAGGGCGAAAGTATTCCAAAATATCTCACAAAAATTTTCCACTGTAGGGATGAAATTGGAAGTGCGGTGATTACTATTTATGATGGTGAATTGGTGATATTGGCTCTCCTTAGGCTTCCGAAGAGTTGGCATAGCTACAAAGACTCTATCAATGGACAGGAGAAACTGCTGGGTTAGGAGCGACTTTGGTCGGATCTTGTGTAGGAGGGGATAAGGTGAAGTACCAGAGATGGATCTTCATCGAATAATGATAATGAAAAGAATTTCACTTTGGCTTCCAAATCAAGGAAAGGAAAGGGGAAGAAATTCCACTCAAAATCTGAGGCTAAAGGCAAGAAGGTGGATTTTTCCAAAGTGAAGTGTTTTCACTATCACAAACATGGCATCTCTCCACTAACTTCCCATAGAAAAAGAAGAAAAAGAAGGCTTCTGGAGCTTCAGCTGAATAGCCTCGCAATTTGAACTTGATTTCTCCTTTATCTCATGCTTGGTTTCAAGCACTATGGGATCGATCTGGTATCTTGATAGTGGTGCATCTTTCCATATGACGAGAGACAAGGAGTTTTTTAGCGACTTGGAGGAGAAGGATCTCCAAATGCATATAGAGATGGGAAAAAATGGTTGATAAAATGTGACCGACATTGGGACCATTACCATTGAGAGGGAGTCGGGTAATCCATTTCTATTGAAATATTTTATGCATGTTCGAGGTTTGAAGAAGAACTTGGTCTCGGTTGCAATGTTGGAAGATAAAGGTTATGACATTGTTTTCAATGATGGAAATGCTTTCTTGCAACATAAAACAATGGGTCAAACCAAGAGGATAGGGATTTGAGTTAAAAATCTCTACAAGCTGGAGGTAGATGGCTCTGCTACAATGATGGGAAAAGTAGAAGAAGTGGTGAGCCAGGATGAGGATGAATTATTGCACAAGATATTGGTCCATCTTTACCAGGATGCTTTGAAGATTTTGCAGCAGATTTCTACTGGACTTCCGAAGGGCACCCTTGCGCAGTCAGATCAGTTCAAGGGATGTACTATGGGTAAGTTTGTGAATACCACCTTTCATGAGAAGGAGAACCATGCAAGGGAGCAGCGAAACCCTAGAATCCAAAGCTCTGATACCAAATGTTGTGTAACCAGCTCCAAAAAGAGAAGAAAAGATATATAAACGCCTTAGAAATGAGCCACTTTGAGGGGGCAACCTCCAATACATTACATAAATGAACAATTCTTGGATGATTCAATCTACAAAACCTCCTTTCTATATATAGGAGTCCATGGGGCCATAATGTAATCCTAGTGGGCCACAATGTAATCCTAGCCAACCTAGCAATAATAATGTAAGGGCACAATAATAACAATATGGGGGTTACAGGGGTACAATAATAACAATAATGGGGGCTACACTAACATAATAAGGGGCTACACTATTAATATAGGGACTTAACAGATTAGCCACAAGAGGAGGTTCATGGAGTGGAGGAGTCCACTCATGTAGAACCAAACATCAGAACTAGCATAAAGTGTATGATAGAAGCTGAGAGACTGAAGCTTGATGTGGCATAGAATGTAAGAGTCCATACATCATAGCGCAGATAGAGATAGTCACCTAACCGATTTACCGGATACATGGTTCTTATGAGCAAGTGTGTCGTGACACAACCATATTCTTTTGAAGAAGCAGCATAGGAGCCCACATGGATAGATGCCATGGTGGAGGAATATGACTCCATTGTTAAAGACAGTGCTTGGGAGATTGTTCCGAGGCCGGTGGGAAAATCAATGGTAGATTTGAAATGGATCTATAAGGTAAAGCAAGATGCTGATGGGATCATCGAGAAGTATAAGGCAATATTTATTGCCCAAGGCTTCTCATAGATCGAGGTGATTGATTATGAAGAAACCTTTGCACCTGTCCCAGGGTAATATTCCATAATGGCCATCCTTTCTCTCTCGACACGAATGGGTTGCCACATCCACTAGATGGATGTGAATATTGCATTCCTTAATGGGATCATTGAGGAAGAGGTGTAAATTGAGCAGCCTGAAGGATTTGAGATCTTCAGTAGTGAGTTGCATGTGTGCAGACTCAAAAGAGCATTGTATGGGCTGAAGAAAGCACCACGTGCTTGGTACACACAGATTGAAAAATATTTCACTGGACTTGGCTTCACAAAGAGTGAGGCGGATGCAAACTTGTATCAAATTTTGGTGGAGGGTAAGATTTTAATAATTTTTATTTATGTTTATGATTTAATATTAATGGGTGATGAGCAGTTGATACACTCATGCAAGGAAGATCTTGCAAAAGAGTTTGAGATGAAGGATTTGGGCCTCCTTCATTATTTCCTTGGATTGGAAATATGGCAGCGAGAAGGTGAACTGTTTGTGTCTCAAGGCAGGTATGCTTGAGAGATACTTGGTAAGTTTCACATGGAGGACTGCAAGACCATGGATACTCCTCTTCCAGGAAATTGGAGGAAAGAGGATGCTACATTGATAGAGGTAGTGGATGCCACTGTTTATTGACAGTTGGTGGGATCACTCATGTATTTACTTAATACAAGACCGAACATATGCTATGCAGTGAACCAACTTTATCAAGCGATGGTTAAGCCCACCAAGCTCTTTTGGAAGGCAGGCAAGCATGTACTAAGGTATCTCAGGGGCACATTTAAGTATGGCTTATGGTATATATAGATGGATGAGGTGAATTTGGATGGCTTCATAGATGCAGATTGGGCAAGTAGCCCAACAAACAGAAAGAGCACATCATGAGGGGTTTTCAGTATCGGATCTATGACAATTTCTTGGTACAATAGGAAAAAAAGATCCGTGGCACTCATTTCAGCAGAAGTAGAATACATAGCAGCAATTCAAGCTGCATGTGAGGCTATCTAGATGACGAAGATCTTGGTCAGTTTGTTCATTTCACATTTAGATCCTATAGTGATACATTGTGATAATCAAATTTTCTTTAAACTCTCGATTAATATTGTGTTCCATGATAGATCTAAACATATTAATATCCAGTATCATCATATCAGAGATTGTGTGCAGCGGAAGATCAGGATGTAGAAATTCTGACGAAGGCGCTTGGCAGGAGAAAATTCGAATACATAGAGGCAGGATTGGGGTGAAGGACAATCCCTATCTTGTTGAGAGGGAGTGTTGAGATTCAACAAGATGATGATCTTCGTGAAAAGTAAGCACCTTCACTAACTAGGTCTCGCAGGCTATTTTTAGGTGTATGTCTATTTTTAGACGTGGTGAGCATATTTTATAAGTTTCAGGATGCTATTTGTAGATGGTTGATCAAGTTGGAAAAATAAATGAAACTCTATTTTTAGAATATTGGGCAAAGTCCACTTATAGATTTTCAATCTAAAAATAGATGCATGTCGATTATTATTAGCTCTTAATAATAATCTGACAATAAACATCAACTTATATTGTTGGAGCACTTTATTTCAGTATACAGATTTGGCAAATTAGTGGGCTGAAGGAATTACACAATTCCTAGGGTTTATGGTGGTTCATGCCTGGAGGACTTACTTAGAACTAAAGTGGTAAAGTTATGACAGTGTTTCGGGAATATCACCCTAGAGGTTCGTTGGGTTACAACCTCCACAGAGCAGGGGCATGCTACTTAAGAAGGACTCACACAACCATGCATGTTCAGAAAAACTAAATAGAGTAGAATGAGGAAGTTACCCATAGGTCCTACGGTTGAAGCAGATCCTTCACGGTTCAAACCCCCAGCAACCGTCCTTCCTTCTTAACCTGAAATACAAGAAGAAACAAGCATGAAGAACTGGTTGTACAGCATATATCTACTCTAAATGTTAGTGAAATCCATATAAAACATCAGATAAATCATAATGAATGCTTAAATAACAAATATTCACATATATGTAAGCAGACACTAACAAGTATATTTCAGGAACAACATGGTACTTCTGTATTATAAATAGCATGTACAAAATTAACGAGTGGAGTGATCACCTGAATCCTTCCACGATCTTCGAGTAGACCGTCGTCCTGATCTGTCCCGCCCTTGCCTCGCTAAGACTCCTTCCAAACTGGTGCATACGAGATGACATATAGGGAGATGAGCATCTCAAGGAAACAAGGGTTTCCTGTAATGAACTGGGAAAGTGCAGGAGGCACGGGGAATCAGACTTGGATAGGGAATACCAACAAGATGATAATATCAATAATTCTCTCTCCCTTAGGCCATACACATGAGGGGTTTCTATACTCCCTCCAAGTAGTTTCAACAAGCTAGAAACAAGCAGCCACGTGCCGGGGTGGTTGAACTACTCCAGTAACCATCAACCTGTACTCGAAAATAGGGACTTTTTATATATTTTTTAACCATTAAAATGGCATACGCGGAAAAGTCTAGCTGTACTAGCGTATACACGCGGAAAAACACGGGCATAGTCGCGTATGAAGGATTTTCCACTGTTTTTAAGTGAATTTGTCCAAGTCCGTAGGAATGGGTGCCCATAAAGCCATGTAGCAATCATGAATCATGTCAAGGTGAGAAATGATGCTATAACAGATGCCCCCTAATATATGAGGTCAGAAGGGGTACATGATGGCCGAAATGTATTATGCACATAGAAAGAACTTCGCAAGGACAAGAGAGGACTTCACCAGATTTCAGCCTGCCAAAAACCAATGAAATAAAATAGAGAGTCAACTCATGCTGAGGCGGGCATACCCATGCTGAGTCCAAAAATACATCATATAGAAAGTAGTGAATAGATCCAATATGTATACAAGTATAGCTGAACTGAAAGTACACAATGAATCATCTGAGCATGGCCCGGAAGTGTAAGTCTGAATCAATGTCCAAGTATCACATATAGAAAGCTGATCAAAGATGGTGCAACTGGATGTCTGGTCATATAAGTAACTGAATCTCCAAGTATCGAATCATAAGAGGTGGAACACACGGTACAATCACGCAACTCGGGAGACAACATATAAGATGCTACTGTACTGAACTGCAACATATAAGGGTGGACGGCATCACTGGCAGAAACTGAATGGACTGTCAAAAGTGAACCGAAAAATGCTGATGCAACCTGAGGTCTTCACCGATCACTATGGCAGAATTCTACACAATGGGAATAAATGAGCTGAAGTCGACCATGTGAGAAATCGTTGGATTACCGGTCAATGATGTATACCGTTAACCAACGCGAGACAACCCACCGATAATGATAATGAGTGTCAAGGTGCCCCAGTACAATGTGACAAGTGCGAATGAATGAGTTGAAGTCGAACACTTGAAAGAATCAACCAATCAGGAGGAATGATGAATCCCCACTGTCGATAGCGAAGAGTCTACCACTGATGACTGCAAACCCTAAGGTACTGACAAAAAGACTCTAGACCTTATTCCCAGAGCAATGAGTCAGAGTCGATGGGAAAAGATTTGCTGGAAGGAAGGCATTAAGGCATCCCACATCAGTCCAGCGCGAGTGTAACCCGCAGGCCAAGATTTGGAAGGAATCGGACGAAGTAGAGTGACAGAACCAAAACCGAAGTACGTTTCCGACATGCACAAGATGAAGCTAGCGCATGGAAGAAACCCTCTGAACCAACCAATAATGAAAGCTGACACAGAGGCGAGAAATCCACCGATAGGGTCAAATGGAAATCAAGGTACTGCATGAATCCCAAGTGTGATAATGTGTGCTGACGTCGAACACAGGGGAAACCACTCAATCAAAGACCCATGATGATGATCAAATGCTAAGCACAAGGTCACCTATCAATAATGGAAATAGGCCCAGGGTGCGGCTCTAGGTTTGCTCTCAGAGCAATGTGTCGTAGTTGATAAGAGACAAACCCGCCAGCAAGAAGTCAATGGGGACCTTCTCAAACCAGCACGAGCAGAAGACCAAAACATCTGATGTGATAGAACATGATACTGACAAGACCGGGAAGGCCGACTGAATAATGAGTCAAGAGACACCGTAGAATGGCCGACTCAGGTTAGACTTCCCTTGAACAAAAGCACGACTCGTGATGACCATGGCAATAAAAAAGTGACACTGTATAAGTCTGTTATGCAGGAGGCAGAACAAACTCTCCATATGATTGGAAGAGATAACCAACCGGGGAAGAACTGACAAGTGAAACATGGTAAAGGCTGAACCTAGGTCAAAACTACAACCATCCCAAATGTAGGAGATATATATAAGTAAATATGCTTTGTTCAAGGGCGACAAACTGACTCTGTACTGCCATCAAAATAACGAAGATACATCCCGTTCCTGCTCTTTTTGTTATATTTGATTTCTTTGTCTTTTTCATATAATAAGCCTGAAAAAGAATAAAAGAATGCTATGGTACAATGGATAGAATGAGTATCAAAGAATCAGATGCACTAGTTCCTGGGATTGGAACAATCCTATGCTCAATGCAAGGTGGTGAAAACTGGTAAGTGATACTCAGAGGAACGTTCCATCCATGGGTAAAAGGTGTCAAGTCGTGATAGCTAAGCGCATGCAATGGTTAACTTGTACAGAAAGTCAAGGTCAAAAGTTGGCTTAAACATCGAGTCCAAATGAAGCCGGCTAAAGGCCAGGATAAACAAGTAGCCAATATGCAATGCAGTAATACAAGTTAACGACACCAGGGAGCCTCTAGGGTAAAAGCCAGAAAAAATGATAGTGATGAAGAAGAAGAATGAAGCTTCAACACATAAGACATGGTGGGACTAAAGAGGACTCCCGAGCCTACATAAAATGCAGCATGGGCAACAAGTGATAGCGAGGAACTAACTAGGAAGCCCATGTAAAGGAAGGCTCTACCATCAAGTCATGATTAAATAATCGGCAAGTGAAATGGGTGTAATACTCATGACCTAATGGGATCGACCCTAAGGCAAGTGATCAGTATGGAGGCTAGTATGCAAGATGCAATGGAGAGTGATTTCCCTAACCTATATGCCAGTGAAGATCATATACCTGCCGTGAAGAGTCGGAAATCATGGATCAAAAATTGGGAAAAATCTCAAAATCGTCAAAATGTACCTGAAAACATACCAAACTGGGCCCTTCCAAGCATTCGAGTTATGCAGCTTAAGATAGATCGAAAAAATGAGAATAATGAATTTTTGCGAAAATTTTCAACTTTTTAGCCATAAATAGACAAATTACCTCATATTTGGTTCATTATTGCATTGCTGATTTGGAAAAAAGTGCTCTGGAGCAAAAAACTTCTTTCGTCAAATCAGGAACAACCGACCGTCGAATCGCTCCAAAATTTCAGGTAGGCTCCTAAATCATCCTTGCAAATCATTTTGTCCGTTTAGAAATTAAAATTAAGTGAATTTTAGCTTTAAAACCCTTGCTAAAAAATGCAGACTTGCGCATACGCGGGTTCAGTAAAGGCAACTCGTGTATACACACGACTGTGCAAAAAAAAGTCGCGTATGCGCAGGTCTGAAACTTAAAAAGCGTGGCTAATGCATGATTTGATGAAATTTGATAGGATGACAATCTCCTGGAGGGAACGTGAGCATAGCGCAATTGACCAAGAGGTCATGCAAGATCGAGCAGCTCAAAATATCATTCGGAATTGCGGATTGTTCAAATTCTTTAAAATGCCAAATATGAAAAGCAATCCTCGGTTGCTAGAAATTCTCATCAATTATTGGGAACCAGACCAAGACTGTTTCGTGATAGATCAGATGCCACTACGCATTGAAGTGGAAGACATATACTTTATTACTGGACTTTCTCGGAGGGGAGAACCAGTAGACTTGCACGGGAAACCCCTGGGAGGGTTAACCGTGGAGGACTATGTCCACGTGTATTGCGTAGGGGGTTCCAAAAAGGTTGGAACTCAGATTGCAATTAAAGATGTGAGGGATTTGCACATGAAAATCCTCCTTTTCACCATTGGCAGAGTGGCAGGATCTGCCTCTCTACATCAGGCGTCCAGGACGCAAATGAGCATAGCAGTAGAATGTTTGACTCATGTGTATGATTGGTGCACAGCCCTGTTACTGAACATGAAACAATAGTTGACCTCAATCCGCCAAGCAAAGACTAAACACTTTGGCTACGGTACAATTTTGACAACATTCTTCTTTGAGAAGATTCCAGCATTGAGACCCAGAGTCATCTCTACCATCAGTAGCTCGCGGGACCCAAGAATTGCCCGTTGGGCAGACATGATGAAGAGATTGGGGGGTAGTGAGGTACCCCGGACCACATGGGACGATGAGTTCTTCCGCTGGTGGGGAGAACAAATCATCGCAGTGGACGACTATCCCTATTCCGGGATGGACTTCCGTGGAGATCCAGATCTAGTTCTTCCACCAGGCACAACATGGGGAACAGTCGGTAAGTTTGCAAAAAATTTTGACTTATATAATTTTTTGGATTTTTCAAATATGTATGAAAAAATGAAAAACATGTTTTTGATTGGATTCATAATGACTGACAATTTAAAATGATCATGTTTCAGATGTTGGACCAGTTCGTCCTGAGGGCCTACCGCGCCATAAGCGCCGCAGAGGCGAAGCGGATACTGTGGATTCAGATAGGACTCTCCAGGCCATGCAGATGAATTTGGAGGGACTGACCCGCCAAATACCTATGGCTGCTGTGGAGGATCTACCGGAAGCCATCCAGAGACGGGTGGTAGGAGTGCCTTGAGACTGGGTTAGACTATTCCGCCGAGTTTCCACTGCGGTCACGTTCTATAGGAACACGACTTCTGGGCAGGGACCTCAGGAGTAGACAGATATTATGTATTAGATGACTGTATATTCTTTTTTGAGACTGAACATGATGGGGGCATAAGCCCAAGTTTTGTACGACATTACGGATCCAAATTTTGTAAAGTTTTTTGACACTCCGATGATATATATACAACGATATTTGATGTGATGTGATAAATGTATCAAATGTATGATGTTTTTGATGATTTAAAAATTTATTGTATGGAATGATTAATATGCCAATCTAATGCTTGATTAGCTAATGAGTCAGCAAACCAATTGTCAGCTCGAGGAATATGAATGAAAGTTAAAAATTGAAATGACCTTTGTAACAAATGTACCCTCAAGAACAATCGTAATAAAAATGGATCTCGTACCCGATAAGTGTTGTTCAACTGCGACACCACCAGCTGGGAGTCCAAGAAAACTACCAACAAATCAATACCCAAAGATATTTCCTCCGAGAGTAGATAAACAACTGCAGTGTATTCTGCTATATTATTGGAAGCAGGACCAATGCAGACCCCTCTTGATACTAACAGCTGACCGGATGGATAATGAAGCACCCAAGCCGCGGAAGCTAAGTTCCGGGTGTGTCTACTAGCACCATCGGCGAAACCAAAATGACTCATGACATCCAACACAACCTACCAAAGCAGATCAAAAACATCACCAACTCATCAAAAATCGAAAATCAATCAGATATGTACAAAGCAAAAACTACTATATACAAAAGCAACATGCCAGGCCGAAGCCTAGGCATAATACTTCTTCAAATAGAGCCCATTTCGAGGCTCCGACAACTCGTTCCCTTCGAAATCAACCAAGGTATACACTCCTTTCTTAAGGAATTTTTTAATGATATAGGGGCCATACCACATAGACTTAAACTTTCCTGTCCCCAGGGCATCCTTTTCTTGGGCATAGACCAAAACAAGGTCACCTTCCGAAAATACCCTAGGCTTGATCGCCTTATCGTACTGAACCTTTACTTGATTTTTATGCGCTTCATTCATCGTGGCGGCATCTCGACGCTGCTCATCGAGATGTTCCAGATGAAGAAGCCGTTCTGCCAGACTAGAAGTGTCAGGAAGAAGTTCAACAGCTAATTTAAGAGAAGGAATCTCGCATTCAATAGGAAATACAGATTCCACCCCGTGCACTAACTGAAACGGAGTAAAGCCAGTTGCAGTTTTCACCGACGTCCTGTATGCCCAAAGTGTGGGATATAGCATAATATGCCAGTTGGATCTAGCTTTATCAATTGTCCTTTGAAGAATTGTCTTCAAGGATTTATTCACGGCTTCCACTTGCCCATTGGCTTGAGGATAATATGGAGATGAATGCTCCCGCCGGAAACCCAATTTGAGAGCCAACTCAACCATCATACTATTCTGAAAATGACGGCCATGGTCAGTGACAATCTCTCTAGGAATACCAAAACGAGCGATAACCTGATTGAAAAGGAACAAAGCTGCAGTCTCACCATCATTCCCAAAAGTAGGCATAGCCTCGACCCACTTCGTAAAGTAGTCTACTGCTACGATAATGTACTTGTGACCTTTTTCCGAAGGTGGGTTACAAGTAGTATAATCAATACCCCACTTTGTAAAGGGTCCGACAGTAACGACTGGAAAAAGCGGAGCTGGATGAGCGCGCATTTTTCGAGTATAAACCTGACACGGATGACACCTTTTGACCGATTCAATACAATATTTGAAAATCGAGGGCCAAAAGTATCCAGCACGCAAAATATTTTGGGTTGTAGCAAGCCCAGTTAAATGACCCCCACAAGCTCCACTGTGAGAATCATTGAGCACAACCTCAGCTTCTTCGAAAGTTAAGCAACATCTTAGGATTGAATCAACCCCTCGACGGTACAAAGCATCACCAATAATCAAATAATTCTTGGCCAAGTGACGCAACTTACGACGCTCATCTTTCGAAAAAGTAGAGGGAAACTTCGCAGTCTGGAGATACACAATGATATCCCCATACCAAGGATCCTGTGGAGAGATGAGAAACAAGTGTTTGTCCGGAAATGACTCATCATAGATCATCTCCTCTCCACAGGGCAACTCGGAGATCAATTCCACAAAAACTAATGACTTCTTGGATTTGGCAGACATGAACTCAAGATCAAATTCCTGTAAAATCACAATCCATCTATTATATTTTCCCCCAATCACTCGCCTGCTGAGGAGAAACTGAAATGGATTGGCAGCTGCCAAGACATAAGTTTTGCGAAGAATAATGTAATGTCGGAGTCGTTGTACAGCATGAACTGCTGCTAAGGCTAATTTTTCTATCGGAGTGTATCAAAGTTCAGGCCCTACTAGTCCTCGACTAAGGTAGTAAATAACATGCTCTGCAAGAGCATCATCTCCCTGAACCAGAACCATACCTATGGTAGATTCTGTTGTTGCCAGATACAAAAGAAAATCTCTACTATAATCAGGTGGACTCATTAAAGGAGTATAGGTCAATGCCTTTTTCAAAGCATCGAATGAGCGTTGAGCGTAGTCGTCCCAAAGAAAAGGAACTCCTTTCTTCAACAGTCTCATATATCCCTTTGTAATTTCAGCATAATTGACGATAAACCTCCGAAGAAAATTAGACTTTCCTTGAAGACTTTGAAGCTGACGGATGGAAGACGGGGGAGGCAACCGAAGTATTGCCTCAACCTTGAAGGGATCTACCCTTATCCCTTCCCTAGACACAATGAATCCCAATAGCCGACCGGATGTAACCGCGAAAACGCACTTGTTCGGATTCAATCGAATTTTATAAAAACGACATCTTTCAAATATTTACCGGAGGTGACCAGGATGATCCATCCTCTTTCAAGAATGAGCAGCTAGATCATCTAAGTATGCCTCGATAATCTTCTTGATGTCGTGGAAGGCGTAAGACATGGCCTGCTGAAAGGTAGCCCCAGCATTTTTCAGACCAAAAGGCATCTTCTTGTATGCAAACGTACCCCAGGGACAAATAAATGCAGTCTTATGTTGATCTTCAGGACGGATAGTAATTTGATTATATCCGGAGAAACCGTCCATGAAGGAGAAAATCTCATTATCGGCACACTCGTCAATGATCTGATCGATAAATGGTGTGGGGTAATTGTCTTTAGGACATGCTTTATTTAGGTCTCTGAAATCGATGCACACTCGAATCGTTCCTTGCTTTTTATCTACGGGAATGGGGTTTGAAACCCATTCAGTCAGAGGAACAGGGAAAATAAATCCCACCTTAAGCAGCTTTTCAACATCAACTTTGATAGCTGCTGCCTTCCTAGGATTGACCGGACGAAGTTTTTGCCTCACCGGCTTAGCGTTTTCATACGTCTTGATCTCATGCTGGACAATAGATGGGTCTATGCCAGGCATTTACTCATAAGACCAAGAAAATACATCTCTATACTCTTTGAAGAGCTCGGTGTAAATTTGAACCTCTTCATGGGAACATTCAGCTCCAATGAAGAAATTCTCGATAATATTGGGATCCCTGGAAATGTTCACTGGGATATTAGGAGAGATCACAGCCATGTTCCCTTCAGCATAAACCTGTGTTGGTGCCAAAGGGTTCAAGACTGGGTGAACAGGACCAGGAGATGGAGGACTTGGAAAACTTGTTTCAACTTCGTTCAAATCAGGTAGGAAGTAAGATCGATGATGCAAATCATCCCACGGTCTATCTACACCTGTCATGGCTTCCAGGATGGCCTCCTCAAATGGAAGAGTGGTATCAAGGCAATCCTGGGCTGAAGAAGAACTAAGCGTCCAAGCCGGAGCCACATCACCATCCAACTCTTCCGGTGAAAGAGGAGCTGGGATAGATTCTGCAGTGTCAACAATAGACTGATATGCAATCTCAGCTGCAGAAATCAGAAATGCCATTCCACCCACTTGACCTTCCGCTAATGTGGTAGTAGGGGAAGGTAAGGTCCAAGGGTCCGAAAAATAATGAGTTCTGAAGAACTCTCTTCGAAGGTGAGCCTTGGAGGATGAAATAGCATTAATATGTACTGTAGGAGGAGGAAGATCAAAAGTACCCATCAAGGAAGAATACATTCCAACTCCTAGATTCTCAACAGGCGCCTTAGTATTATCCAACTTCGGAACAGATGAGTCAGAAGGCGCATTCAGGTCTACAGGAGGACAATCCAGTTGATCCACTGTAACGATCCTCCCTTCGTGGGGGAAACATACAATTCGAAATAATGAGGATGCAATGGCATCCATCTCATAAATCCAGTTCCTCCCCAATAGAAGGTTGTAGTCCAAGGCTGCATCTACTACCTCAACCTCTATATTGACGGTTTTGCCCCCAACACAGATGGGCAAAGCCGGGACAATACCATGGGGTCTGTGAGAATGACCATCGAACGCAGTAAGAACAGTGCTAGATGGAACAACTTTGGGAGATCCAAGTGTCTTCCAGCATGCGAGAGACATCACACACGTGGAGGCACCCTCATCGACGACCGTTCGAAAGATATTGCACTTCCGATATGACGATTTAATATGAAAAGCCATGTGATGAGGAAGTCTCTTCTTAAAATTATTCATATCAAAAGTAATCAGAAGAGAATTTTTTGGATCAATAGCCCCAATGGCAGTGAGCAAAGCACTGCGCTGAGCCGAACAAGACTGGAGTACCTCTAAAGCTGACATAGTACAAGGACTCTGCGCCAGATCTTCCACAATCGAGTAGTTCTGGGCAACCCTAGCGTTTGGATTAATCGTTGACCGCTTAGAAGATGCTTTGGGCATCCGAGGCATAGACTCAACAGTAGGCTTCGTAATGTGAAGCGGCTCAGTAGCATCAGGAACTTCCTTAGCTTTCGAAGACTCTTCTCCGCCATAATCACAGGATCTCGTAGCGATATCCGCGTGAGCACTCATCATAAAAATGTTCGATGGAATTTCCCCTTCCTGGGTGCCCCCAGAGGAAGCCCCAGGATTTTGGTTCGCGCCAAAAACTAATTGCTGCCCTTGGGGAAAAGGGTTTGTTAACACAGCCTGGGAACTAGAAGAACCCTGCTGAGCTAACAAGCACTGAGCATCCTGAATTTTAGGGCAAAGGTGTGTGAGATGGTCTCCATCACAGAGCTTGCATGGAAACTTCACTTTCTTCTTCTCCTTTTGACCCTCACCAGCACACTCATTGGTTTTATTTGCATTACCCTTCCCGTTCTTGCCCTTCTTCTTGTTATTTCATCCCTTCTTCTTCCCATCAGATTGTTGATTTCCTTTGGGATCAGAAACTTGGACAACATTTATGGACAAAGACTGGGAAGGTGATGACTCGGCAGGCACAGCCTGACTAGAAGGAGCAGATTGTAAAGACAACTACTGCAGTTGAGAAAGCAGGCTGGCTGCACCACTATTGATCGATCCGACAAGCCCATCACCATGCGGACCGGGCTTAGTTTTCGATAAATCCAATTTGGAGCGAGGAGCATTGGGAAAATATTTATAAAGGACCCTAGACTGAGAATAGATCAGTTCCAGCTGCTGGGCCCTAAAAATGGCCTGCTCCTCAGAAAATACCCCAGATAGGGATACATCCTTCGAAATATCTGACTGCAGGGATTTGAGAAACCATTCGAGAAGGAATTCTCCAGGAATATGAGCTTTGATAAGCCTCTTCCTTCTCCTCCATTCCTGAATGTGATCAGAAATGTGAGTTTCCTCATCTTGCTTAAAATTAGCCAGGAGTTCGGTCCCAGCCTCATATCTGACAGGCAACTGAAAATGGTTAAGAAATGTGACAGCCAGTTCTCCAAATGTGGAAAAACTGCCCCCAGTGAGCTCGATATACCATTTGGCGGCGTTTCTAGTTAGGGTGCGTTGAAATAATCTCAACCTAATCGAATCATCGATCATGGAGTTCGAAGAACACCATAAGTGGAAAGTGGTGATGTGGTCAGCTGGATCCTCCCCATTCTTACCTTCAAATTTTGGAATATCTGAAGGAATTTTGGTCGGGACCGGAGGCCACCCCGGACTATAACGAATCGGATCATTAGTCAACTTCAACAAATCTGGCAAGTTCAATGTTGCCAGAAAAGGTAAGCGAGGCGGATCCTGGGGATTCCATCCTTGATGGGATGGATTCCCAACATTCTGAAAAGAATAGCCTGGATTTGATAAGGCACCAGGTTGCCAGAAAGGACTCGTAGAAAAAGGAGAAGAACCTCCTCCCAACGCAGAGTTACCAAAGCCAAGACCAGTTCCCCCCGCTGAAGTATTGAATGAAGAGGAGAGCCCCTGATAGGGGTTCCAGGCATTAGAAAGAGGAGAAAAGTTCTGGTAAGCACTCGATGAAGGGAAAGAAGGATTCCCTTGATTACCTGCGTAAAACTGATTCCCTGCCCCTACCGTAGTAAACATAGGATTCCACCCTGTAAAAGTAGTCAAACTTTGCCCCCCAGACCAAGGGTTGAAACTCTGGGTCTGGGACATAAATGGAAACGACCCTAAAGAAGGATTGGAACTAGGAATGTGCCTAGTCCCAAAGGGGAAACCCTGAAAAGAAGCTAATACACTAGCCATAGAAGACATGGGTGTAGATCCAGATGCAGCAGCGGAAAAGGAAAAAGAGGGATTCCCACTAGAGGGCATCCCTGAACAGAAGGGACCAGAATGAGAAGCATGTGCTTGGGTGAAACCAGAGCCAAACACAACAACACTAGAAGCATTCGAAGATAAAGCAATAGTGCCCCCTCCTTCAACAGAAGCAGGGGTCTGAATGCCTGCAGCACTCACGGCAGAGGCCACGTTCCCAGTCGTGGCCCTCGAAAGATAGGAAAGATACGGAAGATCTTTCGGTCTCTGAGACTCAGGTCCGATGTACTGAACAACGAATGGATAGTCAGGAGGAAGAGGAGATGGACCTGTCACCGGAGGCTCAGGTACGTCTTCAATCTGAAAATATTCTTCCTGAGGAAATAAAACTCGCGAGGTGAGTGGAACGCTCCTCTCGGAACCGACACCAAAATCAGCTATGAAACCTTCAGACCTTTCTGGAGCATATCTCTCCACTGCGTCAGACGCCACAGGGTGGTAACTACCTGCTAAATCTCTCCTATGCCTTCTCGAAGAAGGCTCTGGACTCTCGGGAGATAACCCCTGGATTCTCCTTGATCGACGAGGCGCTTGATCAGCCACTTTTATAGATTTTAAATTAGACTCAAAAAAGTGAAAAGCTAGGCAAGCTAGGAGAAAAGAGCACTCACTAAAATAAAAATCCCTGAGATGCAATCAAGTAAACAACCTCCAAGTATTTCCGCTCCGGGTGATGAGGAACGGACACCAAAATACAGGAAAGCGAAATATAGGACCTCCCGAAAGCAGTCTGGGATGATTAGGGCCCAGAACAACTAGCGAAGGTATCAGAAACAGTTACACCGGCCTCCTAACGATAGCCTTTTCCAGCACAAGCACCCAAGCTTCGCAAGGGCGCCCCCCAGAAGTACTGCTGAAAGTGATGCGACGTCTGCCTCAGGTACCACGGGTGTTCCCCCCCGCAGTCACCTGTGTGGAACCTAGGAGTGGCAACTATGGGCACCAATCTATATCAGAAGCCGGGCGGAGCTGTCTTGAGGTCAGATTCAGCTAATCGGAGGGGGGGTATCCCTCTTCTCAATCTTCACTTCCCCTCACGCTTGACTCTCTGGAGGAGAGCTTTCCCGGTCCACCTAACGGAGTTGGATTTCGCTCAATTAATCAACTTCTATGTTTTGTTTGAGCGGCCTTGGATAGTTAACTCTCCACTCACCTAATCCAAGGCCCTACAACCTAGCTAGTCGGTGTATGACACTTAGAAAACTTGCTAGTTGATTTTAGATTAAATCGCTTATTTTAATGGGCTGTTATATTAAGTCACAAGGATATGGAGATGAAACTTATGATGTTTTTGACGCAAAAGAAATTAATAAAAACTTAACTACATGCAGATGCAGTTATTGTCTTTCGATGAAAAGTAATCTCTACACGGGTTCTACGAGATTAAAAATTGTATTTTTTTCTTTTCAAATAGCAAACTCACACTCACAAAAACTATGAAATTGACTAAATGATTAAATGCACCTAATGCAAATCACTACAAGCATGCAAATCCTAAGATGCAAATCTCCTAAAGCAGAGTGAAATTTCCCAAAAAGTCCTTCAGTTTTAACTCTTCTTGGTAGTCCAGAAAGCTAGCTCCTGAGATCAAGAACTCTTAATATGAAGACACCCAAAAATGCTTAAAAACAAGAAGAAGAAATGAACAACAACTCCCTTCTAATTATCAAGCCAAAAACCAAAAGCAGGAAACCTCACAAAAGCTTCAAAAGATATGGAAAAACGAAAATGAAAATGCAACAACAAAAGAAAAAACAAGAGAAAATGTTTTTTAAGCCTTTGAAATGCAAAAACAAAAAGCAAAACAAATGTTTTTTGATATTTTTAGTTTTATAGAGAAAGAGCTCTAAAAGACCAAGCAAAACTATCAAAATCCAAACCAAACAAGACTGAATTTCAAGCACAAACTTCAACAATGCTCCCAAACCTTATAAGGCTAACTCGTAGCAAGATCAATAAGAGCACAAGAAGACAAGAAAACTTAGCCAATCAGCCTAGAATAATAGTGAAAACTCGTCGCAAACAAAAACTTCGAAGAAGCAAGAAAAACTCTTCAAAAGTTGCAACAAGACCTAGCCTACTGAAACTCAGGAAAACCAATCAAGAAATGAGCAAAAATCGTAGTGCCAAGCAAAACACAAAGACAGGAAAGAGTGAATGAGCAGAAGCTCACTGTTCTGATAAAGCAGAACAGCCAAGAATGCTCAGAAAGCTATCTTGGTACTCAAACCAGGAGTGCCAGCACCAGAAACAACACTTTGCCAAAAAGACCAGTTCTCAATCAAACGGAAGAGAGAAAAGACAAGAAACCACTTCCTTCACAATTCAGAGAGTACAAGGACACTGTAGAAACAGGCCTCCACAGCCAGAAAGGACCAAAAAGTCAAGAAACCCAAAAATTCAAAATCTGCCTAGGTATACGCTACTTCACAGTTATGCAACCAGTGTGCATACACGTCTGTGCTAAGGGAAACTCACGTATATGCGGGTTCCTTTAGACAAACTTGCGTGTATACGCGACTGTGTGGAGAAAAAAGTGCTTATACAAAGGTAAATAATGAAAAAACAAAAAGGACAAGCCTGGAAAAGAAACCAGGACTTCAGACTGACTGAAACAAAGTAAACTGGACTGCAAATGAAAGTTAAAACTTTCGGCAACCTACCAAACAGCTGAAACCACCCAACAGGGGAGTCACAAGAATGTGATCCCCAGTGGAGTCGCCAGTTCTGTTTCGGGTAATATCACCCTAGAGTTTCGTTGGGTTACAACCTCCACAGAGCAGGGGCATGCTACTTAAGAAGGACTCACACAACCATGCATGTTCAGAAAAACTAAATAGAGTAGAATGAGGAAGTTACCCGTAGGTCCTACGGTTGAAGCAGATCCCACAGGTTCCAAACCCCCAGCAACCGTCCTTCCTTCTTAACCTGAAAGACAAGAAGAAACAAGCACGAAGAACTGGTTGTACAGCATATATCTACTCTAAATGTTAGTGAAATTCATATAAAACATCAGATAAATCATAATGAATGCTTAAATAACAATTTTCTCACATATGTAAGCAGACACTAACACGTATATTTCGGGAACAAGATGGTACTTCTGTATTATAAATAGCATGTACAAAAGTAACGAGTGGAGAGATCACCTGAATCCTTCCACGATCTTCGAGTAGACCGTCGTCCGGATCCGTCCCGCCCTTGCCTCGCTAAGACTCCTTCCAAACTGGTGCATACGAGATGACATATAGGGAGATGAGCATCTCAAGGAAACAAGGGTTTCCTGTAATGAACTGGGAAAGTGCAGGAGGCACGGGGAATCAGACTTGGATAGGGAATACCAATAGAGTATAATATCAATAATTCTCTCTCTCCCTTAGGCCATACACATGAGGGGTTTTTATACTCCCTCCAAGTAGTTTCAACAATTGGAAACAGTTGGCCACGTGCTGGGGTGGTTGAACTACCTGAGTAACCATCAACCCAGCCCGAAAATAGGGAATTTTTATATATTTTTTAATCATTTTAATGGCATACATGGAAAAGTGCAGCTGGACTCGCGTATACACGCGGAAAAGTACGGGCATAGTCGCGTATGGGGATTTTTACACTGTTTTTTAGTGAATTTGTCCAAGTCTGTAGGAATGGGTGCCCAAAGCCATAAAAGAAATCATGAATCATATGAAGGTGAGAAATGATGCTATAACAGACAGAGTTGGAAGAGTAGTTACAAGATTTGTTATTTAGTTTAACTCGGTTAATGGAGTTAAACTCAGTTGAGCTAGTTGTATCTAGTCTAACAGAAAGATACGCTAGTGAGAGTTAAGTGAATTAATTAGTTAATCAATTCACAACTACTAACTCACTAACAAATGAATAGAAATAATAGTTAACTACAGTGCATATCAGTTCCAGTGGAGATCGAGTAGAGAGATAGGTAAAAGGGTAAGATGGACTATCCGTTGTGACTATAGTGATGCATTCAATGCATCAGGCACACATTATAGTTTCCAATGAGGATTGCACAGTCAAGGCAAGATATATTCGAATTCATTCAGGTGTCTTCCTTAGCAGGGATTGTGCAGTGGAGGCAGGCTATCAGGTGGCGAGAAATTGGTGCATTGAGATGTAAATTTCTACATGACAATGTGTAATGATTGTTGATTGTACTGAGAGCTTGATGTACTAAGCTTTGTATGAGATTATTACATGATTCCATTGATATACATAATATTATAGTTGGGGTTTTTAGCTTTAAGATTTCCCGTTAAACAACTGTGTTATGTGCGACTGAATTTATTCACATGTGTTTGCAATTGAGTTTTAAATTTCTGCAAGTTTAATTAGTGGAAGGATTCTGTATTTTTCAAGAAGATAAATATTGTGATATCAGGAGGATCCAATAATACAACAATATTAATAAATTTCTACAATAAAAATCTGGTCAAACCATTTAATCTTGGCAAATTAGTAGGTAGGTAGAGAATAAAATGAACTCATCAGTTTAATATGAGCCATTGGAAGATATAAGGTTATAAATAGATTAGTTTTCTTACCAAAAGAAAATAAAAGGGTCAACAATCTCAAATGCACCCAAGAAAGGGAATAAAAATGTTAGGAAAATAAAGGGTAGGTAGGTTACTTTCACAAGCATTGGAAAGCATCAATTGGTTAATCTCTAATCACTATGTATTTATAATATTTCCCCTTATAAAAATCCCTTTAATTATCCATTTTTCCCCATTTGGAAATCATTCTCCATTATTATAACCATTTTTCCCTTCCTAAAACTCCTTTTCCCTAGTTAAACACCCATTTCCCTTTGAAAATTCACTTCCCTTTTACAATTTTTTCTTTTTCATAAAAAACATGAAAAACCCATTTATCCAAAGTTTTAAATACCATATATCATATCAGGCCCCACTGCAAAAACCCCTCCCCAATATTATTTTAACCCCTCCGCCTAATATATTTCTAACATCCTGCTATCAAATTTTTTGACGTCGTTTATATAATTTTTACCTATAGTTTTATATTACATTAACCCCCCCTACCCCACATATATAAATTCCCTAACCCCTTCACATATTAAATCCCAACCCACTTATATTAAACCATTCGCATATATTTTTTCCCGACTCCACCTCTCAGGATCCTCAACTAATCTCGCAACACCTGTCAATCGTCCGATTGGCACACCCCAGGTCTAATGCCCAATAGACCTTTTCGCACTCTTGCATGTATGTTGTTTAAAAAAGATGGGAGGGGGGGATGAGAAATTGGTGTTTTCACACTCCCGCCCTCCTTCCACATGACATTCCCACAGTCTATCACACCCCCCTACCCTAAAACCACCAATATGCTTTTTGTGATGCAATAACCGCCAAACCATCTCCGCACGATGCGATGATATCATAATTGCTTAAAATAAATCAACCTTCGCGCCATGTGATTAACTGCCTCCGTTTCAGAGTAATAAAACCCACCTGAAACCATTTTTACATCATTTCAGTTATTTGCAAAAAGAAACCAAAAGAACCATTTCCGAAAGAGAATTAAAGCCTTTGCAGACCAAGAACGACTCTTGATGTTGCCTAAACCTTTTGCACGACCAAATTCCACTTTTTCCAGGTAATCCTAAGCACCTGAGATGATTACTTAAGAACAAAAAAGTAATAATTGATAAATTAAATGAATTAATGGCCTCCCAGAGTATAATATCCATAAATCCTCTGCAACCACCTATGGTAGATGTTGACCACACCCCTCTAGTTGAAAAAGACTTCAAAATCAGTGATACAAGGACTGATTTCAACCTTTTAGAGCTCCACTGTTGGAGCCATGACAAATTCTTTGACCAGGCAGATTATATCCATCTATGGGATTCAAATTTTCCTAAATACATATTCCCACAAAGCTTTCAATTCTCTAAACTTATTAGACTCTGTCAGATCAACTATTTTCCTAATGAAAGGGCTTTAGTTACCCCAAACCAAGAGATCCTTTTCACAATTACTACTCAATCCATCAATCAAATGCTACAGATCTAACCACAACATGATGAAGTGCCAATATCCATTGAAACCATTACTGAACTCTTCTTGAAGCTGGACTTTCCCAAAAGATTCCAAATATTCCATGTTAGTATGAATCCTTTGTCGAAATGTACGAAAAAAGACCACTTTAGCTACGCATAACTAATAGCTCTAACATCAAATGTGGCTACCCATATCTTCAGATCCGCAGTTAGTTGATCAAGACAAGAGCTGTAAAAAACCAGATCTATGCATAGAAAGACATTAAGCAGTAAAAAGAAGGGTTTTCTCCATATATCCAATAGACAAGACAAGAACAATTTTTGAAATAATTTTTGTATTAAGGGCACCTGGGAGGAAAACAAGAAGGTGTTTCCAATTCTCCTCAATGGGATGGGTTCTTGGAAGTCCTCAGCACTTCGGATCTAGCATTTCTCTCTCCTGTTGGTGTAGAAAACCCAGACAAAGATAGAACTCAAAGGGAGCTCACACAGCAAATAATGGAAAATATGACAATGATAATGGCTCAAAGTCAGACCAAGAGTTTAGATCCAGAGTGATCTAATAGGCAACAAAAGGTGAAGAATGGTAGGAAAAAACCCTCCTATTTATAACAAAATATTGGGTCATTCTAGATCTTGGTGCATGATTAAAATAATGTTAACCAAATCTAGATCCACCTTTTATGGAATATTTTATTATATTTGTTGGAGGAAAAAAGTATTTGACTTGGGTCAAATCCCTTTATTTGTTAATAATAAATAAATAAATGATTTATTTATCTTTTTAAGGAAGTGGTTGAAGGATAATTAAATAAATAATGATTTATTTAATCATTTGTGGGTGATTTGGTCATATTTAACGAGGAATATTATCTAAATAAGATTTAAATAATTATTCCTAGAAAATAATAAGATAAATAAAGGTTTATCTAATTAATTTCTTTGTTTTGGGTTAAACATGACTAGGAATAATAATTAAATTATGGTTTAGTTAATTATTCCATGAGGAAAATCAAACAAATATAGATTTTTTTAATATTTCCCCTCGGGGTTTCCTGTTTAGACCATAAACAACCTAATAAATGTGTTTTATTAAGTTATTTTACATAGTGAAAGCAATTTTACTTAGGTTAAAATTGGTCTTACATGGTGTACTTGGGTCTATCTAATGATAATAGGTTAGATGACCAAAAAATGGTGTAACAAACATCAGCTTCCAACGCGAGTGTTAGAGAAAATCGTATGACCGAAGTACGTTGTAGGAACTCAATCACCAGACATCAAGAGGGAAGTCGAGAGAGAAATGTAAGGTAGACGAGTGTCAAGAACTAGACTGAGGAGACGAGACTTGTATATGCAATGTCTTTAGTGAGAGTATCGTAAGCAAGGCTAGCAGGAGGCATACCTATGCCCGCCGAGACAAAGTACAAAAGAATAGTGTGTCCAGTAACCAAGGGACCGAACCATAAAGTACAGCCGGCATAAACATGAGCCAGATAAAAATACAATGAAGGATCCCACATACATGCTGTGCCTGGGATAACAGTCAGGACTTATACAATAATTTCTGAGTACATGAGATACAAATACAACCCAAATGCCCCCTATACGCGGGGAAGGGCTCAAAAAATTTGACTGATACATGCAAATCAAAAGAGGCGTTGCAAGCGGCTAAGGCCGACATCATCAAATATGTGGAGCTGCATCGAAGGCTACACTGAAGAGGTCATCCGGGCATGTGGGGGGCTACCTGTAGGGCCACCCCCTCATGAGGGTTGAGACATCTCACACACACCCGGGAATCACCAAAGGCTGCTGCTGCATCACTGAACCATCAAGCATACGGATCTCGATCGTGCTGAAAGGAGCTGAAGTGGAGAAACAATCAAGTCAAAGGGTAATGAGAAGTCCCTTTGCCTGATTCGAGGCACCGAACAAGAGTGGAAGCTGGAACCAAGGTACACCGCCCTCTAGACCTGGCTTCTGGAATGAATGAGCTGATGTCGACAGAAGGAGGTCCACCATAGGTGAGGCAATGAGAGATCCTCAACTAAGGCACGAGAGAAAAAAGTCGAGCGACGGATAGACTAATACCAATGATGACGATGGAATGGAGGGGACTGAGTAGCGAATGGATGACTTCCCTTGTTAGAGCATAAAGGGCATGAATGACAAGGCAGCAACTGACACGATATCATATGATAGGACAAGGACCGTGGGCCATAATGCTACACGAGAGAGGGACCAGGTAATGAAGGATGGAGGACTATAGCGGGATACCAAGGGACTCAAGATAGACTCCATGACTGATGATGACTCAACTCGGATGCTCTAAACAAGGGCAACTCGATGGTGCTGCCACATAGTAAAGGTCCAATGGGGGACCATAAAAACATGATTACAATGGGGTATCTCATGACGAAAATCAACACGAACATCGACACTAACATGGACAAGTAAGGAGGCAAAGTGGTGCCCCAAGTACAAGTGTTGTAAGTGAAGAAATGCGATTTTAAGGAGAGGTGAAGTGACCCATCTTGGAAAAAATGTGTCCTGGTGAAGTGTCAAAGTATGAAAATGAAAAAGATGTTGGCTATCTAAAAGAAAATAAAACATGCATTTCAGAAGGGAAATGCTAAGGGTAATATTTCTTAAGATAGAATGCATTGCGAGGATTAGGAAGGGGATTTCCTTCGAAGTCCTCTAGGAGGTATGCCCCCTTACCGAGGTCCTTACTGATGATGTAAGGGCCTAGCCATAATGAGTCAAACTTCCCATGACCAAGGACATCATGGGCCTGGTCGTATACTAGAACAAGGTCGCCTTCGTGAAAAGTACGAGGTTGGACTTTTCTGTCATACTGAGCTTTGGTGCGTTTCTTGGCCGCTTCCATGGTTTGTAATGCAACACGACGGTCTTCGGAGGCACGCCGCGTTACGATGTCGTTGTTCTAGAGTGCTTTCCGGGTGTCGTGGGAGAATTTCAACAAACAGATGAAGGGAAGGGATTTCACACTGACGCAGTAAGACTACCTCCTCTCCAAAACGAGTGGAAAGGAGTAAACCCTATGGCGGTTTTAACCAAACTGATAGGCCCACAAAGCGGGAAGATCATAAGATTCCATTTGGTTTTGTGCTTATTCACCGTTCGTTGAAGCATGGTATCGAGGATTTTGTCGATCGTTTTCAACTTGGCCATTACCTTGGGGGGTAATAGGAGGAGGAATACGGTGCTCAAAACCCAACAAAGGAGGATAGCTCATGCCATATCTCATCTTCAAATGTCGGCCATGGTCGTGAGACCAATGTTTCTGGGAACTCGAATTGAGCGATAACATGACAAGAAAAAGAGGGCGGTGGTAGCGGCTGTATTGTTAAAAGTGGGCATAGCCTCGGCCCATTTGGTGAAATAGTCAACTGCCACAATGATATACTTATGGTTACCAGCGGATAGAGGTCGACACTCCATAAAGTCGATGGCCCATTTACAAAAGGGACCAGTTGTGACGACAAGATGGAGGGGAGCTGGGGGAGCTCGTGCCTTAGGGGCAAAGTGTTGGCAATTGGGACAGTGTTTGACTGCCTCAATGCAATCACTTAAGAGGGAAGGCCAAAAATACCCAGCGTGCATGACTTTTTGGGCAGTAGCAAGACCTGAGAGGTGGCCACCGCAAGCGTCGCTATGGCAGGCATTAAGGACTTGTTCAGCTTCAGCGTGTGTGAGACAACAACGAAGGATAGTATCTATACCGCAATGATAGAGGTCGTCACCGATAAGAAGGTATCGGGGAGCCTGGTATCGGATACGTCGGCGAGCCTCACAGTCAAGGTGGAGGGAAAACTTTTTGGTTCGCAAGTAAGTCAGATTATCGCCGTACCATGGGTCATCTGAAGTAATGGCGAATAAGTGTTCACCAGGAAAATCATCATTAACTGGAGGGTCCTGCGATCCGGTAGGTAATTCAGAAATGAGCTCAGCGAGGGCTAAGCCTTTCTTACTTTTTGGTGTGACAAATTCGAGGTCGAATTCCTAAATAATAACGACCCAACGAGCGTACTTCCCAGTGAGGATGCGGTGACTCAATAGGAAAGCCATGGGGTTGGAATTATTCACAACCTTGGTGGAACGCATGAGGATATAATGACGAAGTTTTTGGACTGAGAACACGACAACCAGCGCTAATTTTTCTTCATGCGAGTAGGAAACAGGAAGCCCTACAAGGTTCTTACTGACGTAATATATCACATGCTTGATACCGTTTTCATCTTCCTGGATCAGAACTCCAGCGACCGAATAGGTGGAAGCAGAGATGTACAGGATGAAGTCCCTATCGAAATCAGAAGGGCGGATCAAGGGAGCGGATATGAGAGCCTGCTTGAGGGCATCAAAAGACTCATGAGCATAGGTATCCCATACAAACGGGATGTTAGAGCGGAGGATTCTAAGGAACCCATGTACGGTGGTGGCATAGTCAGGAACGAACCGACGAAGAAAATTAGCTTTGCCTTGGAGGCTTTGTAGCTGGCGTAAGGTACGAGGAATGGGAAGTTCAAGAATGGCTTAAACTTTTAACGGGTCAAGAGTGATACCGTCTTTGGATACGATGAAACCTAGGAGACGGCCGACACGAACGCAGAAGACACATTTCAAAGGGTTAAGGCAGATGTTATACTTGCGACATCGGAGGAAGACTGTGCGCAGATCGTGGAGGTTTTGCACCCAATGTTTAGAACGTGCAGTGAGGTCATATAAATAAGCAAGGATAATATGAGCTAAATCATGGAAACAATAAGACATGGCTCGTTTAAAAGTGGCGCCGGCGTTTTTAAGGCCGAAAGGCTTGACCCGGTAGGCAAAATTTCCCCACGGACTCATGAACGCGGTTTTAAGTTGATCAGCGGGACAGATAACAATTTGGTTGTATCCGGAGAAACCATCCATAAAGGATAGAACCTCATGCCCCGCACACTCGTCAATGATTTGGTCAATGAACGGTGTGGGGAAGTTGTCTTTGGGACAAGCTTTGTTCAAGTCACGAAAGTCCGTGCAGACACGGATGGTGCCTTGTTTCTTGAGGACGAGAACTGGGTTGGATACCCAAGTGGTGTATTCAATAGGGTAAATGAAATCAGCCTGCTTGAGCTTATCAATTTCGGCTTTGATAGCATCACGTCTGGAAGGATGAATGGGTCTCAACTTTTGACGGACCGGATTGGCATCAGACCATGTGTCGATATGATGTTCGATGATGGCGGGATCGAGTCTGGGCATTTCGGAATAGGACCAGGCGAAAATATTGCAGAATTCTTTGAAAAGCTTAGTGTAAGCTTCAATTTCTTTCGGGGTGCATTGGGCGCCCAAGGTGACATATTCTTAGATTCCTGGTTTGACTGAAATGTCAATTTTAATGGTAGGAGATATATTGGCCATGTTTCCTTCTTCGAAAGCATCAGGTGCAGGGATGGGATTTTTGAACCAGTCGACGGCATGGGGGATGAAGTCTTTGGTTTTGACAGCATATTGGTCATGGGACTGTTGTGGGAGGAAGTATGCGCAATGTTGCATATCATTCCAGGGAAAGTCAGGGTGGGTCATGGCTTCCATAATGTCTTCATCTGACTGGAAGATGGGAAGACTGGAGGAAGGGGGTTCACCCGATGATGTAGCAATACCTGACTGGTCATCCTATGGAAATGGGCTCATATGGGAAACTTCGACAGATCCAAGGTCTACTGAGGTGGAGTCGAGAGTGTCCGCAGGTAGGAGGTTAGGCGAATCAGCTCTCAAGGATGACGATAGGTAAAAGATGGTGGTCGAAGGCTCTGTGGTTTCAACAGCTGGGGGGGGAATGTGGATGGGAGTAGGAAGGTCCTCTGGGTCCACCGGGGTAGAACTCGCAAACAAGTGAGAAGGTATATTTTCATGTGCAACCTTGAATTGGCGGTATGTGGCTAAGGAGGAATGATACTCGTCAAGGCGGGGACAGAGGTGGGTGTAATGGCCATGGAAATCGCACAAAGAACAAGGGTGATTTGTGCGCAAGGTTTTGAGTTTCGGGATAGAATCCGGGATAGTGACGTAGACTTTAGGGATATCAGATTCGGGAAACGTCTCGTTGACCAGGGTCTTGAGATGTGGCAATTCAGGACAAGTATGGGTGGCGTGACCAACAATATCGCACAAAGCGCACTGGATAGTGCGCTTTGGCAGTCGAGGAGGGTTAGGGTTTATCGGGGCGGCTTGGTCCTGATTGGTTTTTGTGTGAGATTTTCCCCCTTTTCCTGATACCGTCGCCACCGGCGATGGTGCGGGCTGAGGTGTGTGAGGTACCATGGTAGCGGGAGAAGTGACGGGGATCGGTTGAACCAGAGTCAAAGCAAGGAAGGGTTTGGGGTGACCAGGCGGGGTGGTGGCTGGAGGGTCAAGGTACCAGACGGGGATACCTAGGGTCAGGTTGGGGAGAGCCAGGGTAGCCATAACAGGAACCGAGTACACTCCAGGAGGTGGGATAAATAACTCTATCTGACCGGAGGGGTAATGGTCGGGTGGAACGGCTCCAAGGTGGCTAAGGCCTGGAGGCACCGATCCAGGAGTATAGAGGGGCTCATGGATACCAGTTGTAGGAGAGGGGCCAGAAGGAGGAGGTCCGGCTGGCTGAAATGAATGGCTAGGAGTGGGTTGCAGTGGGAGAGGTTGAGGTTGCTGACTAGACGAAGCAGGCCGCTAAAGGGCAGCCTGAGATGACTGCATCATGCAAATATTCGATAAGCTGGGATCTGAGACGGGAGGAGGAGGGAGACCGGGAAAAGTTCCAAGCAAATAGGAGTCTTTATAGACGCCGGGAGAGACACTGGTCAAGGAATCAACGGTTTTCTTATTGGCTACAGAAGATATGGTTGTCTCAGGGGAGGTCTGAGACTTTGGCTCATGATAAGTCAACTGGTCAATGGTGACTATCTTTCCATTGTGAGGAAAAGACATCTTGCGAAAAACCCCGGATGGGACAGCAGACATGGCATAGGTGTAGCTTCACCCCAATAGAATGTTGTAGTCTAGAGGGGCATCGATGACTTCGACGTCAACGCAAACAGTCTTACCGACAAGGGTGATAGGACAATTATGAAAAAGGCCGATGGGCTGGGAGGCGTGGTCGTCCCACGCTCGAAGGGTGATCGTGGAAGGGGCCAAGTCAGGAGATCCAAGTTGCTTCCCAACCGAAGCGGAAATCACACAGGTGGATGCCCCCTCATCAATTATACACCGAGAAACGTTGGCATTCCGGATTTTGACTGCGATTTGCAAGGCGACGAAAGCAGGAAGAGGAGGATGTTCTGATTGATGGGCGTCGAAAACAATCATTTGGTCATCAGTAGGATCTACAGCACCCATGGCAGATAGCAGAGCCTTCTTTTGGGAAGGGCACGACTGGAGGAGTTCCAATGTGGAAATGGCAGCAGGAGATTGCGCCAAATCATCTACTATGCTATACGAATGAGCAGCTCGACTAGAAGCAGCATTTCAACGTAACGGTCCTTTAGGAATCTTGGTATGGACCTCAACTTTGGGTTGAGGGATATGTAAGGGACCATTGGTTGTCGAAAGAGGCTCTGTAGAACCGGAAGAAGGGGACTCGGGGGCAGACTGAGCGGGAGGCTTGGGGTACTGGCGAGACCGAGTTTGAAGGTGAAGGTCGATGGTTGGGGATGGATCAGAGTTCATCATGAGGATCTGGTAATCGGAGGAACCAGAAATGGAAGGTGGAGTGGCGACCTGTCCGTCAGGTGGTTGGGTAGCCACGAATCCTTGCTGAGGGAAAGGATCAGTAAACACAGCTGGTTGAGTAGTGGCCACATTAGGGGGAGCATGAGGGGAGGCATGTTGTCCGCACAATGTGGCTTGAGACTCCCACATCTACCGCATCTGTGGTAAGAGGGGACAATCGTGGGTGTAATGACCATAAACACCGCAACACGAACAAGGCTTATTTGTGCGAAGAGGCCTGTCCGGCTTGGGCTGAGTGCCCTGTTGCTGGTTAGCAGTGTTAGGGTCAATACCTTGAGGATTGGGTGCACGAGTACCAGGGGCAGATTGGTTTGGATTGCCTCTCCGCCTTCTTTGAGAAGAAGGGGGATTAGTCGTGCCCTGTTGTGCAAATACTTGCCCTGGAGGGGGCTGTAGGTGCTGTTGCAGGGTTGTAGGAGGCAAGGGAGATGGAAGCGCATATGCTAGAGGAGCTGGCACACCAAGCTGCGAATAAGGGTAATGGTTAGGTTGGGCAACATTGAGGTAAGCAAGAGGTTGGGCAAAAGGATGAGGCATGCCGTATCCTGGGTACATGCTACCTGGAGGGGGAAAAGTGCTAGAGGTGCTGGCCCCTCCCTGAGGGAGACCATAGCCCATAGGAGGTTAAGCATATGGATGAGAAAGGGCTCCAACGATATCGTCGGCGAAATGAGATGCCCCCAGGGCGTTAGCGCCTCCGGGCCTGGGGAGGTCAGGAAGGACGGTATAAACATAACCAGACTTAGCATAGATCAGGTCATATTTCAAGGCTATTTGGAGGGCGGCTTCTTAGGTTTGAGGGAAATGGGAGGCGACATCTTTGCCAATGGGAGATAAGAGAGTGCGAAGGAACTAGTCCATATAAACTCGATCTTCGAAGGGGGGAGCTCGACATAAGCTTCGTCTTCGTCGTCATTCCTGGACATGAGTGGAAAGGCGGGTTGAAGAGGTTTGCTTGAAAGAGGTCAAAAGCTCCGTACCAGTATCGTATCGGAGAGGGAGCTGGAAATAAGATAAAAAGGCTTGGGCAATGGTCACAAAGGTGGTATGGGGAGAGGTGGCTTGGTCAACATACCATTTAGAAGCTTCACCGGTAAGCGTGCATTGGAACAACCGAAGATGGATGGAGTCATCGGTAATGGAATTGGAGGAACACCACATGTGGAAAGATCGGACATGGTTGGTTGGATCTTCTCCAGCAAGGCCTTCGAACTTAGGGATGTCAGAGGGGAGCTTGGTTGGCATAGCAGGCTAACCAACATCGTGGCGGATAGGGTCATTGATCAACTGATTGAAATCGGGGAGGCTGAGGCCTGCGATGTATGGTAGCAAGGGTGCGGTCGAGGTAGTTCTTTTGGCGATTCTGCTAGTAGTAGTTCCGGCATTAGGGCCGGGAGCTCCGCTAGCGTTAGGACCTAGACCAGACATAGTGAAGGTGACAGGGGGAGAACCAGAAATAAAAGGAGAACCCAATGAATCAGAAGAGGAGTCGGAAGGCAGACTCGGAGGAGGACTAGCTCGAAGACGGCAGGACGGAGCAGGTCGATCGACCAGAAACTGAGGGTGAAGGCCAAGAAGTCTCTGGGAAGCATGCCTTGGGGGCGCAGTGATGGCAACACAAACATGGCACAAGAGGAAGAAGAATGATCGACAAAGGCAGGGAGGTGCAGAATCCAGTTATTTCAATGTCGAAACAAGGGCGAAGAGGTGCAGTGTCAATTGATTTTAAATTATTTTCCTGGCGGTGTAAACCAGGCTCTTCTTCGCTTAGGGTGAGTGTGTGGCGTGCGTTAATTTTAATTTTTAAACCCTTTTCATTTTGAGAGAAAGAGAAAAAGTGTGCTACGTAACCGAAAATAATGCTACAAAAACAGTATATAATGCTGAAATAACAGAAAATTAATAGCTACTAGTGCATCGATTCAACCCAAAAAGGCGGGTATCTCAAAAATAATCTAAAAGAGGGAAAAAATATAGTCAAAACGCATTAAAAAGAGGCCAATAGATCTAGGGTCGAAAGGGACAGGGATCTAAAGGGAAAAGCTGCTGAAAAGAGGTGCAGATCACAGCCAAGAGGCAGAGGCAAGGTGGTTGGAAAAAAGGAGGAAATCAGCAAAAAGCAGAAGGGGCAAGGAGGAGGCCCTAAAAGTAGATCCAAACAAATCTTTAGGAGGTGATTTGAAAGGGAGAAGAGCTGATTAAAAGAGGTCTGAAAAGGAGGTATCAGATCTGGAAAAAGGGGGGCTGAAACTCTGAAAAAACAGACCTGAAACAGATAAAAAATCTTCCACAAAAAGTGGAGGGTACTGAAGCCCTAGGGGGCTATGTTCCCACTTAGATGAGCAAAAAAGATTAGAACCAGGTCTAAACGGGCTGGAGACAAAGAGGTCGAAAAACCCTCGATAGAAGCTTCAAAGAAACCTGCAAAATTGCGTAAAACAAAAGCACAAACGCAGTGCCTCTGCGTTTTCCGTTCCCGCTCAGCAGAGCACGAAAAGTGCGATTTCGGGAGTCCAGGTCAGCTTTGGGCTGAAAGGCGACTCCAACTCAGCTTGTCCCTACGCGTATTTATGAAAAGTTGTTGCCTCGCTATGCTCGATGTCCACCGCGTTAACAGGCGAAACACGCGGAAGTTAGAAATTTTAATGTTTTAGGGTTTTATAGGTGAAAAAAAACATGAAAATAGGAAAAACAAAAATCTGAAAAGAAACCCAACGTTCTGAAGTAGCTGGATATGCAGGAATATGAAAAACGACATCGGTCGTAATTGAAAACCCGTGTGGAGTCGCCAATTGTTAGTATGAATATTTTGTCGAAGTGTACGAAAAAAGACCACTTTAGCTACACATAACTTATAGCCCTAACATCAAATGTGGTTGCCAATATCTTCAGATATGCAGTTAGTTGATCAAGACAAGAGCTGCAAAAAACCAGATCTATGCATAGAAAGACATTAAGCAGTAAAAAGAAGGGTTTGCTCCATATATCCAATAGATAAGACAAGAACAATTTTTGAAAGAATTTTTGTATTAAGGGCACCTGGGAGGAAAACAAGAAGATGTTTCCAATTCTCCTCAATGGGATGGGTTCTTGGAAGTCCTCAGCACTTCAGATCTAGCATTTCTCTCTCCTGCTGGTGTAGAAAACCCAGACAAAGATAGAACTCAAAGGGAGCTCACACAACAAATAATGGAAAATATGAAAATGATAATGGCTCAAAGTCAGACCAAGAGTTTAGATCCAGAGTGATCTAATAGGCAACAAAAGGTGAAGAATGGTAGGAAAAACTCTCCTATTTATAACAAAATATTGGGTCATTCTAGATCTTGGTGCATGATTAAAATAATGTTAACCAAATCTAGATCCACCTTTTATGGAATATTTTATTATATTTGTTGGAGGGAAAAAGTATTTGACTTGGGTCAAATCCCTTTATTTGTCAATAATAAATAAATAAATGATTTATTTATCTTTTTAAGAAAGTGTTGAAGGATAATCAAATAAATAATGATTTATTTAATTATTTGTGGATGATCTGGTCATATTTAACAAGGAATATTATCTAAATAAGATTTAAATAATTATTCCTAGAAAATAATAAGATAAATAAAGGTTTATCTAATTAATTTCTTTGTTTTGGGTTAAACATGACTAGGAATAATAATTAAATTATGGTTTACTTAATTATTCCATGAGGAAAATCAAACAAATATAGGTTTGTTTAACATTTCCTTTTGGGGTTTCCTATTTATACCATGAACAACCCAATAAATGTGGTTTATTAAGTTATTTTACACAGTGAAAGCAATTTTACTTAGGGTAAAATTTGTCTTACATGGTGTACTTGGGTCCATCTAATGATAATAGGTTAGATGACCAAAAAATGGTGTAACATTCCAGACTTCCCTTCCACCATCAATAGAAACTCCAAAAAGTAATCCTCCATACTCAGCTTCCATTTTTTCAGAGAGAACTAGAGATATTGTCACCATGTTGTCATGTATTTTAGGGTATTTCACTAATGAATATGTGGATGTTGTTAGTCATCCATAATTTTCACTATCTGAAGATGACTAAGTATCAGTTATAGATATCTAGAAACAAGGTTCATGAACATTGTGAGTTCTAGAAACCTCACTACCTTCATTATCCTTAAGATAATTTTTTCACTATTTCATCATCCCATCATGTCAAGATCAGCTTACCCGTCCCAAAAGACCCATCATGGGCTCATGTCACTCAGTTTGTCTTTTTTGTGTCACCTTTGGCCTCAACCCTCTATTTTGTTTTGCCTAGCTCCTCCATTGTCCATCTAGGGCTTTTAAGGGCATCTTTCTTGGTTTCATGAACTCCATGGTTAAAAATCAACAAGGCTTGTATCATTATGCTCTTACGCCTCCTCCTATACTTAATATAGCTTCATAAACACTTCCCATCACTCATATCCCTCGAACTCATCATTTTTCTACAAAACCTAGCCTATTGCTACAATTTGACACGTTTTGAGACTAGGCTTGTGTTTTTCCCTTTTGGACCCTTTCCCCTCACTCAATTCTTGAAATTCCACTTAACCCTATTCTATAACGTCTATCCCTATCACCCAAAATTTCCCCAATAATTTAGACAACCCTTAACCCCTTCATTCCCCTCCCTCTGCAAGGCAGTCCTAAATGCCCTACACCAAACCCTAATTTCCTCTTCCAACTAAGCTATGGTTTGATATGAAAAGGAGGCATGAGAGAAAAGGATTCATTTGATAGATCTTGTCAGCAAGCATAAGTCCATACCAACTCATAAACATCATGCCTCCATCTTTTTCCAAGAATTCATTCCAAGAGACAAGCCATGTGTCACGCCTAGGGCCAGTTTTGCTTCAAATTGTGTTTTTGACCAAACAGAGATGAATTTGAAAAACATGAGAGATTTTTTTGTCCAATATAGGCCCAAGAAGAAAATCCTCCTTCAGTTTTTACACAGGTATCATGGTTTAGGAACAATATAAAAAATACAGGTGTCCCAGGAGAATTTCTACACTGATGGAGTGACCTTGGGAAAATAAGGTTTTCTCATAGTTGGAGTGTCCAAATGACTTTCTTGATGAGTCAAATGAAAAATATACTTGAATGGCTTTCAAATGAGCTATCATGAGCTAAATTGGGAGTATATTAAGACCTCCAAAAGTTGTCTGCACCAGCACTTTTCATTTCTGCACCATTATTCAACACTTTTTGACTAGTGTTGGGAAAAAATCATTTTTTGGACAGGTAAATGGACACCAAATGTAAAACGAAAAGATATTTTGGAAATTATACTCAACAATATTTCCAACAAGCTATCACAGAGCTCATTCCGACACTGGAAAGGCCTCCAAATTCCTTCTGCAAATTGGTATTACACACAGACGGAGTGGCACTGCACACGGAAGAAATTTGGCCAAAATTTCCAAAAAATGGTTAAAATCAGTCTTTTCCTCCTCAAGTTGGCCCCAAGATCCTACACAAGTTGAAAAAGGTTGGTCTTCAATCTTCTTTTCCCTCCAAGTTTTATTTTTGCATAGATAATCAAAGAAGAATAAGGTCAAGCAACTTGATCCAAGACTGATCAAAAGCCATTCAAGAAAGGCCACCGTGGCCAAAACACAAATTTTTCAAGGGAAACATCTATCCTTGTTCATATATCTACAAAAATGATAAATATTTCTATCAACATGAGAAGAGGTAAGGTAATGGGGTAATATCATCACCAGAAGGCATCCACAAGAAGAGAAAGGTAGCAAGCCTGTGTTTAAAGAGAATCAAGGTTTTGTGATTGATTGAAAAAAAATACTACCAATAAAGGAACCATCACAGGGACCACAGGAACACACCAGGTCAAATGAATATAATAATTCCTCCTTCATGAACAAGTAGATGGCATTCAAAGGATATCCAAGGTGTTCTCTAGGGTTTGTACAGGCAACATTGTTTCACCTATGCCAAAGGAGAAATGGCAAAGAATATCAGTTTAGGGGGGCCTAAGCTTTCCAAGTATAGTAAAAGGCCTCCAAAATAATCAAAAGAAAGTAAAGCATGAGGTTGAGTATCAAAAGGAGAAATTCATGCTAAGCATAGGCTCACTGTTGAAGAAATGAGATGTCAAACTCCAAAAGAGACTAAGAAGACCAAAGGAAAATGTTTTGTTGGCACCTGCACAAGATCAGCAGTGGCCAAGTGCAAAAAATTTTAAACCTAATGCACACATCTATGTCAAAAATACATATCACTGTCAAATCTGCAAAGGGGAAAAGACATGTTTCGGGTCATCTACAATAAAAAATGGCCAAGGAGGTAAAAACAGGGTTTTTAGTTTGATGAATATATGCCAAAGGATAGTTTGAAAAAGTGCCTAGGCTTTCAAAAGAAAAGGGGATAAAAATTACATCTACATCCCCTTAGCTAGCCATCATCATAAAATAGGAAAAGATGCCTTGAAAGAACTTTCAAAACCCTGCAAAAGACAAAAGGTTGTAAGTCAAATGGAAAAAGGATTTAAAATCATCGTAAAGTGGGTTTGGAACTTTGATTTATTTCTCTCAAAGGGTATAAAGGTGCCTTTTTTCTACTTCAAATTAATTTAGCCCTGAAAAAGAGAAAAAACGCTTAAGGAAGAAAAACAGAGTTTTTGTGGTCATTTTTCACAAAATTTCCGGGCGTTGCGCACAGGCAATGGCACTGCGCACAGAAAGATTGGCACTGCGCACAGGGGAGAAAATCCAGTGTTAAATAACACTGCACTGCACAGAGACATACCGATGCTATGCACAGAGGAAATTTGGCCAAAACTGCCAAAAATTGCTCAAAATCACTCTTTTTCCTCCTCAAATTTGCCCCAAGCTCCTGCACGAGTTAGACAAGATGATGGAAATGGTAATGAGTAAAAATAGGATGATAGTGGAGATGATGAAATTAGTGGAGCAGAGACTGAAATTAATGAGGGAGAGAAAGAGGGAAATGATGGTGAAGAAGAGGGAAGTGAGCATAGCAGTGATGAAGACAAAGATAGTGACAGATCAGAGGGAGGCAGTGATGATAAAAATGCAAATGAGCCATCCCAAGATGAAGAAAAAGACCCTAATGATGAGTAGAGTGATGACCAAGGTGAAACTAATGAGGGTCAAGATGATACAGAGTACATGAGCACAAATGATGAATATGAGGATGGGCCAACAACTAGTGAGCAAGAGGTAGAAGACATGGAAACTGATGGAGGAAATAATAAAGAAAAACAAGATTGCTTGTGCCAAATTGAAGGAGGCCTTCATGGAGATAAAAAACCCAAAAGAGGAAAAAGAGCATGATAGCCTTGGAATTTCGACTGAGGCTTCTGAAGAGGTGTCCAAGACCTCGTGAGGGACCACTCCACAAATTTTGAACAATTTTGAACAAGATTTTGTCTTTTTGAAATTTTGAGGCCTCTTTGCGCAACACCCTTGGCACTGCACACAAATATCATGCATACTCAGCTTGCAAAATTGAAATTTTTGGATTCCTCTCATCATCAGTAGTCTGCTCACAAAATTTCAGACCATTTGGAGTATTTTTGACCCCCCAAAAGGTCAAAAAACACCTAAATTTTGACCATTTTGCCTCATTCTCAGGTAAGGTGTTGCGCACAAAAATAAATAAATAAACAATCTACTTATTCCTCTAGAAATGATAAAAAAAATTTACACCTCAATATTATCAAACAAATACAATAAAAGTATTCAAAAAAATCTCTTCTTCTAAATTCTCCACAAACGAATTCAGTCATTTTTCTTAACCTCCAGCATTAGTTGTCAATTTCAAAATAGTTTGAACACTTGCCAGTGGTGTCAAAGTAGACATCCTTCCTTTTACACAACATGCATCTAACTCATTACTGGCACTATGCCTTCCTCGAAGGAAAGAAAGAAAGTATTAGAAAATAAATTACCTACAATTCTCCATTGCAGATAGTCTATTAGGGGGAGCGATGATATCAATCATAGAAACTTCATTCTCATTTTGTTGACTGCACCAGAAACTAAAATACACATAAAACTTGAATATCAACTGCCTTCATATCATTTTCAGTCTTTGCCAGAGCTCTCTGCATTAGCATTTGAGTTTGTCTTGCGTTGGATTTTCCACGGAATTGAATAAGACTTGAAGATTTAAAGTAAATTTACTGTGGAGGGAGAAATCTATAGAATTCGTTGCTGGAAATGGCGAACTGAGACAAGGATTTTAGTTACTGAAGCAATGTTGACTGCAACTTTCTATCTCGATTCAAAATCGTAAACAAGAACGAGTCCATTCCATTTTCTCTTGGGAGATGGAGGCAGGTCTTCAACACAACTCTTCACGCTGCAGTTCTCTTTAACGCAGCTACTACACAACACATCTTCAATGCCAAGTTCTTTCAGCACTCCATATAAATGCCTCTACAATTTTTCTCCGTAGAAACCCTCTCATGCTCTCCAGCTCCACTGCTGTCCTATTATTCAATTTGTGGACTGCATGCAATCGATATGAAACTGTTTCACAACTGAAGTTCGTTACTAAAGCATGGTTATAGATAGTTGAACGTTCTATGTATTTCATGCAGAGATCATAAGTACGGTGGTGCTTCTTCTTCCTCATTGTGGCATCAGCATAAACATTGTAAATCTGGCGGACGGGTGACCATATTCTACTCACAATGGAAAGATATGGCTATCAATTTTTAAAAGAAAACGATAACCTGATACGCTAGAATGCTGCAACTTGTAAAACACACAATGGTCTGCCCAAATTATCTACACAGCATCTTGATCATCCAGATTCATAAAGGATTCGATCAAACAATTACAACACAAATACATATCGATTTCAATCTTCAAAAAATTCATTTCAGCCATTAAAATTCTTTCATATTTTATGGAAGCAGTGGCATGCAATTTCTAGAATAACTACACATTATTATTTATTAAACGTGCATATTTACCTCTCAAAATTTCCTTTTAGAGAGCAATGTCTCCAAGATGGCTTCTCCCGAACATCATCTCATAATTTTGTGCCATTAGCTCAATTCATCCTTTGACATAATTTTATAAAGTCTACAAAGCTGAAATCTTCACATTATTGTCATCTGCATTACTGGTAGCTCTAATACCACAATAATGGTAGAAGTGTCCTAAGGAAAGTAATTTTATTTATATTGGAAAAGAAATTACATAAAAAGTTGCAGGAGTTTACAAACGTAAACTTCTACTACATTTGCAATTAGGAGACTAACCTATTTATAAGCTATATGTCCTAACTTAATTTAGTTATGGATCACTTGAAAAAAAAAGCAAGTGTCCATTTACAATAAATGATCTTCTATCCAATCTAATAAATTTATTCCTATTTTAGAGCCTAAGATACAACTCAATTCTAGAGTCCTATCTTTGCTAACAATATTCTATTTCTAAGTGTCTCTAATATTTATTAAATATTATAATTTAATAAATGTTTTTATCCTAACTTTAAATTATTATATTTGGATCATCTAACAGTTGGGAGAATGGACTTTTGGATAGGAAAATGATACTCATTTAGAAAACCAAAAGCATTTCTAGAAGGTAGATTCATCAAGCTTTCCAACGAGCCATCACGAAGCCAAATCCGACATCAGGAAGTGGTCCCAAAATTGATTGAAAAACACCCTATCTTTTGCTGGAGGAGGTGCTACGCATAGAGAAGTGTTGGGAGAATGAATTTTTGGACTAGAAAATTGCACTCGTTAAGGAAAACTCAAGTATTTATGGAACGTAGACTCATTAGGATTTCCAACGAGCCATCACAGAGCCAAATCAGGCATCGGGAAGGGGTCCAAAACGTAGTCACAAAAGACCCTATTTTCTGTTGAAGTGGCGCTGCGCACAGAGACTGTCTAAGTGTATTTTGGACGAAAGTCAACAAAACACACTCATTTATTGAAAAATGATATTTTTTAGTTTTTAAGGAAAAAAACTCTAGAATTAGGTGCAAATTGTTATTTTGGAATATACTTCTTAGGATATTATGTGCCTTGGGCTTTGCATGGTCTCTTAGCCATAAATAACATTTATGGTTGAATTTGACATTTTCCTACCATATTTAGGGTTTTAGTCCTCCTTTTCTCCATAAATAGAGCATGAGGCCCGTATGTATTTTGTTGGCATTTGATGAGCTTTGAGAGAAATGCATGGTTTATATGAGCTTGGAGAATAAATTGGTGTTGTGAAGTTAATGAATGGCTTGTTTGGCTTGATGATGGAGAGGATTGTTTGCAGGATTCCTTAGCTTGGTGAATGGTGATGTCTTCTTAATTTGTTTATGTTTTCTTGTTATCATTATGTTTCATTTCTCTTGGTTGCTATAAATCAGAAAATTATAGGTTGAGACATGCTCTTTGAGGCACCTCAGTCCTCCTGTTTGTTATAACCTTGATGTTTTCCTCTCTTTGGTCAGCTTAAGGAATTATTGATTGCTCCCTAGGTCCACCTAAATTTTCTTTTTTTCATGTATGGTTAGTATGCTATTTTACAAGTATGATTCACGGTATGCTCTTCTTATTTTAAGCTTTCAAAACTCTATCTTGAAACCTTTATTTGGAATATTGTTTGCTAGGTTAATTCAAAGAGCTCTCGTTCGATCTTGCCCTTTGTCCATGCCTACCAACTTGTTTCAGAGTTCTCTATATATTGATTTATGATGTTTAGGAGTTACCTCTTCATAGATTAAGTCATTTGTGCTATCTTTTATGTTTTCCCAAAATTCTGGAGGTGAATTTACTAAAGTTAGAAGCTCTTATGCTTTCTATGTTTCACTGGCATGTTTATCTTGGATATTTATTGGTTTAAAATATTATCATAGATTAAATGGTTTGACCTAGCTCATGCTTAGTATCTTGTGCTAATCATATTTAAGACCTCCTTGTTCATAGGTATTTGAAAAAATATTCTTGATTTCCCTTTGCCCTACCTTATTCACAAACTTGATGTCCATCCCACTTCACTCATAGTCTTAAAGGATCCATTAACCTTGATAGATTGGACTTGCATTACACTCTAATTCATTATTAAGACATTCTTGAATTTTATTGACTCCATAGCCCAATGGATTTGATAGACTCTCACTCCACGTATCCTACTTGACCATCTTACCCAACCAAAACAATCAACAAAACCATACACTTAACAACTAGCCTAAAATAAAAACCCTAAAGAAAAAAGAACACATCCTTTGCATCCAATAGAGAGATCCTTCTCTGAGTCCAAGAATGCTTGGTCCTAGGAGTCCATAGAATGGTTCCATGCTATCTTGTCATTTGGTATACCAATCTGCCAAATCACGAGACCCTAACAGATGCATAAATTCTTGGTTTCCTATCCATATTTTTCCCAGGTCAGCGTCCAACCTCCTCCTTCAATTTTTTGCAATACCTAGCAGATGAAATCCATGATCAACTGGTCAAATTACTAGAGGAAGGAGTATTTAAATACTCTTCAGTTTTGTTCCATTTGTTCTTATAGTTCCAATCAGAAAGGTTTGCAGTTAGCCTCCAAAAACTGGACACAGAGGGTAATCCCCAATCTGTTGTCTTTTGGACATCCTTGATCAGAAAGGATTCCACCGAATTCATCTATTAAGACTTCATTGAGTCATTTTTTATACAGTTGTTAATATGCTAAGAAGTAGCATTCAACTTAGAATCAATGAAGAGATAAAGAAGGTGTTACAACTGTCAGATCAAATTAAAATAGGAGACTGGTATTTATACCAGAATCATATAGAAATTAGGGTATATGGAAGCCAGCTTACTCCATACAAGCTTCCCAAATACCTCCCAATGAGGTTATTTGCATTAGAATACATCAGATAAATCCTAAATTCATATGAAGTCATTTCATTTCAGTAAAGAAGAAAACTCAATTTAATATTAAGAACGAGCTTGGTCCTTTTATTTGCAATAGTAGGAGCGTTAGTCAGCAAGAAGACAAGTATTTACAATATTTCAAATTTAGTAGCAGTTTCAAATGGAAATATGAACCCTTGGGAGCCATAAGTAAGTTAAGAGTCAAATTAAAATTGACCCCTTTTATTCATGAATCAAAGCCTGATGTTGAAAATTATTCCAACCAGTCAGAGTGGCTGGAAAATACTTTACAAGAGGTGGAGAAGCAGGTTGATACTAGTTCCATCCTAATTAATCCAGCCCCACACAACAAAAATTCAAAGAGGACAAGAGAGGAAGGCTCTTATTCAGTAGAAACTACTTATGGCACCAACTTCAAGCTTATGTATAGGAAGAAGCAAAAGTTGAATCCAGTGATAGAACAAGAAGAAATAGTTGATACAAATGTAGTCATTGATGCAGATATAGTAGTCAGAGATGATGCACCTCCAACATTTTTACAAGAAAAACAACCGGCATCAACTTCTAGTGCAAAAGTTATTCTGAAACAACATGGTGTAGAGGTTTCATCATAAAAAAAACAGTGGATAAAGAGAAATACATAATGGAAAAATACAAAGAAATCAAAATCAAGGATGAAGCATTGAAAGCTGTAACTTATGCCCAGTATTGGAATCAAACTCCTAGTGACCAAACCATATTACTTTCAGCTTTTTATTACAAAACTAGAAAGATGCAAATGAAATTTTTACAGCCAACAATGCGGGCTCCAAAATCAACAACAGATTACAAGAAAACAACCTTTGAAGTTCTGTCCAAATATGTGCATCCAATAGATCAGACTGAGTTTCACAAACAAGTTGGAGAAATGATCTATTCCACTATGACATAGAAGGCTTTAAGTATACAAAAACTATAGAATTCTCTATAAAATATCAGGAAATAGTTGAAACTCGAGAAAGCTTCTTCTTTTTTTTTCTAAATAATACTAATTCTATTTATAAAACATATTGATACAAAACTGCCACAGTTTCAGCTATGGAAGCCTGAAAACTGGGCTTGATATCCAAGCTTAACAAAAATCTAAATTGCCTTGAGTGGGAAACCAGTTCTTTTAAAGAGAGTTTTGCTGCCCTTGAAAGGGAAACCAGCCCATTGTTTATAACATTTAACATAACAGAAAAAACCATACTAGAGTAGCATTTAGCTGTTTCAGCTGATGAGGAACATAGAAAATCAAAAATTCTTCCAGAGAGATTGAGCAACTGTACCATGGTAAGCCGAGGGTAGCAAAATTCACAGTGCATGAGCTGGGGAAGGCGGTTCTTCCAAAATTCTACACCAGTACTCATCCCTTGTATCTTCATCATCTTCCTTTGGCTCGCTATCCTTGTTGGTGACATCCACCTGCATGGGTTCCTTGCCCAGGTCGGTTTGCACAAAACTAGTGGGCACATCAGGGTTCAGGCCCTCGTTCTTAGTCGGCATGGAATTAGGACCGAGAGAATAGGGAATAGGGCCGGGTGTAGAGGAGGGATGAAGGATAGGATATTCTTCTCTCAAGGTTACTGTGACAAAAGCAATTTTTATGGGCTGATTGAGAGAGCATTCGAAGCAGAATTCCACTCTCTGGGAGGACTGGCGAAGGGAACGACTGACAGATGCATGGGAGGTAGGGAAGACAAGCCTTGGAGGGTTAGCAGAGGGAAACGAGGTAGTCTAAGCGAAGAGGACATTATCAAGATGGCGAGCATGACCCCTTTGGCTACGAGTATCTGGATAGCTACCCCACGCAACATCCTCAGAGGAGGTCTCAGTGTCAGAGCTGGTGGAGGGCCGAGAGTGGGCTATACGACCCCTATGTGCACCACGATGGCACCGCATCCTATGTCGGAGCCGTGGCATGTCCACAGAGGTGCGCTGGAAGTGCCTGAGACAAGAAGAATAGGTAGAAAATGAAGGGAGCCAACAAGAAGTAGCAGAATTGACATGCACATTGGAATTCGAACAGCAGAAGGCGCTCTAGCTGAAGTGAAAGCCGGGCAGTGTCTCCAAATAGCCAAAGAGTGAGCAGCGCTTCCCTGTCTGGGTGCGAATACTTGCCTCAGCACACGCAGAAGGGCATGCACCCCACAGGGGAGGCAGAGAACTACAAACAACACAGGAACAATCTAAATTATCCAAGACAAACTCCATCGCAAACCAGTTGAGCGGAGTGGGGTGATGAAGAAGCTAGCCAACATCAATTAATGCTGAGCGAGCTGGCGAAGTTAATGCTACGATGATGGATCTGTAGAGGGCCATATGGCCACCCCACGTGAGCTCCATCGGGAGTTGCCCGGGGACTGACGTCCCATCAACCAAGACATTCATCCACATTCAGAGTTGTTCGATCATTGTGAACCAACATAGTGCGATTCTGCAGAAGATATCTTTCATGGATAATGTTAAGGGGACCATGACTGAGAGTATTGGTACTGGCTGCTCCTAGATTAGCTAGGAGATCTGCAACTTTGTTGCCTTCCCTTTTTACATTGGTGAAGGAGATTGCTTGGTTGTCTTTCAGCCAGTTACTTATCCGTTCAATTCTAGTAGCCATTAGCCAGCTTGTGGCTACCTTTGCTAGGTTGGAGACTTGAAGTAGCTGGTTGGCCAGATTGATGAGTATCTGAGAATCCCCTTCGATGATTGTGGGGGAGAAGTTATAGATATTAATTAGATGAAGCCCTTGGCAAAGCCCTTCTAGCTCAGCTGAGTTATTAGTGTCCTAGCCTATGGAGCCGTAATAAATAGCAAGGGTGTCCCCCTTAGAGTTTCTGAAGATGCCACCGAATCCAACTTGACCTGGATTGCCGCTTGAGGCTCCATTGAAGTTAAACTTGACTATCCCTAATGGTGGCAGAGTCCAATGCAGTGGGATATCAGGAGTATTCTGACTGTTAGGTCTGGGAGTAGTCATAATTTTAAAATTCCAGTTTTGCCATATGGCCATTTCCTTTGGCTGTTTGGGAATATATTATTCCTACCAGGAGTGGAGAGCAAGTGATTCCTATAGATTATTTCTGAAATTGCTCCAGATGGTTTCCAGGGGAGTGGGTTGACTCTTGAAGATTCTTTTATTTGTCTCCTTCCAAAGGGACCATAAGAGCAGACCAGGGATGAGTTGCCAAAGATTATTGAGAAGAGTGCTGATGTAAGGATGCCTGGGCCAGTTGCGAATAATATTGGTTATGTCTCCATCTGGCTTTCTTCTTTTACATCAAAAACAGATTTTCTCCCAGAGGGTACTGGCCAGAGTGCAGGAAATCATGAGGTGTTGGATTGTTTCGTTGCTTTGATTGCAGTTTCGACATTGAGAGGGTCTAATGAAGCCTATTTTAATCAGGTTGTCCCAAGTGAGAATTTTTTTGTGACTGAGTAACCAGAGAAAAGTAGAGACCTTTGGCCAAATATTAGGAGCCCAGATAAATTGCCAAATTGGGTCACGAGGGAGAGGCACCGGATGCAGTAGTGACTAGACCTCCTTAGTTGAGAACATTCCTTTTATCGTGTAGCCCCATCTAAGAATATATGGTTGCTCCGAGCATCTCATTTTCTTGCCTTGGAGCTCTTCACTGAGGGCTTCGCAAGTAGCTTCCTGGGCTTGAAGAGCTATATGAGGAGGGTGCTTCCATTGCCAGAATTCATTGCAGCTCGTGGTTAGACAAAACTGACTAACCTTGTCTTCCTCCGAGCCGATATTGTTGCTACTGCTGGAGTACATGAGAGTATCTGGCAGCTTTGGATTTTTCTGCCAGGAGTGCACCCAGAATCTAGTCATGTTTCTATTGTGAACTTTCCGAAAGCTGTGTTTCTGAATAAGAGAAAAATGTTGTTTGGCTGCATTCCAGATAATGGATCCTGCATTCTCTGGGGAGAACCTTATCAGATCTTCAGGAGTTCTGTTGTTAGCATATTTGGATGTCCATAGTTTGGCCCATGGCGTGTGTGGATTCGAGAGCCATTTCCACCATATGCGAGCTCCCATGACTTCATTACTGTGTATGGGATTTCTGAGTTCAAGTCCCCCTACTTCTTTTGGAGAGCAAACCATGTTCCAGTTGACCAAGGCCCATTTACGATTTTGGCCAGAGGACCCCCAAAGGAACTTGCTTTGAAAATTCTTGATCTATTTGAGAACCCATTTTGGAGCAGCTAGAACAGAGAAAAGATAAAGGGGCATGGATTGTAAAACAACTTTGATGAGAGTGAGCCTACTCGCCAGATTAAGAGCCCTAAAGGTCCAAGAGGAAATCTAGGCTTCCAATTTTTCCAAGAGAAGGTTCCAGGAAGAGTGTTTGATAGCAGAATCAATGAGGGGCGCGCCCAGGTACTTAGCAGGGAGAGATGCAATAGAGAACCGCAGAATACGGGCAATGCTAGCTTGGGTTTGGGGAGGCTTATTGAAAAATAAAATCTGGTATATGGATTCATTGATGGACATGCCAAAGGCTTTTGAGAAGAGGTTCAGGATAGCTTTAAATGAGCGAGCTTCTTGGACAAAAGGATGTCCAAAGAGCATGCTGTCATCCATGAATTGTTGGTGAGTAGTAGCAGGGGACTCATGAAGGGAGATGCCATGCAATTGTTGGGTTTGGACGGCATGGTGAATCAATCGACTGAGGCCTTCAGCCATGAGAAAAAAAATGAAAGGGGAAAGAGGATCCCCTTGCCTAATGCCTCTTGAAGGGATAAAAGGGGTGGAAGGGACGCCGTTGATAAGGATGGAGAAAAAGGTAGAAGTTATAAGATTCATTATCCATCTTATCCACATCTGATCAAAACCAAAAGCATTCAAAATTTGTTGAATATAATGCCAACATAATTTATCAAAGGCCTTTGAAAGATCAATATTTAAAAGCATACCTGCCTTCTTGGCAACCTTTAAGGAGTGGATGAATTCGTGGGTTAGGATGATACCATCCAGTATTTGTCGTCCTTCCACATAGCTAGCCTGCTCATGTGATATTAGAAGCGAGAGAAGAGGCTTGAGTCGATTGGCTATGACTTTGGAAATAACCTTGTATATCACATTGCAAAGACTAATGGGTCGGTATTTTCTAGGTGTGCTTGGTTTCTCTTCTTTTGGAACCGGCGCGATGAAAGTAGCATTGAGAGAGGGGAGGAGCCAGTGTGTTGCCCTTGATTCCTCCACTAGCTACCAGACTTCCATTTTGATAAGATCCCAGAAGTGGTGAAAAAAGTTAGAAGTGAAGACATCGGGTCCTGGAGCTTTGCCTTACTTAGATTGTGCCATTGCTGCTTCGACCTCCATTAGGGAAATCGGGTGCAACAACATCTGGTTCTGCTCAGCCATTACCAGCTTGGGGATCAGCTGAGTAATTTTGTCAATGGCTAGTTGTCTATCTATAGGGATCTCTTGTTGTATACATTTGAAGTGTTCCAAAATTACCTGCTCAATTTCTTCATGTTGCTCAACTTGTTCTCCTTGCTGGTTGGTGATATGATTGATGCGATTTTGCATTCTTCTTTGAACTGTAGAGCTGTGGAAGAATTTTGTATTTCTTTCGCCTTCCTTTAGCCAGCGTATTCTTGATTTTTGTCTCAAAATAATTTCCTCTTGCGTGTATCTATCATCCAGCTACTTCTGTAGGTCCTGTTCTTTGGAAGCCAGGATCTCAGTTCGTCCTTCCTTGATGATTTTTTGTTGTATTTCTGCCATTTTGTGCTCGAGAACCCTTTGCTCCCGAAATATGTTCCCAAAAACTAAAAGGTTCCATTATTTGATGTGGTGTTTGAGATGTTTGAGATTTTGTTGGAATTGGAACTTTTTTTATCCTTTTGGTGGAGCAAAACTCTTCCATGCAGAGTGGACCATGGATTTGAAGGATGGATGAGTGAGCCAAAAGGCTTCAAATTTGAAAGGAATTTTTAGGTGGGTGCCAATTCTTTGCCACTGAAGCGAAATGGGCCAATGATACAAACCTGCAAGAGGTAATATAGAGGCTGAGAGATCCCCCCTAGATGAATGGCATTGTCCGAAATGAGAAAACGATCTAGCTTTGAGGCAATCTGCTGACCTCCTATCCTTCTATTGTTCCATGTAAAAATACCATTTGAAAAAGGAAGGTCAATGAGCCAGCTGTTGTTGATAAAATCTTTGAAGTGGGAGCTGTCTGATTCTAGTCTTGGTCTTCCTCCTATCTTTTCTTCCAGCCTTGTGATCATAATGAAGTCTCCTCCTACGATCCAAAGGGGGTGAGTTCTATTATAGTTCAAGACTTCCATAGTGTTCAGAAGCGCTATTTTGCTAGCGTGGTCCTAGGGAAAATAGACATTTGAAAGGTGCCCATGTATATTGGTTCCAATAGGATGGAAAGTGGCTTGAATGAGATTGTGCGCTGCATGGAAATTTGCAAGCATTATAGACTGAATGTCCCATGCTATTGCGAGTCCTCCTGAAGAGCCTGAGGCATCAACTACAACTGAATGGCAACTGGGCCATGCCTTAGATAAGATTGAGCCTAGTTCCACATTATTACATTTGGTTTCTTGAAGAAAGAGGATTTGTGGTCTTTCTTTCTGAATCATGTTCTTGATCATTCTGTATTTCCCCGGGCTATTGAGCCCTCTAACATTCCATGAGATGAGCTTCATGGAGAACTGTTTACAAGTGGTTTGAAGAAACAAGTTAGCTTGGGGTATCGTCCTGACTCCACCAAAATTTCCCCTAAAGTGATGGTGCACTGCCAATCTATTTTTCGACCTCGTTTCTTAGATTCTTTTATGACCTTCAGGCTGTCCCAATGACTACCCGGCTAAATGCCTAGCTTCTTTTGTTGTTGAACTTTGGATAGGACCACTTTGAGTGTGTCAATTTGTCGAGGGTTAATTTTTTCAAATTTATTTCATCTACAAGTATCCTCTAGTCCCATAATATCAAGCTCCCCAAAATCAATGCCCTCTGAGTCTTCTTCCATGAGACTCGGCTGGCTACTTTCAGGATTCTCCTTTCTGGCAGTGTTAGGGTTAGGAGTTGGACCATCAATGTCCATGATAATGGGATTCCAAGTCAAGAGCTTTGTTGCCTGGGAGGGTTTAGTCTCGGAAGACTCGATACTTTTCATCTTACTTTGATTCTACTTAAGGTTGGGGTGTTCGGGTAGGCCCGAGGGAGTAGAGGGCTTGAGAGTGGGGTTAGGGGAAATGGGGGTGGCTTCAGTCGACGGGTCAAAATTGGAAAGAACTGCAAAGCTGTTACTGGTGGAAGGGGTATTAGAAGAGGGGTTGGGTTTTTTTCCAGCCGCTGAGGGTTTCTTGCTATGCTTTCTACGAGAAGGGACTTTGGTGAATCCATCTGGTTCAATCTTATCTTCTGATTCTTTACTTAGAGACTGAGAGTTGAGAGGAAAATCTCTAAATAGATGTCCATGGGCATGGTAACTGCGACATATGAATGGAACATGTTCATATTCTAAGTGTTGAACCCATTCAAAATCATCATGAAACAGACTTACCACATCTGGTAGGGCTTTTTCCAAATGCATGTAAACACAGATTCTTGCATATGAGGTATATCTTCTGAGCTTGGTTTCTTCAGCTATCCTGATGAACTCTCCAAATCCCCTGCCTATCTCTTGTAGTGAATCTTCATCCCACTACTTAAGCGGCAAGGAGTAAAGGTGTATCCATACTGGAGCCCAGTTGAAATTTTCTTTATTTGGGTTGAATCTCTCAACCCAATAACTGAGATATAATCCTGCTGACTTGAAGAAGTAAGGTCCTCCATCCATAACTATCTTTCGATCCTCAATACAGTTGAATATGGCTTTGAAGAAGCCTTTTGGTCCGAGCTGGAGAGTAACATGTTCCTTGGGCTTCCATTTGGAAGCAACCCACCCTTCCAGCGCTTTTTCAGTTGGCTAAAAGCCAATGAATTTCCCGATGAGAGCATGGTCCCTCATATAATGGATCCGAGCGTTTATACGATGGCTTGGAAGATCGATTTTGGGTCTTTCTGGAGCGATAAGTTTGCATGTGGAGGAAGCAGCAGCAGACGCATCCGGCCGATTCTTCGAGGCCGGCGTCTGGGGTGCTGCATTCCCCTGTTCCTTGTTAGTGGCGTCTTTACCTTGGTTAGGGATCACTTTGAATCCTTCCTCGTTTGCAGGGGGAGGCCGACTGAGCCCCCCCGAAGCTGTTTCCATGGCTGAGTGCCGAATCCCTCTGTGTGAATTGGAAGAGCGTAGTCAGGGCTGAGCGATCCTATAAGATTGGTAGGGTTTCCGCTATGCAGAGGAAAAGTAAACCCTAGCAGAGCTGGGAGGAGTTTCCATCCAAAATTTCTGTTCCTTTTTCTAATATGAATGTTTTACTTGAGAAAGCTTCTTCACAGGCAAAGGATAATAGAATAAAATCACTTGAAGAATTGGTCATGGAGGTTGGATATAATCCAAAGGATATCAGAGCAACAAAAGATCTTATCAAGAAGAATAATGTAGAAATAGTTGCATTGAAGAAACAACTGAAGTTACCAACAATAAAGCATCCTCAAACTAAAGAAATTTTGGAAAATGAAAATTAGAAGGATGAAATGATGAATCTCATCATTCAATTGACAGCTTAACTGAAAGAGATGGAAACTAGACTGGACAAATCAGTGTAGGAAAAGCAAGCCAGCATGGAAGAAGTTCCCATTACTACCATTCCTATAGCTTCTACATCGGCTCCATTATCTACATCAGTCCCAGATACTACAAAAATTCTAGTCTCAACAGAGGTTCCAACGACTACACTAGCAACACCATTAGTAGTACAATCATCCCATCCCACTGATGAGGCCAACAAAATGATAAAGAAAAATCTCAAATTGAAACTACTGAAATCAATAAGCTCAAAGAACAAGTGAAAAATCTAGAAGATGAAAATAAATTGGCTCGAATAATGCAAGTGAAAACCCGAAGTTGGAAAGCACTTTTTGGCAGATGGCCAAAATTTGGGTGAAATTTTTAATTTATCATTTGATAAAATAGTCAACTCAATTTCTCAATCGAGAATTTTTCAAGCTCTCGTCTGAGATATTTTTAATGTTTCACCCGACATTTATATTGGGCTTGACCGGATTTAAAATACTCTTGAATGGGAGTTAAGTATTTTCTCCTCTAAGTGTTTTATTGACATAAAATCTTCGGTAAACTTTCGGACGAGAGTTTTAAAACTCTCGGCCTAGAGTTGTTTTAACTATTGTCTAAGCGTTTTATGATTATAAAAAACTCCAAAATCATGTCTCCCCCGACATTATACAAATCTATACACTGGAGCATTGTTGTATTCAAGCCACCATGTTCACTAGTGAAAAATTGGATATCTAGCCAGGTAAGTCTCAAAAACGATTTTTTTTAAGGTAAATTTTATTCTGTGGGCTACGTTCTCAATCAAAGAGTAGAAAAATGAATGCAACGAGATCTACAAGTTATCTTTGCATTATATGTTATGTATTACATCGTTCCCGCATGCATTTTATTTTCATGGAAATTTATGTTCACTAATTAGCTCAGAGGTTTTATTCCTGCCATTATTTTTATGGTCATCTCTCTTTATATTTTGTACATGGGTTGCAAGGGTGGTTCAATAAAGACTGGTCTTGATTCAAATTGAGTTGAACCAATATTTATAAAGAGGAGTTAAATGATTCATAACTGGCCTATGTAATGGAGATTATAATTGGAAAACTCCTCTTAAACTAATTTCTAAGAACAAAATTTATAGTTTTCTCTCAATTTACTTCATTTCCCATAATTTACTTCATTTCCCTTAATAGATAATGTGTACCCTGACATACTTATGTAATAAAAAGGTTTGAATACTCTTTTTAACTGAGCGTAGAGTAATCAAATCATATTTCCATCTTGAATTTTATATTTTATGGTCTCATAGAGGCTTACATACAGAAAACCCTCATTTTCGAGCCACCGTGAGTACCATCAACAAACTGGATATCTAACCAGGTAAGTTAAGAAAACGTCCTTTTTTTTAAGGTAAACTGTATTCTTTGGGGTACGTTTTCAACCACAGAATAGAAAAAAGAATGCAACCAAATGGAGTCATCAAGCACAGGACACCGATTAAAACCTGTTTCTAAACTATACCATGGAGGATTTGTCCGTTAGATTGCTTAAACCTGCCAAACTGTGTAATTTTTTTTTCGCATAGTCTTTGTTTTCTTCTTTTGAATATTGTAAATTGGAAAAAAAAATGGTTTATAAGGTAATACCTTGCATTTCCAACATACTGAGGCGTGTAAGTCCTTGATTTGATGTGATATAATAGCATCTTCCCTTACCCCTGTTCTAAAATCCTCTGTGGAGTGTCATGCTTTGCAAGCCATCTTTGGTTTATGCAAGTCATGCTTTGCGGGACATCTTTGGTTATCTATTTGATGTTTGGATGTTATATCCCTATGTTGATTTTTCCTTTCACATGAATACTCCATTTGTTTCTGAGCGGAGTTTTTGTATATTTAGGGGAATTTTGAGGTCTAAAATGGGCCTCCTAAGAAAAATGTAGAACAAAAATAAAATTTATAATAACTAATAGGATTCAAGATGATGATGTCAACTATGGGGGATGATTCACCATTTTTTAAGTAAAAGGGTAAAAATATTAAAAAATAATGAAATAATAAAACTACTTATTCAACTCGTATTTTCAACTTATCTCCCAATTTTTTTACTCAAATTGCGAGTGGCAGTACTCGTTGGATGCAAAATTCAATTCCTCGTCCAAGGATTACCATGTTTCATACTTTCGATGGACCCTACTACGTGAAAAATGAGAAATACATGGAAAAACATGATTGCAATCACATTTTTCATGTATTTCTCATTTTTTTCGTGTAGTAGGGTCCATCGAAATTATGCAACATGGGTACTCCTTGGATGAGGAATTAAATTTTGCATCCAACAAGTACTTCTGATCGAAATTTGAGTAAACAATTTGGGAGATAAGTTTAAAATACGAGTTGAAAAGGTAGTTTTTTTCTTTTTTCCCTCTAATATTTGATGATGTCATCAAATCTTATTTGATTTTTTCCACTATTATTTTATAATTTCCTTAGGAGGCCCATTTTAGACCTCAAAATTCCCCTAATGATATATCAGCTATAGGGGTATGCCTCAAGAAGGATCTCAACAGAAGTTGAAATTATGCCTCAGTATGGGCCTCAAACCAGGCCGAATATGTGCCTCAGATCAGTCTTTCGTCGAAAAAAAAATTCACAAAAACTAGGGCTTGACCAAATCAAAAATTTCAACCTTCTTCATATTTCCAATATGCACTAAGTCTTATATATCTCCCACGAGTTTGTATTAGAAGACTAATCTTCTAGAGGGCCGAATTGCTAGGATTCAAGGTGGCCGATTATATACTTCAAGAGGGCTGAATCCACAATTCACTATGGAGTAGGATCTGCAGAGCTAAAGGAGTCAAAGCCAAGGTTTTTTGTGAATATCCCTATCAGGTTTCCTTCCATATCAAATTGATGTAATTTCCTTGCAATTTATTAATAAAATAACTCGGGTTTGAAATGTTTTTTTCTCTATAATGGTGTTGCAATTTATTATTGAATCTTCTGGAAAAATTTAATAGTGGGTTTCTTGAATTTAAATCCTGGTAATTAAGTAAATATATAATAGGGATATTACATAGTAGGATCATGCACTATATTATCACATATTGATATGATTTTCTAGGATTCAATGTTGCAGTTCCTCAAACACATTCCAACTATCACTCAGGGTTACCAATAATAGTCTGTTTATTAAGTCTATCGTTAAGGGAAAAATCCTTCTAGTTTGTCAATATTACTCAGGAATCTATGATGCCAGATTATATGGGAATTTCTATGAATGGGCTCCTTACAAAAACCTTTGTCCATTTCAATTGGCTATGGATAAAAAATCTGTTGACACAAATATTTCCTTTTTACATATTCCAACGTGTTCCTGTGTTTGATAAGAGAAACAAGAAAATTATTTTTATACAAAATAGTACCCAAAGCAATTTTAGGTAATAAGATTCAAACATCTAGCACATATGGCATCTTTTTTTACGAACATAAGGTACTTTTAATAGCCATTGTTCAATTAGAAATTAGGGTCCTTGATTTCATGGAGAAATTCAGAATGCATGAGATCAAAATTAATTTCAGAATTAATTTTCTTCGAAGTACTAACAGGAACTCCCCTATAAGATAATATATTTTAATCTTATGTAAAGGTTTGAACCAAGATGGCTAACAAACTAGCAATTACAATAACACAACTACTAACAAAATATAACTTGAGAATCCCTCTATATTATCATCACACAGAAATCAACAATTAATAATGGTTACTTCATATTAAATCCATACCAAGCACCGATAAAAGAATGTCCATGTAAGGTGCATCACAACATCTTTTTTTCACAAAATAGTTCCAGCAACAATCTCTGCATTGATGTGATCATGGAGGTGAGGTGTTGGTCCTAAACCCATCTTTGGGGCATCAATCCTCAAAATCTAATATCTCACCATTTAAGAGAACGCACAAAATGTGCCACCTATCAAACAAAATGGCCTTGCAATGGCTACCAATATAAATAGTCCTTGTACCCAAATTCACTTGATCTTTGCATGCAAATCATCAAACAAATGCAAGCCTATAAACCCTTTGAAATTAATGACAAACTCTTCCAACACTACAAGCACTATTGGATACCACAAAGCGTCAATTGTGTAGACATATAATTAGAGAAGTATTGATCTAGTGGAGAGATATGCAACTAGAAGATCTACAATGGAATATACAAATATTTCATCACCTTGACTCTGAAGGAAAAAGTTTCTTTCCAATGGAGAGGGCATGTGAAGGTCATAGCCTAAACCCCTTATTTATATAACATATTAAAGTATGAGGCAACCTTCATTCAAGAAGGCCCATTAAATAGCTAGCTAATACTCACCCATTACAAAAAGGGCCCAATTGGTTAAGAGGGTCCAAATTAGTTAGTATGCTCTCATTATAAGTACGTCCTTGTGTAGTTTAGGCTCTCTATGGATAGTTATCTATTTTGTGCAAGGTTATGCAATGTATTTTCAATGACCTTGATTTTATTTGGAGCATAGTTCTTGCAAGGTACACCCTTGAAGAGGAAAATTAACATAGCTCTGTATATCTTATAATAAAATATATATTTGTTATTTTTTATCTCTCTTTCTCTTGTATTCCTAGATTTTGTACTACATTTAGTGATTTTCCAAAGTTTTGGAGTTGATTAAAAGAAAAATTGTGTCAAAGTTCTTTCTTGGGCATGTTGTGAGAAACGTTTCAGGCACAAAATCAAAAAAGAAAAAATTATATGACTTTGTTGGTTTGTTTTGGAAAAGGGAGTGTATCAACATTTAAGTAGTTTGAAATTTTCTATGCAGAACTTGGAGAATGAAATTTCAAAATTAAGTTCCTCTTGAATACTACCCTATCCTAGAAGAAATGAATTGTCCAAAATGAACTACAATAATTGGAGATATCATTTATTTAAACTCAACATCTTTTAGACTTTCTCTTGGAAGGTGACAAATTCAACTGATTGAATATGTTTTGATAGATTGCAAAAATTTCTGCCAATATAGTGACAATAGATCTAATGATCTTTTAGCATTTCATGATTGGGGTCATAATAGCTAATCAAATAAGTATAGCAGCAGTTGTGAACATTTTTCAATTTCAGCTTCAAAACATTCCTTGCACAAGTTATTTTCTTTCTATTTTAGGATACCTTTCCTTTGGTTAGCAAGCTCATATATATTTAAGCTTTATTTCAGGATTGTGTTCTAATGCCCTTTAATAACATGGTGATCTATCCAGAACTAGGTAATAATACATTAGAGGAACAATAAACGTAGGAAATAAAGTGGAATCACATTGTTTGAAACACTTGTAACCCTTGCTAGTATCGCTTGCAGTACTATGACATATGACAATACTTGTAAACAAAATCTCACCTCCATGTACCTTTAGGAATATAGGAATTCACATAATTTGTTTTCTAATTTGTTAATGATCGGTAGAAATTTGATGATACTATAACAACAATGGCATCAGGAAAGCCCTCTAGATACCTCTCCATGGGAGGAGGATTATCAGGTACATTGGACGCTTAGTTATGTCATGTTTTCAAGTAGGTTATATTTATTGTTCGTTGTGAAAATTTGATTAATGTGAATTTTTTTTGTCCTACAGAGGTGGATGCACTCATATGAATCGTGTGTCCAGAGGCCAAATCAAACAAGAGGAGCCCCAAAGACATGTCCCCATTCATCCCCAATTTATTAGATCCCATTCTGAGGGGTATATTACACACGGTATAGGTAAACATTAGATTTCTAGTTAAAATGTTCAATTTTACCTTATATTCAACGTTGAACAAGTGAATTTTTTTTAAAAATGAAATGTGTTTAACGTGAAAACATTATGCTCCATAGCTACAAATGTAGGAGTTGGGATTGACCCTATTTTCTAGTGAGGGAGAAACGAGAACAATGTCTCAGCCTATGGCATCCATCCCACACTTGGATAGATCTTGTTCAAGTAAAATCTAAAGGAAAATTTATTGTTTGATGTATGTTTAGTGTGAAACTTATTGTGTGTCTCATGTACTTGTGTGATAAAACAATTTAATTTTTTTTACAGTGGATAGCATAGACCTTAATTTCTCAGAAGGGAACAATCCTAGTCTGATGAGCAAAGAGGACGAGATAGTTTTTCCACGAGGTATTTTCAAATGACGAGAAAACATTTTTAAATACAAGTTTTTCTTATAAATCATTTAATTTTTTATGCATGCAATAATTTAACATGTTACAGGTGGTGGTCTTCGCCCTCCTAGGGGGAGAGGTCATAGGGTTCATGAGTTTGCTCGAAATCTGAGCTATGAGCCCCTTCACACCCATCCCGGTGATATTCCTGAAGACATGCCTTGGGAAGACACCATCTCCTTACTTAATATTGATGGGATGAGGCAGCATTCCACGAGATTGATCAATGAATTCCAAAGTTTCAATCTCTCTACCCCTAGCTGAGATTGTCTCCAAATTGTTTTGCACAATTTGGAAAGTTGATAGAGACTTATCGTGGGGTTGGACCATCAACCCAAGTTTGTTTTGACATGATGTGTAGGAAGAGAGCATTAGTGATTGGTATCCACTCCTACAATGAAGTTAAAAGCAGGGTCACCAATGAAATGGCCTTGTCACTATTTGACTTGGACCTAAAGACAAAAAACATCTGAAGATTGAAAGATTCAATGATCCCAATATTGCACCTTATATTTATGAGAATTTCCTGTATGCATACGGGAAGTTCCGAAATAATGATGAGGTGCCGCAATATTTTTTTAGGATGTTGTATGTTCAATTCCAAGAGCACATGGACCCTAACTATACAAGTATGGGTCCAAATTCTATGGAGCTATAAAATGTCATACATATGAAAGACCTCATTCTATGCGAGATGTTGGGTTTAGGCCTCTAGCATCTTGTTTAGCACCTCAACCACCTAGGTAGTTACACTTCCAGAGGAGTTAGCCCTTATCTCCAGTGCCGAATCTCAGATGAGGGAGAAGATACAAGAACATATTGCAATTTCTTTAGGAGGGGTGGAAGTCAGCTTAGGGACAAGCCAACCTTCATTTAGTGCAGGAGTTCATTCATTTGTGATTATTCCAGATGATGTGTTGAGGGAGATGGAGTGATATGAGCTTCTGGAGTATGAATCCTCTTGTAGAGACAACTATGAGTGAGCCATTAGACAACAAATGCACACCATGGGCGAGGTATGTACAAGCATATTTTGATATATTTTAAAATACACATTTATAAGATGAGCTAGAGTGCATGTAACATGTTTTTTTGGTGTATATACATTTAGTCACTAAAACATTACGCCAATATATTTCTTCAACTTAAATGAAATTTAAAACATTCTTAGAACCACATTGCTTTGCCCCTGATCCTCATTCTGTAGATGATGGATATGATCATGTATAGGTGCCACATTCATTACTATATATCTATATTTTTGTATGTGAAATTGAAAATGAATTTATGTCACATAATATTATATGGTATGATTCTTAACATTATGGAATTTTTAGGTTAGTGCTACACATTAAGGGCTTCCTGAAGACATGATACCTTCATATGTTCCTTTTGTCTCACAAGTATTATCTATCTATATTTTTACATTAAATTGAAAGTGACTTTAAGATGAACATAATTTTATATGGTGTGGTTCTTAACATTATTGAATTTTCAAGAATGTGCTACAATCAAGGGTTTCTTGAAGAGATTATTCCTTCTCAGATTCTAGTCATGAAACAGATATCGATACTTTTCGCTCAGGATATTTATTATTTTTATTATATTTATTTTCGCAAAGTTTTCTATTAACTTTCGTTTCTACTTTTCAGGCTACAGATAATATTGAGATGATGCAAACTGAGCCCCAAGGAGATCGTGTAGGCTTTGGGTTAGAGAGTCTACATTTTTAGGTGAGTTGAATAATGCATCGGTTTGCAATAATGCTGAAGAATATGATTAAGATGGTCTTGCAAGCTGAAAAGTTGTTGATTTTGATTTAGTTAAGTTGATATTCGTTAAAATTGATATGGAACAAAAAATGGAGGAAGATATAGTGCATATCGAACAGAAAAGGAAGGAAATTTCACCGCATAGCTGGCCCAGTAGTAGTTGTCATGACCTAGGTCACTTCAAACAGTTTGATAGTGTAAAGGACCCTATGGATAACTTCTACCACCAAGAAAAAACAAAGTATACATTTATTAAAGGGCATGCTCTTCTCATCCCTTTTTGTGATTTTTGTTGCCAAAAGAAATGTTATTTTCCATGTTTATAGTGTATTATTGAAGTTTTTGAAAACAATTTCATAGCATATTAATAAGCGTAAATGGATGAAGAAGGTTCAATGGGAATGGAACATTCTCCAAGAAAATTTACCAAGTTTGTTAGATGGAAATCTTAATGTTTACATAGATTGTTAGGGAATAGTTTATAGGAATTTCTTTCATATCCTGATGTGATCAATAGTTGACTCATAATAGAAAAACTTTATTAGTTTTGGGACATCAAAAATTCATAACCTTTTCATAGAAATTATTTGAACAAGTGTACAGTATAAGGTATAAAAAGTAGTACTGTAGGTCCTTACATACATGTGGCAATATTAATAGATCTGTACAACATTGATTTATGTGCATCATGATGTTCTATGGATGAGGGCATGATAGTAGAGTATAGAAGAGGGTGGACCAATACTTTTATAGGCTTTCAAATTGTACCTACTTTTTTTCTATTTATATTTTATAGCATCGAGTATGTGTGTATCTTTGCGTAAGACTTTAAAGTCGTATTTTGATGTTCAACTTAAACAATTCAGAATGGATATTTTTAAGGTTTTTTCACAAGAGTTGATTGATGATCTCACTTACATTTTATTGAATTTCTTGTAGAAGTATAGTGAAGATGGAAGACACACAACCATATTTGTTTGATCGCCTTCCTGAAGATGTTATTGAAATGATATTTGGCGCCATCTGGGATTGTGAATCTCTAGTATGATGCATGGATGTCTCCCGGGGCTTTTTCAGACATGCAACATGAATATCTTCTTTGTCTTTAGTTTGTCCTGATAAATATTCTAGCTATGAAGAGAAACTGAAAAATATATACTCAATGGTGAAAGAGTTTCAAGAGCTACACACTTGCTGTAAGGGTGGGACGATCCAAGGATGAGCCAGCTTCATGGGCTCGTTGCATGATTTTATATGTACAGGTAGTTCCGAGAAGCTGATAGCATTGTTCCAAACATGGCTAGCACCTCAATTCAATATGAAGGACATCAGCTTTATGCATTATTTCTTGAGCCTAGGCTCTAGAGAAGGCCTTCCTTAGATAGTGTAAGTATGCAATAAAGATTCATATGAGATTTCAGAGGATGGATTGTAAGCCCATGATTACTCCTATGATATCAAATCTGAACTTATCAGTAGGTTAAATTTCAAATTTGGAAGATCACCAATTTATAGACAGTTGAGAGGTTCCTTTATGTATCTAGTGAAAGCTAAAACTAATTTTTAACTTTTAGTAAAAACTTTGAGCCATATTCAATTCACTAGGTTACTGCAAAACATGTGTTGCAATACTTGAAGAGCATAATACACTATGGTTTCACATATGTTGGAGATGAATAATTGATGCTGCATGGTTTTACGGATTCTACCTAGTCTAGACATGCAGGTGACATGAAGAGTTCTTCAGGGCCTTGTTTTATTTTGGGTTCAAGTCTAATATCCTTGTTCAACAGGAAGCAGGCAACAACAACACTTAGTTTGACAGAGGAAAAATCCATCGCAACTGGCCATGCTAGTTATGAATCCATCTGGTTTTTCAAGTTAATTGAAGATTTGATCAATTGGATGTTCGAGCCTACTGTGGTATGTTGTAACAATTAGAGTGGCATTTGACTCTCTGAGATTCCAATGTTACATTAACCATTCCAAGCACAAATATCTAGCACCATTCCCTTATCGAGTTCAGATAACAAGTTAATTTTAGAGTTTCCCTATTAGATATTGGAGCCTACAGTGGTACACTGTGACAATTGGAGTTGTATCAAGCTCTCTAAGAATCCATCATTTCACTAACCACTCCAAGCACATAGATATTTTATAGAATTTCATTGGGAACAGAGTTTTGAAGAGTGTAGTGATACTAGAGCATGTTGATTCAAATTCAAAGTTATGGAAGTTTCAACAAAAGCCCTAGCTGGGGAGAAGTTCAAGAAACTAACTGAGAGACTCAAACTAGTGTAAATTTGTAAACACTTTCCTCACTAAGAGTTAGTGTAACATGAGATCCTTGATGGCGTAGCAGTTCCAATAGAAGGAAACATGATTCCTGTACAAACAACATGATGGAGTAACATATCAGAGGATGGTGCAACACTAATGTTCTCGAGAGCAGCCTTGGAGCTATGTACAAGAGAATGAGTGAGGGTGCAACATATTAGAGGATGGTGCAGCCCTAATGTTCTTGAGTGAAATGTTGGAGTTATGTTAGTGAGAAGGAGTGAGGGTGCAAGAATGCCTTAACTTAATGCATCAAGCTCTTCTAGTTTTGTTCTTAGAGAGTTTTGCATGCTCTTAATATCATTAGAGTAGGGCATAGATCACTATGACAACTGGGGCACTAGCATGGGGAGTTGGTAAGTGCACAGACCCAAAGGAGGATTACACATACATGAATGCCACAACTATCCTACAATATGGGTGCAATATCTTTGGCATTTCCATCCAAATAAGAGGGATTTTTCGTTAAGTGGATTAAGGTTAGGGTTTGACTAAGTCACCTTGTACACTTCATATATGTGAACAAATACACCCTATCTTCCTTCTTCTTCATATTCTGTAAAGGAGATTTAGGGTGCACCTTTGTGTTCGTTGGTAAGTTTTGGACTTTTGATCTAAGCTTATACATTGCAAGTTTATTCTTTAGAGTTTGAAATAGAATACAGATGCATTCTTAAATGGTTCTATTTAGCATATTTTCACTGTTCATAATTTCTAGTAGTATGTATTTGTAGATTAATGTGGCTCAGATTAAGATTGAAGCTTTCAAGTTTTAAGCTACCTAGGTTGAAAGTTGAGTTTTATGAGTGTAGCAGAAAACTCCTTATCACCCTTTGAAATTTAACATGCATATCTATGGAAAGAGAAAGCTTCCGACGAGGATTTGGAAGCTCTTATGGGGAGGAATCCAATAAGGGTGGCACAACCTATACATATTCTATTGTTCTACATGAAATATATTGAGACCATATGAGGCCATTTACAAATTTGGATTGTATATTGTAGAATGCATTCCATTGGATTGTACATTGTAGAATGCATGCAAGTTATTCTCTAGCCAAATTGATTAGTTCATTTTCTAAGGTATATCAAGCTTGTATTCAATACATAGCTACTACTATACACACTCGATGAGAAATGATCAAAAATTATCTTGGGTGAGTGGGTTGCCGACTAAACAAGACTAGCAATTAGATTTTCAAATACATAACAATAATGGCCCCATGCTAAAAAGATGTTTACCTAGGGCAGATCCTCATATTCACAAAACAAGTATTATCCTATAGCAAAATGTTGATCTAACAGAACCTTGCTTTTGTTTTGTAATCCTTCTCAGGCTTTCATCTACACTTAAACCCTTTAGGTCACATCTATCAGTAATTGTAAGAAGATACAATCAAATTAACAAATGGTATTCTCAAGAAAATACCATAACAAGTGGCATATCAAGTTAAATCAACAGTGACAAGTGATGATGGGAATATCCCTGACTCTGGAGATATATTCATTTTGCAATGGGCCAGAGTTAATATTGACATCCCTTTGTATTTCTCGACTATCTCTTCTTTCGCATCAACATGATCTAGAATTGGACATGGATTCCCTTATTCACATTGGCACAAGGAAAAGGTCTAGATGTGGTTATTTAAGGAATTTCCAAGTTCCTCAATCCCATGGTGTGCAGTTTTTACAAGTAGCCATTGGTAAGAAATGGAGGATTGTTCTTTTGGTTCATCATGTTGAGAGGTTTACCTGTTCAGTGAAAGACCTTCCTCTAGAACTGAAGATTGCTAAATCCAATTAGTTGTTGGAGAGATTTTTGGAATATGTAGGGGGGTTGTTGGACATAATTCACCAATAGAATGACATAGTGTAGTGGAAATGAAAATTGTTTCAATTGTTACTGGAAACAAAGTAGGTGAGGAAAAGGAGCATTTTGGAATAATTCAAGGAAGAAGTTTTCTTAGAGATGATTACACTTGATCTAAGGGTGATTTAACTGGAAGAATTAAACAAAATGGGTGACATACATTACATGGAGGTAGTTGGGAATAACATTGAGCCAACAAAGAAGAGATATTTCTAATGCAAACAAGTGGAAAATTACGATAAAGTTGGAGTGCAATGGGCTTGGTACCACTGCTTGAAATTGATACACTCTCTACAAATTTTGTTTGGTTATGATGTTCTGCAAATATATTTTTATATTATGGATTTTCTATTGAATCTTCAGTTGGAATGTTTTTAGAATGGGGGAAAAGATAACCACAAGAATAAAACCTCCATTTTGTGGATCAATGAAAGTGCCTAAAATTTTGGATCATGAGGAATGTTGTAAGGGTTTTGACCCAATCGTTATTGATTTTTCGATATTGCCACCCCTGCACCCACCGTAATTGACTTTCCCACATTATTTTTATAAATCATCTTCCTCAACCCAATCCTCATTGAGTTTTCAATATTATCTCTTCCTACCCCCATTCTTATGAATTTTTCATAATCACCCTATTTTCGCTGCTACAACACCCCCAAAACTTTCACTACATTTGCAATTTGGAGCCTACCTTATTGTCGCATAAAATGTCGCCTTGGTCTTCAAATGTCGTTTTGTGTTGTTTGACATGTCTCAAGTGTTTTTGAATGTTCCCTAGGCTTGAGAAGGTTTCTTTGGTTGAGTGTTTCCTTTGTATAAGGACTATATCAAAGATACACACACATGAGACTAGAGTTTTAATAAATAGGTATGATGAGTTTTACTATTTTGGAATTTTTACAAATTAATAAATTCAATTTTGGAAATTTTACAAAATAATATAAAAATCAATAAATTCCACAAACCTTGAACTTTTTACACTCGACCTTGGGGTAATATACAGTTTCATCTAAATTTGAAGTAAGAGGCTTTTAAAGTGTGATGAAAATTACTAAAATCTAAAAGTTTAGATGATTTTAAATTTGTTTTTTATAATAGTTAAATACTAATAACAATAGAAAACAATAAATAAATGGAAAAAAACAATATTATTAATAGAAGTTTATTATACATCAAATTCATATATTGAAAATTTATTTTAATTGATTTGTCTTTATTCATATTAACAAAAAATTTAATCACAATGTAAATAATTTTTCAAAGCAACCTTTCACTCTTTGAGGGCTATGTTATTTTAGCCAGAGTTTAAAGATAATTTCCCTCAAATAAAAGTACAAAAAATTCCTTTTTATGGATATCATTGTGTTTTTTTTAATAATCCTATATAATTCATATAATGTGTTGTTAATGTTATTGTTTTTTTTTGTTGAATTTTTTTATGGCTCTCAAGGGTAACATATTTTTAAGGTGGTTGGTTTCAAGGTTTAAAGACTAGTTTAAATGTTTATATATATATATATATATATATATATATATATATATGGAAAAAAATATACCTTTATTATAAATTAATGGATGAAAATAATAAATATAACAAGATTATCACATTAATTTTCAAAGCGTTTTGTATATAATTCAATTTAAAATATTTATTATAATTATAATTAAATATTAATTTTTTTAATTAGATGTCAACTAGTTTTGTTTTGTAAAGCTGTGAGGGTTTTAAAATTGGAATATCATGTAAAAACAAACATGAGAAACCTCATACAACTATGAACCAAGTTCCGTTTTTGGATTACATTCTCAAGGATAGTTTTATTTAGAAAATTTGTTAACTGTGTATCCACAAAGCACAATACATGAGTTTATTTTGAAACAGGCTCATTCTCCCTCTGACAAGCAACATTTTGGTGTCAATAAGGAACTTCAATATATCCAACACAATTTTTATTAACCATCAGTATGGAAGAATATTGAATCCTTCACTCGTAAGGGTTCCATTTGTAGCACAACAAAGCCTAATAACAAGAGAATACGCTTGTATTAGCCACTACTAGCTCCCTATCAACCATAGGAGTCTATCTCCGTGGACTTCATCAGAAAATTAATTAGTCATTCAATCACACCATAATTACACCTTTATTCTAGTATCTCATTTTTCTAGCATCATCAATTTCATTCTTTGCCATAAGACTGTCTAGCATCAATGCATAGTCAAAAACAAATTTATGATTTTCACATGTATGGATAAACTTTGGCCTCCCACTCACAATTGTTTCAAATCACAAATTTTTGTTTCTCAACCAATCTTGTGAAGTCAAACATCTTAAGTTGATATAGAAACACATAACTCACAAGAAAATTCATAGATGTAATAGATCCCCTAATACTTCCCCTACTTGCAATCCCTCAAACACGTTCTTACTTTGTATCTCCTTTCTTGGACTAAACATGTAATTCTCAGTGAAATAAACCACTGATAATATTGTTCCTTTTGGGCACACATAATGTGATTGATTGAACTGTAAATCTTGCCATCGTGCTATATGACAATGTTTAATATATTTGTATATTTTCATCTTGAGCTTCTCCATAAAAGATGTCACTGAATTTTCATCGTCAAGTAAAGTGATCTTTTTTGATGTTGTGCTTGAATGTGCAACAGGAGTGTAAGAAACATTTTCATATTGCTTCCAATTCAGACTGATATTTGACAGTCTAGGATCATTAGGATCAATGGGATACTTTGCATCGTAGACTGCCAAATGAGAACATTATGGAATTTTCATTAACCAACACATTTTTTTTTATAAAATAATTTATTATTCTCTCGTTCACACAATATATTCAATAAAAATTCACGAACACTTGAAGGAGGGGGGTCATTTAACCAATATTTTATGACAAAATTTATAAACGTCTTATAAAATAATTGGAATTATACATGGTATCGACAACAACATGTGTCTCAAACAATGATAAGCCTGACATACCATGGTTTAATCTTCACAAATGTGCTAAGGGAAACATTCACATCAGTATTACTCTCCATAAAGTTCTGGAATAATTCTACTTGACTGACCTCTGTTATATGTTTGGCATGAGTTTCATAAACATATCCAGGTGGATATTGGTGGCCACCCACCTATTCCACTTGGGGCCCCACCATTGTCTCTTTCAGTTTTTCAGTTTCAGCACAACTTACTATTTTTAGCAGTTTTTCAAGTCTGGAACTTCTGGAGCCGTTTTGAGGCCCTAAACGACGTTTTTTGGGAAAATTGGGAGAAACATGGGTCCATGGATCGATGTTGCTCACTCAAAATTTGTAGTGCTCAGATAGATATTTATAACGAGGTATGGTTCGCGTCAAACAGAGATTGTATGCCAAATTTACGTCCCTAGGAAGTTGAAACACCAATTTACCCAAATGAGGCCCATAGTTTTGACGCTTCATCTCCTAGGGTTAGGGTTTTGGATATTTAGGGTTTTCCATTGTTTATAAATAATAAATAGGCCCTCGATCCTCATTGTAACTGAGTTAAGAGGCCTATAGTCGCCAGATATCTTCTCAGAGATAAGCTACCAGCGCCCTAGCTAGTTTATTTTCATTCTGTCTGTAAGAAAATTTCAGTTTTTTGATATTAATGAAATGAAGTGTTATTTCCACTACATATTTGTATTTATGTTTATATGTGTATTTTTCTGCATTCTTGCATAAATCCGGATCAGTGGTATCAGAGCGGTCTTCTTTTTCTTGATCCTTCTTTGCATGTCCCCAACGAGGTCAGGGTATAAGGAGTTAGGGCTCGATCTAGTGGAACCTTTGCAAGATCATCCTCACAAACCTCGAAAGACACCCATGAGGGACAAAAATAAAGATGAGGGAGCAGGAGATCCGGTGGCACATCTGCATCCAACAACCACTCTAGAGGCGTGACTCCCTTTAAGGTACAAGTAAACTTTGAAATTTCCATATTTGAGGGTTAAATAGATGCAGATGTCATAGATAGATGATTGAATCTATTAGAAGGATATTTCTCGGTTCATGAATTTTCTGATTGGGAGAAGATTATTTTGGCACTCCTAAAAGCTACCCACCATGTCAAGCACTAGTGGAAACCTACTGTGAGAAAAAGGACGAGACAGAACCCTCTCTATTCTCAGTCGTACCCACTTGGAATTCTTTCCGAGATGCCATTAAGGAATAATACTATCTCGTGGGGAGCTATGAGGACAGGTACATACAATGGACCACGCTGCAGTAACAAAGGGATCAAGATGTGCATGAGATGACTAATCTATTCCATACCCTTCGCACAAATTTGGGTATCAACGATTCAAAGAAGCATTTGGTGCTAAAGTATCAGAGTTGTCTGCACAGATACATTTCGGAGGAAATGGAGTTCCTCGACATCTCCTCGCTTGGTACGACATACTGGTATGCTACCAAGATTGAGCAGAAATTCAAACAGAAGAAGTGAGACTTTGGTTTTGCGAACAAAAAATAAGGGAAAGGTGCCCCCAAACTGTAGAACGAAGGAAAAAGCCAAGGCATGGTGGCCCAAGACAACCTACCAAAGCCACAAGCAAAGAAAACACCGCGAAGAAAAGTAAGGACACGGGAAAGTGGTGTGAGTTCCATAAGAGCTCCACTCATAACACAAGTGAGTGTCGGGCCAAGCAGTCACTTAGTGGCCGAGATGAGGGCTTCTGAATTAGATGCATGCTTGGAATCTGAATCAGAACCTGACAAGTGGAATGACAAAGCGAAGAAAATTATTGATGCGGAGCCCAACACCACTATTGCCACTATGAAGATCCAGAAGGAGGAACCAGAAGATCCAGAGGAGGCAGAGCATCTCTTCCACTCCCATATGTGGGTAAAAGGTTCCCCACTATGGTTCATTGTCGAAAATGAGAGCCAAAAGAACCTCATTTTAGTAGATGTCATAAAGCGGTTCGTCTTGCCGACCACAGCGCACCCACAACCATACACCATCGAGTGGCTTCACTAAGGATGGGATCTCCGCGTCAACTAGCAGTGCTACCTTCCCTATAACATCAAGCCCTTCACCGATGAGGTATTGTGTGACATTGATCCTATTGATGTTTCTGATGTATTATTAGATCAACCATACATGTGGAAGTGACATGTTGTGTATGATTCATAGCCTCATGTTGTTATTTTTACTTTGGGAAATAAGTTGTACAAGATACCATAGGTACCACCACCTCCCACTATCTCTCTGGTTACTACAAAACAATGCAGTAAGATCATTTCCCAAACTAGGAAATTTGTTTTCCTAATGATCTGCCCTCAGGGAAAGAAGAATAATGTGGCCATGACCTCTAGACATGGCTCCTCTATAAGACAACAACAAATGCACAAGCTTGTGGAGGAGTACGGGGACATCTTCACCTCACCCACAGGGGTACCTCTGCATTGTCAAGTCAAGCACCCCATTGACCTGACCACAGGTGTGTTGTTACCTAATAGACTGATCTATAGGTGCTTTTTTCTAGAGAATGATGAAATCAAGAGGCGGATTCAAGAGCTGTTGCAGAAAGGTCACATTCGGCCAAGTTCATCGCCCTGTGGGAGCCCACTCTTGTTGGTACAAAAGAAGGATGGGACTTGGAGACTCTGTATTGACTATCGGGTGCTAAACAAGATAATTGTTCGTAATAGGTACCTGATCCAATGGATTGATGACCTTCTGGACCAAATCAAAGGGGAAAAATATTTCAGCAAGATCGACTTGAAGTCTGGGTATCACCAGGTACCAATCGAACCCTCGGATGTGTGGAAGATTGCCTTCAAAGAAAAGGAGGGCTTTTTTGAATGGCTCATCATGCCTTTCAGGTTGATGAATGCTGCCAAAACCTTCATGAAGCTGATGGATGACATCTTGCATCCATTCACCAACTTATTTATAGTGGTGTACTTGGATGATATTCTGATCTTAAACCAAACTTGGGAAGAGCACCTCCACCACATTCGAGAAGTCCTCCAAACGCTACGACAACACAAGTTATGTGCCAATTTGGAGAATTGAAATTTTGGCATGACCCAGGTTCAATATATGAGATAAATTATTGATGAAAGGGGGGTGCATGTGGATCCAGCCAAGATCCAAGTCATTCGATATTGGCCAGCCCCAACCACTCTAACAGAGCTTCACAGCTTTCTGGGTCTTGCTAATTTCTACCAAAGGTTTGTGTTGGGATTTTCTCATATCATTTGGCCCTTGAGTTAAGTCACCAAAGGCAGAGCGAAAGAAAAATTCTTTTGGTCGAAATCTCAACATAAGGTGTTCGTAGAATTGAAACATCGCCTCTGTTCTACCCCAGTGCTCACATTACTAGACTTGCAACAACTATTTAAGATCGAGACAGATTCCTATGACTATGCTACTGGGGCAGTTCTTACTCAATAGGGGTGTCCAGTGGCATATCACAGTAAGACATTGTGCAACACAATTTGCAGGTATCTCACTGACAACAAAGAAATGTATTCCATTGTACAGGTTTGTCGACAATGAAAGAATTACATTTTGGGGAAGGAGACAATCATCCACACAGACCACCGACCCTTGTAGTTCATACAGACATAAGGGAAGTTTCAGAACGATCGCCATCATAAGTGGTCCACATATCTGCAACAATTTTAACATCAAGTACAAGAAGGGTAGCACCAATAATGCTGAAGACTGCCTTAGCCGACCACCGCTCGTGGCCATAACCACCGTTGTCAACTCTTGTGGGCAAGAGACTTCCGATTAGCCGCTTCTCTACAAGAGCGATCCAAAATTCAGCCACACATGCAAGGCACTCTTGGGGGGTATGTAAGTTCCAAATTTTCACCTCCAAGATGCAATGTTATGTCACCTGGGACACCTTTGAGTTCCTTCAAGTGATAATTCCAAGATGATATGGGAAGCACACCACAGTCGAGTCACTGGGCATTTTTGGGTCGAGAAAATAGTGGCAGTACTGCAGAAGTATTTCTATTGGCCGAACCTTCGATAGGATGTCAAGAAGTACATCAGATGTTTCATTGCTTGTGCCATTGCCAAAACGACCATCAATAATCAAGGCCTCTATACTCCGATACCTACCCCTAGTCGACCTTGGGAGTCCATCTCCATGGATTACATGTCAGGCCTTCCTTCTACTAAGCATGGAAACGACTGTGTCTTCGTGGTGTCAATAGATTCTCGAATATGGAAATTATGGCGGCTTGCAAGAAGAATATCACAGTAGAAGCCACTGCTAAAATCTTCTTTGAACGAGTGTGGGTGCACTTTGGGATCCCACAATGTATCATATCAGATCGCAACAGAAGGTTCCTCAACACATTTTGGTCTAGCCTTTGGTCAATGTTGGACACCAAGCTCACCAAGTCCACAGCTTTCCATCCCCAAACTGATGGTCAGACAGAGGTCGTCAATAGGATGATTGTACACATTCTGTGCATGTACAATTCAAAGCATCCACACACATGGGATGAGAGCCTCCCATATGTACAACATAGTTATAATTGGGTTCTCCACAGCTCAGTCAGCCACAAACCCTTTCAAATGGGCTTGGGATTCCAACAACTATGTCCCATTGACGTAGCCATGCCATTTGTGGCTACTCAAACCGATTGGGCTCATGTCCAGTATGAAGCTGAAAAAATGAACAACTTCATCGAGCGCATTCAACACATCCTATAACAGGTTGATGACATATTGGACAGAGCCAATGCTAAGTACAAGCAACAACATGATCAACATCAGGTGCCACACAACTTCTAGGTGGGCGACAAAGTGTGGCTACATTTGCAAAAGGAGCGCCTCACTGGACCCCACTGCAAGATTCTCCCACTCTAATATGGGACGTACACCATCACCAAGGCTGTAGGGAAAAATGCCTTGAAGCTCGGTTTTCCCCCATTCCTTGGTATGCACCATGTAATCAATGTATACTGCCTTCGTCCCTACTTCCCACCTCTACTAGACACCTCCGACATTGCAGAATAAATCACAACAAAAGAGTTAATCCCAGACTACATGGAACATGCCACCACAGATTGTATCATTGACATGCAAATCAAGAACACTCGTCAACAGAGGATCCAACTGTATCGGGTTGTCAAATCTGGCCAACTCCTGCACCAAGGCAAGTGGTTCACCAGGGACCAAGTTTAGCAGAAGTTCTCTCATCTCATGGAGGAACTCAACACAATGGGGACCATTGCTTCCTAAGGGGAGAGGAATGATCCAGGTGGATATTGGTGGCCACCTGCCTATTCCACTTGGGGCCTGACAATTGTCTCTTTCAATTTTTTAGTTTCAACACAACTTACTATTTTTAGTAGTTTTTCGAGTCCTGAACTTTTCACGACATTTTGAGGCCCTAAATGACGTTTTTTGGGAAAACTAGGAGCAACATGGGTTTGTGGATCACTGTTTCTCACTCAAAATTTGTATTCGTCGGATAGATCTTTCGAATGAGGTATGGTTCACGTCAAACGAAGATCGTTTTCCAAAGTTACGTCTCTGGGAAGTTGAAACACCAATTTAGCCAAAGAAGGCCCATAGTTTTGGTGCTTAATATGCTAGGGTTATGGTTTTGGATGTTTAGGGTTTTCCATTATTTCTAAATAATAAATAGGCCCTCAAGCCTCATTGTAACTAAGTTCAGTTCTTTGATATTGATTAAATGAAGTGTTATTTCCGCTACATCTTTGTATTTATGGTTATATGTGTATTTTGTTGCGTTCCTGCATAAATCCAGATCATACACTCCCTTAGATATATGACATCACACAATGTCCTTTTCATTTGGCGACACACGAGAATTCGAATTCAAAAAATATTTTACCCTCTCCCTCACACCATGAGTAAGTCTATCATGATATGGATGCCTACAAATATTATCCCAACATGCAAGTTCATCATTCTCATCTAATTGAATTCTAAATTTTGTATGCCTCCATAAACTTTTTCTTGATGTTTTAAAAAATTTTGAAGTTCCTGACATCAAATGACTTGATGTAGTTTTTTTTGTGAGTACACCTATTAAAAGTGCTCTACGAGCGTTCTTTTCAACTTGAGATCGCTTTTTGGCTAATGTTGCAAGTGCTGACGTCACATTTTTTTGTACCATTTTATTTACTAAACCCTCTTTCTCACTTTTAATGCCCAATATTTCCCAACATTTCTGAGATATTTGTGCTTTAAAAATCTACGTAACATCTAAGCTTGTGCTATGATAGTTTTACCTTCAAAAATATGTTTCAATTCCCAATTTATTTTATCTGAAGTTGTCCTTTCAGGCATTGGTGGTCCCAATTCTTCAATTTTAGTTGGATCCATATTATCTAGATAGATTTAGTCGTATAAAAAATTCTTGGAACTTCCAATTAATTGCAGTGAAATGTGAGGTGTGGTAGTATCTTCTTGTGTTTTTGATGTTGTCCCTGCATAAAAAACAATATTAAATTATAATTTGAAATTGACATATACATATTTTTAATTTTAAAACTATCTTGAACTACAATGTTTTTAAAAAAAATACAAAATTCAAATTCAAGAAACTATTGACTCACCAGTGAGATCGATATCAATATTCTCTTGGACATTTGTGTTTCCAATATTCTCCTTGATAAATTCCTCAAAATTGTTTTCAACATTTATGTTTTCAATATTCTAGTTTACAAGTTCCTCAACATTTCTCATTTCCTCGTCATTGTCATGCACCTCTACATCTCTTTCAATCTGCTCTACCTCCACATTTATTTCATGGCTTAATCTTTCCCTTTCCTCTCACCTTTTTTTTTTCAATCTCTGATTCTTTTCTGCTGAAACAGTTTTATTTTGATTGTGCCTTGATTGGAAATTCCTTTTGCTTCCCATGTTCACAAAATTGGAAACCTAAAATCCAATTCTATTTGGACCAAATACCCAAAAAAACATAAAGACTTCAGAATAAGTACTTCATGCCTTCAATAAGAGAGAAAATTAAATTCATAAAGACATTTTTCAAAAATACTTCATGCCTTCATAGAGAAATTTTGCAAAATATCAAGTAATCAAATTCTTATAAAAAATAAAAATGTAATTTCTTTCCCCATAAAATTTTCACTTCCCTTTCTTGAAAATATGTGCTCTTTAAAAAAAAGTTGAATTTTTAAAAAGAATTACTTGAAAAAAAATAATTCACATCCAAAAAAACTTCGCTAAAAAAATTTCGCACCCAAAAAACCTTCGAAAAAAATTTCGCAAGAAAAATTTTGCACCCAAAAAAACTTGGAAAAAAAAGTTGCACCTTTGCACCTTCACTGGTTCAGAATGGTGTGTGGAATATTGTGGAATTAATATTTTGAACGAGAGTATTTGTACAACTCTCGCCCAAAACATTGCAACGATACATGAATCTTCGCAAGATTTCGTCAGACGACGATAAAATGTTTTGATTAAAGTTTAATAGAATCTTGGATGAGGATTATATAACTCTCGCCAGAGAGTTTAATAAAATCTCGAATGAGAGTTATGTAACTCTCATTCGAGAGTCTGCCTTGGGTAAAATCTTGCACACAAACTCTCGATCGAGAGTTTATACAACTTTCAGGTGAGAGTTTACCCACACGATTAAAATTAATCTGTGTTGGTTTAAAATCTTGGTTGAGAGTTTAACATTTCTCACCCGAGAGTTTCTGGTCAACTAAAAACCCAGAAAATTATCCATTTTTTAGGAACCTGCAGCTTTGGAGGGGCGAAACACCTACAAAAATAGAATGTTATCTTTTGGACCTGGTACCATTAGATTAATATCTGAATCTAGTTTCTAATGATGTAATATTTGTAGAGTTTCACTAAAAATTTAAATTTGTTATTAATTTTATACTAAACTGTGTCACTCTAGAATTTCATTGTTCTAAAAATTGTAGTGAATGAAAATTCAATAACTTTAAAATGGAAACACCCAAAAAATCAGAAAAATCATATTTCAATTCCTCTCCCTGTCTTCTTCAAAAGGGTATTCTCATTTTCCTTATTGACTATGACATTGAAAAGAAAATCTATGGCTCTGTTTTAGCCGCTACAACAACACCCAAAATTTTGGGTATATTCAAAATTTCGGGTCCCCCTCTACTTGCTTGGTCGCTAAAGTCTTTCACCCGACCTACAGTCAGTGACATCCTAGTGACCTATCCCCAACCCCTCATGATCTTTCTCACCATCATGATCAGATACTGTTTCTGAAATCACGCTGTGTGAGGGAGGTATCATCCAGCATACGCTCGAATAAGTACTTTTCTATGCATTGAGGATGTACAGTAGCAGCCCTCTTACCATGGGTCATTAAGCATGTTGTTTGAATACTTATCCTAAGATTGTTAGTCTCATATGTTTTATCTAGGGACACCATTATCAAAGAGTAATTGCGATTTTGTAATGTTCCACACAGGTCGACTAGATGGGTGACAAAATCCTCAATCTTGTCACGACATCAAGGGAAATAAAATGGAGCTCAACAACAAGGCCAAAGTTGCGATACATGTTGAGCAGAGAAAGAACCTTTATGTCACTGATGCAAAAGGCTTTCTTCACTAGTGTGCACCAGATACCTAAAACGCTCCATTTGGAAATGTCCGTACCGAATGCCATCTCACATAAATCAGAAATGTATGCTCGTGACGTTAAAGGAGATCATGCGACCTATTAGTGAACATAATCTTGACAATATTTATATTGTGATGGAAATGGTGCATGAGGATTTGGCAGACTCTATAAAGTCTAGAAATCGAGCATACGAAAGTTGTAGCCACCAATCAGCGGCTCCCTTGAATGTTCAGTTGATTATGAACCAGTTATTGAGGGCCCTTCAGTATTTTCACTCTGGGAATGTGCTGCATGGCGATTTGAAGCCCCAAAATATCTTCATAATGGAGAACCAGACCGTAAAAATATGTGACTTTGGTCTTGCTGGAATGATACAATAACTTAGAATGAGTCATAGGGTCATTGCCAAAAAATATAGGCCTCCGAAGTTGTTTCTGAGATGCACAGGAAATCGGTTTCATTACAGCCCCGCTGTTGATGCATGGTCGATGGGTTGCATTTTTGCAGAATTTTTGCTCCAAACACTAGCATTGTCATTGGTTTCGCAGATGTTAAGCGGCACAGAGACGTTATAGCGAAGATTTCTCACACAATTATTGGCCTTGACGATGAAGATCTCTCGGAAAAGATTGTCGATGCAGAGACCCACTAGTTGGTAAAAAAGGCCGGTTGCCTCCTACTCCTCCGCTTCTGTTGAGCGCAATATTTGTGGACGTAGAAGACAAACGGGCTATGGATTTGGTAGAGGGAATGCTTATATTTAATCCGCATAAAAGAATCAGCATGGCAGAAGCACTACAAAATGAATACATGGTCGGGATTACAGTGGAAGTGCTTAAAGAAAAGCTAAATCTAAAGCCTAATGAGGTTGAAAGGTTGCAAGATTTGACTCCTACCTGGATCAAGATATTTTGGCAGTCGACCGTCGTGGGAAGTGAGAGAAGGGTCTAGATAGTGCGACTTGATGACTATGCGACCTCTCTGAGTTCACAAGGTCAAAAATTGTGCGTTCAATAGAGGTTGCGAGCCATGAAAGATATGCACAATAGTTCATATATTGCCTATAGAAAAGGACTATACAGGGGTCCAAGATAATCGTTAAAATCCCATGATGTTATTTGTCAATATGCTTCTTATGCATCTGCGTTTTATTTTTATTGTATCTTTATTTTTTATTCAACATGCATAAACATATTTATGTGGGTGAGGCTAATGGCTAATCTAATATGCTTACACGCAGGTAACATGAGGAGATTATGATGATGACCCAGACAAGGAAGTTTTTCGCTTACCCAGAAAATGCTGGTTCATGTGGCGGGAGCTAAGACTATCTCAACAGGACAAATGTAGAAGGGATAAAACCCCAGGTCGTAGATTTCTTTAGGTCACCAGGTTGCGGAGTCGTGTTCCATGCCAAACGCTCGACGACGCGACCCAGCGACTGGGTCACAAGTCACAAAATACAAGAAGGTCACAGGTCGCACATCTGCTAAGGTCGCAGGTTGCAAATTTTACAAGGTCGCAGGTCGCACATCTGCTGAGGTCACAGGTCGTAAATTTGCCGAGGTCGCAAGTCACAAATTTGCCGAGGTTGCAAGTAGCAAATTTACCAAGGTCGTAGGTTGCATATTTGCTGAGGTCGAAGGTCGCACATCTGCTGAGGTCGCAGGTCACATATTTGTTGAGGTCACAGGTCGCACATTTGCTGAGGTCGCAGGTCTTATATTTTCCTAGGTCGCAGGTCGCAAACTTACCGAGGTCGCAAGTCGCAAATTTACCAAGGTTGTAGGTCGCATATTTGCTGATGTTGTAGGTCGCACATATGCTGAGGTCGCAGGTCACAAATTTTCTGAGGTCGCAAGTCACACACCTGCTGAGGTTGCAGGTCACAAATTTGCCGAGGTTGCAGGTCGCAAAATTTCTGAGTTCGCAAGTCGCAAATTTACCAAGGTCGCAGGTCGCATATTTGTTGAGGTCACAGGTCGCACATCTGCTGAGATCGCAGGTCGCATATTTTCCGAGGTCGCAGGTCGCACATCTGCTGAGGTTGCAGGTCGCAAATTTCCCTATGTCGCAGGTCACAAATTTTCCGAGGTTGCAATTCGCATATTTTCTAACGTCGCAGGTCGCACATCTACTGAGGTCGCGGGTCGCAATTTTTCAAGGTCGCAGTTCGCATATCTGCCGAGGTCGCAGGTTGCGGATGGCCCAAGACTGAGTCGCAAGGAAGCCCAACCGTTGGGAAGCTGAAAAGTTAGGGACCCCAGAGGGCAAGCTTTGTTCTATAAATACTTCCTTCAGGAACTTGTTAGAGGATCTTTTGTTTGGGACTCGAGCTAAGTACATTGTATTACCAGAGGATTATACATTTGAGCATGAATACAAGCATTTTGAAAAATCCCTTTGTGGATCTGGTGTTGTCATATGTATGAGTGCTATTGAGTATTATATTTCAGTTTTTGAACATCTTTAGATTAAGCGAACTGTATCTTGAATTCATATCACAATTGCATAACAGTTTGCTGAGTATGTTAATGGTGGTTGAGTTCATTTCACTTTTTTGGCAGATGTTGATGACTTTGTTTATTAGCATTTGTGTTATCATTTAAAACTTTTAGGAAGTGAAGGGTGTTCTTGCCATGAGGAATTGTTTCTTTTGTGGTCAAAACAGTTTACAAGCATGACCCGAATGATGTGTTGTTAACAACACTTCCTTCGGTACTCATGTTTTATTATTTCCTCTTGCTACTCATAGTGTTATATGTACATTTAATGAATCAATCATATGTCTTGTATCGTTTGATTAAGTGTGTATCCACTGTTCTATAGAGTTTAAGTGAGACCTAAGGAAAGGAGAAATCAACGGTAGCTGGACCCACACCCCAGATGGGATCCCTATTCCAAACAGTTCAAGGTCTAATTGGGACTTTTTACCGGGGAGATCCCCTACTGTTGGCCAGACAGATTTTCCCGTCAACAAAATTGGTGCTAGAAGGAGGGCCAGATGACAAGATGAGCCCTTAGAGCCTACAGTTAATCTCATATCTGTAATGGATCGTTCCAAAATCATTCTCCCGAGATGTTTGTTGGAGTTTTATGAGCCTCGATACTTCATCCCCGATGAACTTATGTATCACTTGTCCCAGTTAAAATTTGATGGTGAAAATGGAGTGTCCATAACCCGAAACCTTTCAGATTTCTGTGACTTTGGTGAGTGCTACAAAATTGACAATGAAGGTTTGATTTGTTTTCTTTTCTTCCTCACTCTCGAAGGTCATGCTAAGAAATGGTGCCGCACATTACCGGAAGCTTCCATCCATTCGTTTGAACAACTCGCCAGTGAATTACAACAAGCTTTTCATAGGTACGATTTTAAAAGTGTATTGATAAAGCTAAATGACATCAGAATGGAACCTGAGGAACCTCTAGACGAATTTTCCATCATATTTTCTCATTATTGTTTGAGTTCCCTGAAAAGGATGTCGATTGGAAGTTTTTAAGAGAACAGTTCACGTATGTGATCCTCGTTTCCCTTGAACAATTTCAAGTAGCAGCCCAGCCTGATCCTAGTGTTACCTATGATGACCTGCAAGTTTCCAGCTATTCAGACTACGTCCCCAATGTTTCCTTGTCCATCTCCCCGAGTCTAGACCACACTCTGGCCTCTCAGGAGAGTATTGTTATTGGTGATATTCTTGCTCCTCCTCCTGAGTCGTCAGGTAGTGGGGTTGTGACCTCAAAATTTATTAGCAAGTATAGACACGTGCAAGAGGATAAAGCCTATTATTTTGCCTTTAAACCTTTCACGCACCCTGTCGAATCAAAGCTTGAAAACTATAGTGGCACATTATCTCTCCCGGTTCACGAAACCTACCTCGATCCCACTTGATGTCTCCCTGGACACAGTCCTAAATCTGATTCGCATACTGATTATGAATCGACTCCTATCCTAGATGAGGTTGATCCCCTTACAGAGCCTCCTAGATCATTGTTTTCTATGAATGACATGGATTTGTATATTGAAAAACCTTGTACGGTTAAAACCCGTGCTGCTCAAACTTATCTTTCATTATTCCATGATTTATTTCTCAAGTCTGCCACACCAGTAATTTCTTCGAGACATTCAAAATTTCCTTATACTGGTATTAGTGACAATCATAAGCACGCAGATGGTGTTTCACAATCACAGTTCAAAATAGATGAATCTTTTATATTTGATCTTTCTCACTCGGAATCTTTAGACAGTCATAGGAGAAATTTCCTATCTGAGCAACCTCAAGATGTCCTCTTTATTGATCCATCCCAGTTGATAACTCCCGGGGAGCCCAACATGCCAGGTTGCCAGCTTAATCAAATCAATGGTTACAACGATCACTGCTTGTCTGAAAGCATATTCACTAATACCGCTGAGGACTGTCACTTGTATCTTGTCGCCGACCATATGGAGACACCAGAATTCGATAATTCACTCTATGAAGATTCGAGTACCCATCATGGAATTGAAGCACTCCCGCTCTTGCCAGCCATCATCCTTAGTTCTTCCGATCCTGACAAGACTCCTCAAACAACTCCAACTAGGTTTTCTCAGATTAAGGTTTCTGAAATGACGATCCACAAGTGCCATGCTCCTCCCAGCATAACCACGTCGGACATCATTTCATCTGGGTGGATTTTTCATTCTAATGAGGTTTCCTTGAGCACATATTCCTGTCCCCCAACAGCTCGTATGCAACAACCCATATACCCCAATTTATTCACTGGTAAGGAAACACCAGCCATTTTATCTAATCTTTAGGTAAGTTTTGTTGTTGGTGCATGATTTGGTATGCTGGCTCTGATCGAAAACATTGTTGTTCTTGCAGGTCGGGGACGAATGCAGTGGCTGCAGTGGAAGGCTGATTTCACATAACACGACCGCCTCATTGGTTAGGCTAGGATTTTAGGTTTAGGCTAGCTAGGATCTGCTAATAAAGTTTTGTTTATCAAGGTATTAATTAGGTTTACTTGCTAAGGTTTTACTTCATGGTTAGAATTATGCTTGTTGTAGTTTCTTGCATTTTCTAGTTTTATGCATTAAAAGGTTCCATTTATTTTTGCATGCATGCTTTTTCAGTTTCCCTATTGCTGCATAATGTTCAGATAATCATGACATGTTCTTTGCCTTGTCTCTCCACCTCCAACTAGTGGATTGTTCCTGCACATGGCGTTGCATTGCATCTTGAGCCTCGTTGTTACAATGCGGCGTGCACTTTATTCCTCACATCATTTCCGCATATTGTTGATATAGCTTTGAAAATATTCCACATATCGCCAATCACTGCATGAGCCCCCATTGATACCCTAACACCTAGCAGTCTTGTTTTGCCCCGATTGCTGAAATAATAATCCGATTGTTTGCGTGAGGTTGTGGTGGCTATCACAAGAGGCGGCTTCCTCGTAGGATAAATCATCGAGGTTGCATTTTCAACAAGATGACTATGAGTCTAAACTTATTAGCCAGGGAGATACGAGTTGGTTGTTGGTGGGAGACCTGATGTGTTTGAGTGGCCCCAATACCCGGAAGCCTAAGCCTTCTGCCCAGAATAGACTTGGACATCTTAATGATCTATTTTGCACACGTCTCGTATTGTGGTGAATGGGATGTGAAGGTTTGGCACAAGGGCAAACCCAAATCAGTATATCTTTCAATTTCTGTAAAACAAGAAAAAACCCCTCTTGCTCATAAAATAAGTCGGGATCCCTCATCTGCCCATGAAAAATAAGTGCCACGCGCACATGAAAATAAGTGCTGCAAGCACATGAAACAAATAAGGGTAAAGGATCGAGAAAGGCTTCCTGCACAGAGAGGTAATGCAACGACTCCACCGGGGTACTGACGAGGCTCGCTAGCATCGGAGCAACGTTTGTGATTTCTTGAAGTGACTCTGTCGGGGTACTGTCCAGGCCTATTGGCAGTGGAGCAACATCGGAAACTTACTTTAGAAAATCCTGAGAATAATAAACCCACTGCATTGATCTTCACATCATCAACAAGCTATTGGCGTCTGTGAGCTCTCTATTGATGTGTTCTAATTAGCGAGACCTAGCTGAGGCACAAGAAATGGGCATACCTGTAAAGGCCAAAGTAATTCAAAGGGTCCCCACAGAACTTGTTCAATATTCCCTTGCATCACTATCTTGGCTCAGACTGTTGTTGTGATATTGACAGAGATGCTAGATCCTACCAGTGGTTCACCATTTGTTGTAGCCGCTACAACACCACCCAAAATTTTGGGTATACTCGAAATTTCGGGTCCCCCTCTGCTCGCTTGGTCGTTAAATTCTTTCACCCGACCTGCAGTCAGTGACATCCCAACGACCTATCCCTAACCCCTCATGAGCTTTCTCACCATCATGATCAGATATTGTTGCTGCAATCACGCCATGTGAGGGAGGGATCATCCAACATATGCTCGAATAAGTACTTTTATATGCATTGAGGATGTACATTAGCAGCCCTCTTACCATGGGTCATTAAGCATGTTGTTTGAATACTTCTCCTAAGCTCGTTATTCTCATATGTTTTATCTAGGGACACCATTATCAAAGAGTAATTGCGATGTTGTAATGTTCCACACATGTCGACCCCACGGGTGACAAAATCCTCAATCTTGTCATGGCATCAAGGGAAATAAAATGGAGCTCAACAACAAGGCCAAAGTTGCGATACATGTTGAAGAGAGAAAGAACCTTTATGTCACTTATGCAAAAGGCTTTCTTCACTAGTGCGCACCAGATACCTAAAACGCTCCATTTGGAAATGTATGTACCGGATGCCATCTCACATAAATCAGAAACGTATGCTCGTGAAGTTGAAGGAGATCATGCAACCTATTAGTGAACATAATCTTGATGATATTTATATTGTGATGGAAATGGTGCATGAGGATTTGGCAGACTCTATAAAGTCTAGAAATCGAGCATACGAAAGTTGCAGCCACCAATCAGTGGCTCCCTTGAATGTTCAGTTGATTATGAACCAGTTATTGAGGGCCCTTCAGTATTTTCACTCTGGGAATGTGCTGCATGGCGATTTGAAGCCTAAAAATATCCTCATAACAGAGAACCAGACCGTAAAAATATGTGACTTTGGTCTCGCTGGAATAATACAAGAACTTGGAATGAGTCATAGGGTCAACGCCAAAAAATATAGGCCTCCGGAGTTGTTTCTGAGATGCACGGGCAATAGGTTTCATTACAACCCCGCTGTTGATGCATGGTTGATGGGTTCCATTTTTTCAGACTTGTTGCTCCAAACACCAGCATTGTCGTTGGTTTCGCAGATGTTAAGCGGCATAGAGACGTTATAGCGAAGATCGCTCACACAATTACTGGCCCTGACCATGAAGATCTCTTAGAAATGATTGCCGATGCAGAGACCCACCAGTTGGTAAAAATGGTTGGTTGCCTCCTACTCCTCCGCTTCTGTTGAGTGCAATATTTGTGGACGTAGCAGACAAACGGGCTGTGGATTTGGTAGAGGGAATGCTTGTATTTAATCCATGGAAAAGAATCAGCACAGCAGAAGCACTACAACATGAATACATGGTCGAGATTACAGTGGAAGTGCTTACCGAAAAGCTAAATCTAAAGCCTGATGAGGTTGAAAGGTTGCAAGATTTGACTCTTACATGGATCGAGATATTTTGGCAGTCGACCGTCGTGGGAAGTGAGAGAAGGGTCCAGATAATGCGACTTGCCGACTATGCGACCTCTCTGAGGTCGCAAGGTCGCAAATTGTGTGTCCACTAGAGGCTGCGACCCATGAAAGATATGCACAATCGTTCATATATTTCCTACAGAACAGAACTATACAGGGGCCCAAGCTAATCATTAAAATCACTTGATGTTATTTGTCAACATGTTTCTTATGCATCTGCGTTTTATTTTTATTGCATCTTTATTTTTATTCAACATGCATAAACATATTTATGTGGGCGAGGCTAATGGCTAATCTAATATGCTTACACGTAGGTAACATGAGGAGATTATGACAATGAACCAGACAAGGAAGTTTGTCGCTTACCCAGAAAATGTTGGTTCATGTGGCGGGAGCTAAGACTATCTCAACAGGAGAAATGTAGAAGGGATAAAACCCCAGGTCACAAATTTCTTCAGGTCGCGAGGTCGCGGAGTCATGTTCCATGCCAAACGCTTGACGATGCGACGCAACGACCCACCGACTGGGTCGCAAGTCACAAAATACAAGAAGGTCGCAGGTTGCACATCTCCTGAGGTCACATGTCGCAAATTTTCTGAGGTCGCAGGTTGCACATCTGCTGAGGTTGCAGGTCACAAATTTTCCGAGGTCGCGGGTCGCAAATTTGCCGAGGTCGCAGGTTGCATATTTGCTGAGGTCATAGGTCGCACATCTGCTGAGGTCGTAGGTCGCATATTTGCCGAGGTCGCAGGTCGCACATCTGCTGAGGTCGCAGGTCGAAAATTTTCCTAGGTCGCAGGTCGAAAATTTGTCAAGGTCACAAGTCGCAAATTTACCAAGGTCGTAGGTCGCATATTTGCTGAGGTTACAGGTCACACATCTGTTGAGGTCGCAGGTCGCATATTTTCCAAGGTCGGAGGTCGCACATCTGCTGAGGTCACAGGTCGCAAATTTTCCTAGGCCGCAGGTCGCAAATTTGTCGAGGTCGCAAGTCGCATATTTGCTGAGGTCGCAGGTCGCACATCTGCTGATGTCACAGGTCGCAATTTTCCGAGGTCGCAAGTCGCATATCTGCTGAGGTCACAGGTTGCGGATGGCCCAAGACTGGGTCGCAAGGAAGCCCAACCATCGGGAAGCTGAAAAGTTAGGGACCCCAGAGGGCAAGCTTTGTTCTATAAATACTTCATTCGGGAACTTGTTGGAGGATATTTTGTTTGTTACTCGAGCTGAGTACATTGTATTACCAAAGGATTATACATTTGAGCATGAATACAAGCATTTTGAAAAATCCCTCTGTGGATCTGGTGTTGTCATATGTATGAGCGCTATTGAGTATTATATTTTCAGTTTCTGAAAATATTTAGATTAAGGGAACTGTATATTCAATTCATATCACAATTGCATAACAGTTTGCTGAGTATGTTAATGGTGGTTGAGTTAATTTCACTTTCTTAGCGAAAGTTGATTACTTTGCTTATTAGCATTTGTGTTATCATTTAAAACGTTTAGGAAGTGAAGGGTGTTCTTTCCATGAGGAATTGTTTGTTTTGTGGTCAGAACAGTTTACAAGCATGACCCGAATGATGTGTTGTTAACAACACCTCCTTCGGTACTCATGTTTTATTATTTCCTCTTGCTACTCATAGTGTTATACGTACATTTAATGCATCAATCATATGTCTTGTATCATTTGATTAAGTGTGTATCCACTGTTCTATAGAGTTTAAGAGAGACCCAAAGAAAGGAGAAATCAGCAGTAGCCGGACCCACACCCCAGATGGGATCCCTATTCCAAACGGTTCAAGGTCTAATTGGGACTCTTTACGGGGGAGATCCCCTGATGTTGGCCAGACAGATTTTCCCATCAACAGGCTCATAAACTGTACTGAAACATCACCATTTTTTTTTCTTCATCCATTTGAAAAAATAATAAAAAATAGTGATTTAATATGAAAATTACCGAAAAATAGTCATTTCAATAGTGCAATATATGTATATTATGATGATATGGTTTATTTCCAAAAAATGAATAACCATCCCTAAAAAAGGTTAGTGTTCAAAAAGTGACTATTTATGTTTGCCTAAAAATTTCAAGTATATTCAGTTAATAAACAACAAATTTACCCCTCTATATGTCAATATTTAAAATAAATAAATAAATATGACTATGGCGGTAAGACAATTCTGTACAAATCTTGCTTTTATGTCAACGCGTAATTTGCATTGAAAATATGAGTTTAGTGGAGTTGAAGTTGAAAAAAAATATAAAATTATAATTTTCAACGTCAAAAAAGGGCGAAACGTGTTTCCAAACTTCTTGTTTTCACCCATGCATAAAGCTGAAGCACAAAAATTCTAACATATTGAATGACAGGATCCAAAAATTAGAAAATGAATTAACATTAGCAGAGCCTTTAGCCCAATAAAAGCAACAACTATGGGCCAATATCATTAACTCTATTAATGGTAGTTGGCCTTCTAGCAAATTTATATTTGAGCAGAAAGATTTGATAAAGGAAGGAAGTATTGCAATTCAGAAAGTCAAAGAAGATCTTGGGAAGAAACCAGAAGAAGCCACTGAGATTATAAAGTTCCTATATTATAAAAACAAGCAAGAGTTAGAAGAACTTGGGATAAGTGACAGAACATAAACCATCTTAAAAATGAAGAAAGTGATTTCCAAGAGAAATATGATGACACATCTTAAAGACAAGTCTCAAACTATGGAGCTTGCAGTGAACAGATTCATGAACAAGTTTGATGTTTTGAGACAAAAAGGTCCTCCTAATACATTAGTAATCAATGATAAACTAATGAGGCATGAATATTATGATAAAAATATCAGGGAAGTAGATAAATAAAATTCCAACAATTCCTCATTGAAAGGCATTCCTACAGGAAAGGTACTCTTTCAAATCTTCGAAAATCTCTTTTACCTCCAGGATGAGGTAAATAATATTTTTGTAAACACGCCTACATTTACCAAGTATAATGAGGCAAATGAGATTTACAGGAGGATGCTAAATATCAAACTTCTAGATGAAGAATCCTGGGAAAGATGGTGTGATTTACTCTGATAGGTAAAAGTAAAAACATGTAAAAGAGAGACAAGGTAACAGAGCAAACAAAGCAGCGAGGTAAAAGAAAATTCACAGAGTTAAAGAGAAGACAGATAAAGAAATATGAATATAGTTTAAAGATAATTCAAAGGTTAAAGTTGAAGATAGATGAAAGACAGTCAACATAAAAAATACAACCAGTGTGAGAGATAAGACAACATAAAAGAAACAAACAACAAATCAAATCAACGGGGACAACTTGCATTTAGTTAAATAGGTGTCTCTATTTTCTTGCATGAAGATATTTTCTTTTCCTTGAATAAATCCTAAATCAATTGATAGGATATTTTATAATAATTTGTATAAATACTTCATTAATTCGAAGTATTGAGGGTGGATTCCTGAATATTTCTATAGTTGAATTGATCTAGTACTTGAGGGTTTATTGTACTTTTTTCCAATTGACAAACAAGACAAGTAATGAAGGCATTTATTTACAAGATTCATGTGTTGAGATACTTCAGTGAAGTATATTTCAATTTTTCATGTTCTTTTATTAAGTATTCCATAAACTTGCATGTTTTCCAAATTTGAATGGTATAACTAGAGTTTTATTGTAGAATTTTTTTAAATGCACCCTGTTTTGAACTGTTATCCATTTTTTATGTTTTCTTCTTATATATGGTTAAGAGAATCCTTAATTTCTCTTTGATCCCAATTTACCTCCTTCAATTTCATTCATTATCCGGTTTAAGGAATCGTTAACTCCTCCTTGATCCTGATTGAAAGTCACTTCACCATTCATCCTAAAAGATCTAATTTTGCTGAGCTACCTTGCCCCGTAACACTGATTTTATAATTTGTTTATGTTCTCTTTTCATGGTATATTGACTCCATATCACAATCGAAAATATATAAGCACCTATCCATCTAAATCAATAATTCCACCAACAAATAAAATCAAACCAAATCAATCATACATAACTAGCCTAAAATCAATTAGAAACAACAATGTTAAATCATTAAGAGAGAGCCCTCTCTGAGCATTAGGAAGGCTAGATCCTAATCTCCAAAGTAGGTTTGTAGTTACCTCTGTTATTTATTTTAATACACATAACAACCCTTGAGAAATTTCAGAGTGATAACATATTGGTTACCATACTGGTGAAATCAGTCCTCAGTTTAAATAAATCTTAAAGGAAACACTTTTTCTCATCTTTTCACCTTAATATTGTTTACTGTTTGTTAAAAATTATCATTGAAAATTAAAATTATAGCTTCTAAAATAACATACTATACCAAGGCTCATCCTGATCCACAACTTGCTATAATTGTTGATGATCATGAAATTTTTTTAAGAAAATCTAAAAAAGTAGAAAGTCTAGGAAGTAGTAGCAAACTAATCAAATAAAATTCACTTCCTAAAAAATTATCAAGTATGCAAGATGTTCAATTTGATTTATCACTTGAGCATTATTTATTTAGAACCAAATATGAAAACTCAATCTATGATAATGCAATAGATTCCAATTTTATTCAATTTATTGAAGAAAAAAAGGAAACTATACAACTTGACTTAGATCAACAGGTTCTAGACACTTTTGATAAACTTGATGAATTGACCTCAAATTTGATTAAAGAAATAGATGAAGCATATTTTCAACATTCAGTTGAATTAGTTTCCCTAACTGCTACCCCTAAGCATTCTACCATTCCTTCAGAAACTATAAAAACAGATCCATTTAGTTACACCTGACCCATAATAACCACTACAGTTCATTCAACTAAACCATTCATCCCCAAGCTTCCTCTCCAACCCAAAGTTTCAAGCTAATATTATAGCATTCCAACTAAATATTCATGTGTTCCAACTACATCCTCAAGTGTTCCAAGTTCATCTTCTAGCACTTCAAGCTCTTCTCCAAGCACTTCAACCTCATCTCCAGGCACCACAACTTTACCTTCCAGTCAAGCTAGAAGCTTACCCATGGCAGCTAGATATGCCCCTTTGGCCTTACAAGCCCGTAAATAAAATGTTTGATTACTTTGAATTACATGAAGTAATTTAAGATGATGCAAAAATGATATTATTTGCACAAACACTAGAAATATATGTCAAAAAATGGTTTAAGGTTTTACCTGTTGGTCATATTGCCAATTTATTTGCTTTCCATAGATTTTTTTTCAATATATGGGAAAGAAATAAAAATCATCTACAAATATTATCTGAATATGAAAACATTAGAAGAGCTCCTAATGAATCTGTTCAGGATTACTGCATTAGGTTTAACACCATTTATAATGGAATTCCTGCAAATATCAAACCTCCACCAGACTTGGCCCTAATAAAATTTCTAGATGGTTTTGACACTGATATGTCCTATCAATTGAGAGAAATAAACCATGAAACTTCAGAATGGATGCAAAGTAATACAATTAGTGTAGAAGCTAACTTACTAGCTAAAAGAGCTAGGATGATGAATGAAAGGAGAGTAACCATTAAGGAAGAAACATCCACTTTAGACATTAAAATATATAGTTTAGCTAAAAGTATGGAAATAATAATGGATAGATTAGAAAAAATGGAAAGAAAACCTCAGTGGGAAAATCAACAAGGTCCCCAAGTTAGAAACCCCAACTTTAGGAAAAATCCTAACACTGGTAAATCAAGAGAAAATGTACCTGATCAACAGATTAGACCACCTTTCCAAGAAAACTATGCTGAAATTTCCCAACAAAATGAAGAAGACCAGGACACGTAGATAAACTTGATGGGAATAAATGATGAAAACACAATTTTTCTCACCCAAGAAGAACAATAATTATACATGTTACAACAAAAATTAGAATCTGGACAGTCCTTTGATTATAAACAAGGCTATGAGTCTACAATATATGAAGTTCATAAACAGTACAGCCTTAGAAGTAAAAAGAACACATAAACTCCTGTTAAGAAATTAGTCCAAACGCAAACCAAGAAAACAACAGAAGCTCATGTATCCAAAGTTCTACAAATTCTCCCTAGATAAACTCAAAAAACTTCCACTCCAAAGATTGTAGACATTACATCAACTTATACTGAAACATCAAATGATGCTAAAAATTCAACCACCACTCAAGCTGTTCAAGACAAGAAAATTGAAAATAAAACAGTTGAGATCCAAACTGAATTACCAATTGTTGATAAGAAATATAAGAACACACAAACCATAATTGGTAAATATGAAATCATTCAATTAGGAAAAACACAAATTCCATTCAATATCCAAATTGAGATATCCAAATTGAAAATACCAGTTCCTTTAACAGAGATGGTGAAAAAAGATTCATATAAGGCCCAAATCACTGAAACACTACACATAGGAGAAGGTGAAGATGATGTTAACCTTAATGATGATCAACCTGAGCTATTATTTTTTCCTGAGGTAAATTTCAAACATCAAGAAGAAGGTGTCACTCCATTCTACATTAGCTTGAACATTCATGATAAAATCTTACACAATGCTATGTTAGATTTTAGAGCATCTCATAACCTAATGCCAAACTCAGTGATTGAAAAACTGAACTTAGACATCACTAGACCATTCAAAGACCTATTATCCTTTGATTCTAAGCAAGGTAAATGCCTTGGCTTGATAAAAGATCTTTGTGTAACTCTAGTCCAATACCCAGCTAAGAGTATTGTCATAGATATTGTAGTTGCTCATATCCCTCCAAAGTATGGAATGTTATTATCTCACTCATGGGGAGAAAATTTAGAAGGATCAGTATAGTTAGACATGTCATATGCTACAATTTCTTTAGTTGGTATGGAAAAAATATTTATAAAGAAAATTTGATGAAATTCATGGTCATTAGTGCATAAAAACCACACAATTATCCTATATATTCCCTGCATTCTAATATGGACTCTTTTATCATATGTAATTCAGACAATGGCACAAATAAAATCATTACTGTAGAAGAAAAACAAAAAGAAATTGATAGTGAAAATATAACTCGTGAGTCTATGTGTCATTTTGTTGAGACCCTTGTTTTGAAAATTAAATAGTTTTCAGTTGTGGAGAATAGGTGGCAGGTGCAATCATGATAGACAGGGATTTGTCATGGTTGTGGTGAGCTGGAGAGTAGGTGGCACGAAAATCATAGAAAACTAGCACAGATGGCAGGAATGAGTAACAAGGACAGACATTGGAACTCCTAGTGATCGGGAAGAAGCGCCAAACAACAAAGTAGGAAAGGATGAAAAAATGACAGTTATTTTGGAAAAGAAACAAATAGGCAATCAACCAACATAGATAGGGGGTTAGCACAGGAGAGGACTGAGGGAGAGAGCTGCAGGAGAGCTTTGTTTGGCTCTGTTTTGTTCTAGTCAATTCTGTTATGTAATTGTTGTAATCGGTCTCTCTATAATCAACTCTGAGGAGTACTGAACTGTTTGTTATTGATAATGTGACATACTTCCACATGTTTTTGATGTTCTCAATTCTGTATTAAGATTTTCGTTATGGTGAATTTATTGGCTGCTTTCAAATTTTAATTTTGCATCTTGAATATGCTTCATGAGTGGTATCTTGCGCAGAGTAGTTAGATCTGTTTGTGATTCCCTGTTCCTTTTGTTTTTCTTTATAACTGTGATTAGCTGATACCTGATCTTCTTCTAACCCTACTAAGGTCAAGGCACACCTCAAGTGAGATTCTTTGCTCTTTGAAGTAGGGTGAAAATGTCGGCGTTGTGCTAGGTTACTGTGGAAACCTTGTTGGCCTCTCTCCTAAACCTGGGTCTTGCTTAGAGACCTTCTTTCTTGCGAATAAATGGTTCTGTTGCCAGGACCTGAAACTTCATTTATAATCTAGATCATGGTATCACAAATCATTGAGAGAGAACTGTGAAGTTGGTTTGATAACCATTTAGATCAATTCATATCGTAGCAAGCTGAGTTGTGACGACAGAGGGAGAAAAATGTTAAGGAACAGGTTCTATTCTCTGAATCTGCAAGTGATCTATGCAAAATATTCTGGGGAAAGTTTCCAAAGGAACTGTATAATTGGTTGCGGAGACTACAAGTCAAGAAAGTCCCCAAAGGGTCACAAAAGATCAGTCGCAAGTGGTCGCACGTGGATTTGGTAGCACTCCATCGGTTAGATATTGATTTGACTCAAACTATAGAATTTTGGGTAAAATATACCTTGGAAGGATATATAGTGGAATTCACAGCTGAGTGTTACCACCCTTATCAAAAGTAAAGGATCTATTTAGGTCCAGAATGTGGGGAGAGTTGTTGAAGGATATTCCCTTGTGGATCAAAGATTTAATGGTAGACGAGGGATTAATGGAATTTCAAAAATCTAAGATGGAGACTTAAATATCCAGTACTGGGGAAAGGAGTTGAGGGAGAGATACTACAAGTAATTTGGAAGGAGGAATAGTGATATGGATGCCAAGACCTCTAGCAGGTTGAGGGAGCGAAGAGCACATCATAGGGCGCAAATTGCTAAGAAGTGGCTAGAAAGGGTAATGAAAGAGTTAGAGAAGCAGGAAAGTAGTCAAAAGGACAAGGATAAGGCACCGCAGATGACAAAGGAGATGGAAGGTTAGATGGGATCCCAAGAAATAGGAGGGACCATCAAGGAAGCCAGGTAAGTGTATAGGAGCCCAACCCAAAAAGAAAAGGGAGAAAAGTCCAATGTGGAGGACACATGCCTCGAGGAGATGTCTGATGTGGAGTTGTGTGTTGTGATGGAGAAACTATTCCAAGAAGGGCCATCACTCGTAACTCAAGGTAACTCTATTCCCCAAAGTTCAGGTAGCTCTAGTCCCGACCTTCCCCTGGTACTCTATCAGCCACTAGGTGAAATTTTTATTAAGTTATGAGAGTTTAGTAATTTGAATAATGTTCAGCCTATAGCAACAATACATACTAGAAATAGTGCTAGTAATACAACTTCATAGCCAGGGAATAGAGGTTTTATTCTAGTAAGATCCACACAAAAAAGTATGGCAGGATCATTTACCTGATACCTAGAGTTTTCTGGGAGGGGAAATGATGATGTGCAGCAATGCTACTATCTGTGCGAAGTCATATGGAGGGCTCGACAGACACCAGAGGTGGTTAAGTTGATTTAATTTAAAACTACTCTAAGAGAGAGAGCTCTTCGTTGGTTTATTAAATGGTTTGAAGCTCATCCAACCCTAGCAATAGACGATGTAAAGAAAGAATTCGTCAAAGAATTTAAATTACCTCAGATAGATCAGCAGGGTTTATCAAAGATGTGGGAGATTAAACAGAGAGAAGGTGAAACTTCATGGGATCTGAGGAGAAGGTTCAAGGATGCAATTAGAAAACTGAGTTACATAATCGATCTGAATCATCAAAGAGACTGGTTTATCAAGGCTCTTCTTCCGTTGACGAGAACTCCCCTAACGCAAGAGAATATTGATACATTACAAGATGCATTGGAGCAAGCTATGAAGATAGAGGCTATGGCGAGGTATCCGCAAAAATTTGGAGGAGAAGCAGTTCAAGACCCTTACATATTGGGGTTACAACATTAGATAGCTAGTCTAATGGAATTTAAGGACTTGCAGCTAGTATGACCTGCAAGACCCAATGTGCGGTGCATGAATTATCTGATGGAAGGACACGTGGTCACTGAATGCCCAAGGTTTTAGGGATAGAATGCGGGGGCTTCAGTAGTAGGGAGGCAATGGAATCCACCTGTATGGGGATTTGCGCAGATAAACACTTAAGGGCTATACCTGCTGCAAAAACACTTTCCAGGATTCCCTGCACAACATAATCATAACATGATTGAATATTGCGAAATATACAAAAGCATAGGTCATCCACCACACCTATGCCCAATTTTGTAGAAATACTCCAACGTTCCAAACAATATATATTGTGAGTTCTGTGCTTCGACAACACACAATACAGAGTAGTGTAGATCCCTGGATGCAATGGCGCAACGATTGGACAAGCCATACTATAGAATGAATTAGGCTCGAAGGGGACAGGGAGGAGGAATGAGAGAAGGAAGAGCTGGAGGAAGAGGACCAATAAGATGCCACAATTATGACCAAGAAGGTCATGTAGCAAGGGAATTTCCACTTCCCAGAAGAGCTTGGTGTTCTCAGTTCAGGGTTAATGCACACACAACTGAAGACTATCCAGAATTAATTAGGAGATGGGAAGAAAGAGGCAGACAGAGAGGAGAAAATTTGGTGAACGCAGAACCAAGAATAGTAGAGGCTCACGCTATGAAAAATTTAACCATCATAACATGGGGGGGAAGAGAACAGGGGAGGATGCACAGAAAATAAGATCCAATAGAACTGATAAAGCTAGCATCTCCAAGGTCATCTTATAGGCGAGATAAATAGAAGCAATACTTTAATGAAGTAGTGGAAACCTTTTCCAAACTCAGCGGGGAAAGAGGTATTGAACTCCCACAACCAGCTGTAAAAAAATAAAAGCAGACCCATACAGCCACAATGATTGAAGAATGGTTTCGATTATTTTGAAAATTGTAAACAATGCACCAATGATGGAACAATTGAAGAAAAACCTAAAGATTGTGGTGCAGGAGAATGCGGAACCAGAGGGGTTAAATGGTCTAAACCAGAAATACATAAGAAGGATCAAAAGAAATAAAAGGAGAACATGAAAGGAATTCTACATAATTACTCAAGTTGCGAGATTGCAAATCAAAGACACCATGCTTGACCTAGGATCAGACGTTAACATTCTACCAAGGATGACATGGGAAGCATTGGGCCGACCAAAGCTAACATACTCACCAATAAAACTTCGCATGGAAAATCAGTACTACATTGTGCCCATAGGCAGACTAGAGGAAGTAAAAGTTTATGTTACGGCGGTAAAGACATACACAGATTTTGAAGTGATAGATATCATGGGGGATAAGGATCTGTATCCAACATTATTGGGGACAGATTGGGATTTTGAGAAATATGCAGTAATCGACTTGAAAAATTAATTGATGATATTTGAAGACGAGGAAGTCAGGGTCACTCAGCCACTTCACCCATATCAAGGACCCAGATATACAGAAACAATTGACAATAGAGAGGATGCTCAGCTTCTCGATCATCTTTATTAGATGATGGCGGGGAAAAGAGAATACTACATTAACCTGATAGTAGCAGGGACGGTAATCTCGAGAAGCATTTAGAGCTCAGACTTAGGCTCAGAAATAGCCTAGCATGATTGGCAACAGGGAGGATACAAGACCGATACAAGAAGATGCACTAACATCGGAAGAGTCAACTAGATGAGAACTTAGGTAAGCAGTTATCCGACCTTTTCAAATATGAATGCAACAAATACATTTATTGCAAGAATAGAGGATAGCGTACCAATGGAGCATAGAGTCCTGATCATGAATGTAGCTCTACAATCCACGTCAGCAAGATGGTGGAGCAATCATCGCAGCTCACTATTGTGATGGGAAGATGTTACAACAGCATTAAGAGCTAGATTCAAAGAAGATGAAGGACCACAATTCCTTGAAAAATATCAAGGGGATTCTGATCCCGTGAGACACTTACAAAATTATGAGTACCACTAGAAAGAAACATGATACCCAGAATATCTCTGGGTGCATAGCTTTATACACTAACTGGATACAATTCCACAGGTGTGGTACTTAACTGAAGAAAATAAAAGAGGAACTGACACATGGCAATAAGTTGCGGTAAAATTTACGCACTGTTTTTTATTTTGAATGAGAAACAAAACTAATTACACAGGCACTACAGGCCATCAAAAGAGTACTATTTTTTTCTAGAGATACAACAAGATGAGGAACATATGTTATCCAAACATAGTATCAAAAAATCAATTGCATGCAAAAAGATAAACAACAAAATGGATGATGATGACCTAGAGGATCTTAGACACATATTTTGAAGAAAATGAAGGGGAGCAGGATATCCAGGAGGAACCTAGACTAGAATTAATCCACCTACTACCATTGAAGACTAAGAAACTAAACATCAGAATACCAAAGAAACCTAAAATTACGTCCATTAGCGACTACTAGGATGCAGAGATGACTAAAGAGATATTTACTCTTCTACAGGAATATGAAGACTTATTCCCATCCTCAGTGGTAGAGCTAAAAGGAATAAAAGGGGACATGGGAAAAATGCATATAATCTTGAAGCTTAATGCAAGACCAGTAAAGCACAGACCTTACCTTTAGAATCGAAGAGTAAAACAGAAATTCAAGGCTGAGATAGATAAAATGCTAAAAGCAGGGCTGATTCTTCCAGTAGAAGAAGCGGAGTGGGTAAGTCCTATAGTCATACAAATAGAAAGGAAAATTCTAAGATTCGAGTATGTGTCGACTACAAGAGCCTCAACAACAGATGCATACATGATCCATTCCCCACTCTGTTCAGTGACGAGGTGCTCGAAAACATAGCAAGGAATGAAGCTTATTCATTTACAGATGGATTTTCAGGATACCATCAAGTAAGGATAGATGAAGAAGACAAAATGAAAACAACTTTCACAACTGAATGGGGCTCATTTTCATATCATGTAATGCCCTTTAGGTTGAAAAATGCACCGACGGTATTCTCACAAATCAAGATAGCAGCATTTTGAGAATATATTCACAATTTCCTTAAGGTCTATATGGATGACTGAATAGTTTATAGCCTGTTGAAGAATCATGCAACGTTATTAAGGATAATTTTCAATAGATTCAGAAAACTCCAGATTTCATTCAATATTAAGAAGTGCATCTTTGCAGTACCTTTTGGGACACTTCTAGGACATGTTTTTTGTAAGCAAATTGTCTGTGTGGATCTAGAAAAAGTGGTTGTTATAAATAACATAGAAGCACCATAAATGAAACAATTGAGATCGCTTCAAGGCCATACTAGGTACTATAGAATATTCATCCACAACTATGCAAGGATAACAACCCCATTGGAAATTTTTGTGTGGAAATCAGAGCAATTCATTTGAACAAAAGAGTGTACTACTACCCTCTATACACTGAAGGAAAAATTATCAAGCACACCCATATTAGTGCATCCTAATTGGGACAAGAAATCTCACATCCATATTGATGCATCCAAAATTTCATTAGGAGCAGTTCTAGTTAAGCCAGGGGAAACTTTAGTCGATCATCTAGTCTACTTTTCCAGTAGGAAGTTATCGACGGCTGAAAAAAACTACAGAACAACAGAACGAGAAGATTTAGAAATGGTGTATTCCCTTCAGAATTTCACCAATACCTATTAGGAGGTATGTTCAAATTCTTAACGGACCATTCAAAATTGAAATACCTAGTTAACAAGCCAATCCTTGAAGGAAGGATCTGTAGATGGCTCCTACTATTCCAGGAGTTCACCTTTGAGGAGATTGTGAAACCCAAAAGACTGTGGGTCCTGACCATTTATCAAGGCTGGAAAATGGAGAAAATGGAGGGTACTTGGATGATCAGCTGCTAGAAGCTGATATATTTAGAGCAGAAGCCATCCCAAACTATTTAGACTAGATAGAAATCTACCTCGCAACAGGACAGTTCCTGACTGAATATAAAGCGACTCAAAGAAGACATCTTGTCGTAAAGGCAGATGAATATCAATTAATAGCAGGACAACTGCATAATATGGGATTAGACCAATTCTTGCGGAGATGTATCATGGACCATGAAAGGGAGGATATACTGTGGGAGTTCCATTGCAGAGTTGAGGGAAGGCACATCGGTGCAAAACCCACCGCAAGAAATATATTACAAGTAGGGTTATGGTGGCCCATAATGCACAAGGACAGTAAAGAATATGTAAAGAAATGCGACGTCTGCTAAAGAACGCGACATCCATCACACAAATATGAGCTACCACTTCAACCTGTATGAGCACTGTAGCCATTTGAGTAGTGGGTTGCTGATTTCATAGGACCAATCACACCTTTCGCAAGACATTCACATGCAAGGTACATAATTACAGAAACAGACTATATTACCAGATGGGCAGAAGCTATACCCATGAAGGATTGCACAGCACAGACAACAGCTAGGTTCATTTTTGAAAATATCATTAGCATATTTGGCTGCCCCATAAGTCTAACTAGTGATCAAGGTACACACTTTATCAATGCAACAATCAAATCTTTGTTGGAAAATTTTATGGTACAACATCATAAGAGCAGTATGTCTCATCCTCGGGCAAATGGAACAATTGAAGCATTAATAAGATTCTCAAAAAAATACTAATAAATATTTGCAGTGCTAATCGAGATGACTGGGATGAGCGCATACCAACAACATTATTAGTGTACAGGACAATAGTGAAAATACTAAACAACCAGGCTCCTTTCCAGTTGGTGTACGGGAGGGAAGTGGTGGTACTTGTTGAATTTATCATCTCGAGCCTGCTAATCACTTCAACACTACACTTAATAGAGGAAGACTCATTGAAGGAATGACTACATGAACTACAAGGACTTGAAGAGGATAGGTTTCTAGTGGAATTTCATCAGACAGTCCAAAAAGACAGACATAAAGCTTGGAATGACCGTCATGTCAAACAAAAAATGTTTACGATCGGAGGAAAAGTCTTACTATATGACATCAAGTTCCAAAAGTTCCCAAGTAAGCTCAGAATGCATTGGCTAGGACCATACCATGTTATTGAAATCTGAGATTCAGGAGCAGTTCGATTAGCACAACTCGATGTCCAAGTGTTATTAGGATGGTTGAATGGCGCACATCTAAAGCCTTATCGCGAGTAAGTTTCATTATTTCCTTTCCAAATAAATCTCGCAAGTGAGAGGAGTTAGTAGGGTAGATTAGAGATAGATTGAGTCAATAACTCTCTCGCACCTAAGAAGAGAATAGATAGGAATACCAATACATCACAAATTTCAATAACAAGAGCAAACTCACAGTTACGATGCGGAGACCATATCACGACCAATTGTGGTCGAGGGGAGCGTAGTGTCCAGCATGACATCCGTGTCAGAGAACCAAATGTGTCATACATCATTCCATCATCATGACCCATCATACCCATGTCGGTCCGTAGGATCACCCACATTTGAGAATTAACTGCCATAAGTAGTAACATCCATACCGTAATAAATTTTTCCATAATAATCCATAATCATTACCCATCACATCTGCCCAAATCTCGAAGTCACAGTTAGCCATGTCAGAACACACCTCGTCGCGATAACTAATCACAGGATTATAGCCCACGAGGAGGCAGATAAATTAATTATTTATGGGGTCTTATCAACCAAATTTGGGCTGATTACATTACTTAACCCACATGAAAACGAAAGCATGAGAATGCCAAATAATTCTGAGTTCGAATAAGAAATATGTAATATCCCAAAATCGGGACTTCTAGCAAGGCATGCCTGAAAAACGCATTTTTCAGGAATAGCTACTACAGGATTTGAAACCAACACTTGGATCCCTTAGATATGAGTATATAAGTCCTAAATACAAGAGGAGGCTCAAAATAAATCACTCGAGGTGGGTTAAACAGGTCTCCCCACACCTAGTGGAGCTAGAAAATGCCCAAAAAAGGGGACTGCAACAATACAAAACAAACTGCTGGAAAATAACACAGTTCAGCCCAATAATTACAGGATTTCTGTATGGAAACTCATGCTACAACTATACATCAGAAAAATAACTTTATACAGTAGCTTATACAATGTAGAACAGAAAGGAGAAGGAAGCACAAGAAGAAACCCTCAGAAATGAGTTGCTACAACCATGAGAAATGACATAATAAGCTTGAAAACGTTATTTCCATTGGGTGAAGCAGCAATATATTAAAACTCAGATCTAGATCAGATTTTTACATGAAAATATAGATCTAATTTAGATCTGTGTACAAGAAAGGCTCATCAATACATTCCCCTTAGGGATCTCAGCAAATCATGAAAGTACAAGAGTAGATCTGAGATCTAAGTCACAGATCTATAGTAATATTTAGAAAATTATGAATCATAACATATGTACAAAAGATCAGATCTGAAACCAACATGGATTAAATGCCCAACCCATGGATCACCATAGTGAAAGGAAGAAATCCAATCACTAGAGATCTCTCCTCCAAGTTGATGTCAAAACTCCTTGCAATTCTGCTACTGCAAATAACGCAGATCTGCAAAAGGGACTGTGTTGTAGACTCTAAGTATACTTTGGCCTAATTCTAAGATCTAGATCCGAAGCTCCCAAGGTCTAGAACACTCTTGTCAAAGGGATAGAGGACTTTCCCAGTGGAAAGGGGTGCTAGAGCTGCATATATATGAAAATATCTATCCTCCACTTGCTGCAGCTCACAAGGACAACCAAATCCTAAACAGTACAGTGTTTTAGGTGTAAGATGAAGCTTGGAAAAATGCCTAATAGTGGACAAGACAAACAAGGCTCCTCCAAGAGCTACTCTAGGGAGGAGATGGGATTCCCGACCAGGAACACCCAATGCTAAACAACATTATTCTTAGCTAAACAGCCAGAGAATGATATATGTTTGATTAGAAAATATATTCATAAAAATGATAAACGTCAACAACCCTCTCATGCTGCCCTCCTCTTCCTTTAATAAGATAAAAGCCTTGTGAAACCCTAAACCACTTCAATGAGTTAGCTCCTTTCACATTTGGAGCCTCCATCTAGAACTATGTTGTGTATCCATGAGGTACATTGAATCTAGACTGTGTTGTGGATTTGGTCAAGGTGGACCCAGTCTCATAGTTCAAACCCATTCACACCTGCAAGTGTTTATTTTAAATGGCCCAGATTTGTCTCTGTTCACATAGGCATGGATTTATTCATTTTTTCCAGGAGTATTACATGTCCTCCTTGGTTCATTTATTCAATCAACAGAAAATGAAACAAAATTGAATATTCCTCTTAGCTTGGGTTAATTAGGAACATTAAAACCCTCCCCTCCCAAATGTTTCTTATCCTCAAGCAACTACAAGGACAAAACTGAAATGGATTGAGAAAGCATCTTCTCCCAAGCAATCATCCATACAAATGAGTCACCTCCCAACATGATAACTCCAGAACATTCTCCTCCACCTTAGGTTCTTGCAAAGAAGGTGGGCTGAAAAAATGAACATGGTAGACATAGGTGCCTACCCCACACTTTCCTCCACTCCACTTAAGATACGTGTGGAGTGTTTGCTGATCCTGGGCTGCAATGATGTTGCCTTCAAGAGGCAAGATAAAGACTAGATCTCTAAAGATATCCTTTCCAACATTGTGAATCAAGCTGGCCCAAACCATTCCATATGTGATGGATGGGAAATCAACACCATATGGTATCTCATCAAGCTCATGGCCCACCTCATAAAGAAACAAGTGTTTGGCTGTGGTGGCCATATCTCCTCTCATGTTCCCATTAGAACATGTAATGCAGAAAATGTGGGAATCCTCCTCCCCAAAGAACACATCTAGCCAATGTGTTTCCTCTCCAATCATGCTCCTCACAAAAGAAAGATCAACATCAGCAATTGGAAGCATGATTAGCATCAAGGAAAAGGACATAATGAAGGCTTCATATGGTGCAAGAAGGTACCAACAGTCTCGCAGGAAGTTACAACACAATTTTTCCAACTGCAGCTTCAGAAAATTACAAGGCAAGTGGTTGATGGATACATGGTGGTCTATGTATGTCATTTCATTTACTAATGAATAGTACGTGGCTGCATACAACAAATGAACATACATGAAGCAATACAACACTTTCCCATGGCCATATAAGAGATGGTTGTCTCCATCATACAATTTGGCCCAAGGTTGACCATGGAGCTCAATGAAAAACTTGCCCTCTTCTGGAGCAATGCACTGCATAAAAATGGTAAGAGTATGTAGATAACTAAATGCAACAACAAGATCCTTACCATCTGCTAAGAGTAAGATCATGATATGGTCCATGAACATATTCTCCATAAGGATATGACATACTCTCATGAAGAGAAATGAATCATGTACTACATGAAGATCCTTCCTCATGTACTTGGAAATCCAAGCCAAGAAGAACATAACACAACAATAGATGTCTCCATCCATTACTCCATATTTCTCACCTCCTCCTTGTCCATCAAGTGCACCAAGAGTGGAATGATCCTAGGGATACTCCATCCAGAAGTTCATGCTCCAAGGTGACAGCGCTGTTGGCCTATGCAAATAGGCTCCTGCCAATACACAGATCCTTTCTTTGACATTTTCATTGTCAAAGACATTTTCCATAATGTTGCTACAAACAAGAAGTTCCTTCCGGAGTGGAAGTACTTCCTGATCATCCAAGGCTAAGGAGATAATGCCATATCCTCCTCCCGCAACATCATGCAATGTGTGAGAGCAACTCTGCTCTCGCTCTCCCAAGAACATCCAAAGCAAAAAAAGATTTTTTTGCTTCCCCATACCTCCATCATATAAATCATGTAGTGAAAACATGGTGATTGATATGAAGAAAGCCATATCAACACAATGTGCCCATACTCCTTGCTGCTCAATGATGCAAGTATCTTGCCACACATCTTTCCTCCACATACCCTTACAAAGAGTATGATGGCCAAACTCTCTCAAGAGTAACCAGTGCAGCCAAGCCTCCTGCTGCCCGATATCATAGGTCTGCAAGTAGCTTTCCAACTTCTTGCTCACCATCCACATCCATTCAATCGTTTGTGGATGTATCCTTTCATCCTTAATCTTGGTACCCCTCCCATGAGGAATACCATATTCCCAAATCAAATTTATGTTTTTGCATTTCATGGGATATTGAAATGAAATCTTCCCAAGGATCAATTTGATCCCATAAGGACCCAAATAGGTGGTAGGTAAAAAACTCCCACCATGATGTGTGGGGCTCAAGGAGTGTCCAACACAAGCATGAGAGATGTTATCCATCCTAAGATGTCCTCCATCATCTATCTACCCCTCCTTGAATCCAAAAATATCCAAGTGTGAGAAGGGAAGAACCTCCTCAAACTGTTGAAGAACTCTGCACTTCACGAAAGGTTGAAGTGCACCTTTCATGGGATCTCTTGATGAGAGCCCCTCCTCATGCATGGTCTTCCAAAACTAGTGGGGTCTTGGATTTGCTGCAAGTAGAAGTCTCTCTTTGAGCTATGGCATGGTCATTGAGAAAGTGTCATATAGAGAGGAGCAAATTTTTCTCATCTCAAGATGTCTACCCCTTGTCTCCATTGATTCCTGAATGAAGCTGACATCTAATTGATCCCATGAGGAATGGGTCCTCCTTTCTTCGCTGTTGCTCTTGGATAGCGCAGTGCAACTCTGCTGCTCTTGATTAGTAGTAAGTGATGATTATGGGTCATGCAACAGCAGTTTTCCACAACCCTCAAAGTATTTTGTTGTAATAATAGAGGGTGGAAACTCAATCATACCTTGATAGGTTTTGGGAGCATCTTGCATGGCTGCAAGAGTTCTTTCTTCTACAATATTGACACCCTCAACTGCAGGTGTTGAAGGCTATCCCTCCAAGGCTGTCATAGTGCTCGTACAAATATCTTCAAGAGATAGTGAGGACTTGTCTTCCTCAAATCTCTTGATCACCCTTTGAGTGAAATCTGCAAAAGAAGATTTTTTTTCATGTCTCACATGGTTGAACCACCAATTTCTTGCTTCACCCTTCAGGTGCAGTGCTGCAATCTCCACTGCTTCTCTCTCTACCACTGTATGTAATAGGATAAATTCACTGAGTCTTCTTTCCAAAGCTTTGGTTGCAGATGTCCCATCAAAAGTAGACAATAGAAATCTATTGCCCTTGATTTCTCCCTTGCTGCAGGGTCTCCTCCCTTCCTTCAGTTGAATGAACTGTGGGAAGGCTAGAATCTCTTTAAAGGCTCTAGGTTGAGACTTGTATTCAAAAAGGTAATCACTTAGAATATTAGATTGTAAATTCCCTTCATGCATTTGGTCTTCCTCTCTTTGATAACAGGAAGTGCATGGCTCTTCCTCTTCTTGAAACTCTTTAGGAATTTCACTGCATCTCTTCTTCTTTGTCTCCTCAACCTCCTTGGAGAGGTTCTTCTTGGATCTGAAAAATTATGACAATAATCTCATCCTCTCATAATTTTTTTCTCTGTTACATCTCTTTATTATTTTGATAGATGGATCTCACAGGCTGAGCGAGAGATCATGCTTTTATACCACTGTAATATCCCAAAATTGGGACTTCTAGCAAGGCATGCCTGAAAAAAGCATTTTTCGGGAATGGCTACTACAGGATTTGAAAGCAGCACTTGGATCGCTTAGATATGAGTATCTAAGTCATAAATCCAAGATTAGGCTCAAAATAAATCACTCTAGGTGGGTTAAACAGGTCTCCCCACAGCTAGTGGAGCTAAAAAATGCCCAAAGAAGGGGACTGTAGCAATACAAAACAAACTGCTGGAAAATAATGCAGTTCAGCCCAATAATTGTAGGAGATCAGTATGGAAACTCGTGCTACAGCTATACATCATAAAAATAACTTTAAATAACTTTATACAACAACTTATACAATGTATAACATAAAGGAGAAGAAAGTACAAGAAGAAACCCTTAGAAATGAAGTGTTGCAACCATGAGAAATGAAAGAATAAGATTAAAAGGGTTATTTCCATTAGCTGAAGCAGCATTATATTACAACTCAGATCTAGAGTAGATATGTACATGAAAATATAGATATAATTCAGATATGTGTACAAAAAATTCTCATCAATACATTCCCCTTGGGGATCTCAGCAAATCATGAAAGTACATGAGTAGATCTGAGATCTAAGTCACAGATCAGCAGTAACATTCAGAAAATTCTGAATCATAACATATATACAGCAGGTCAGATCTAAATCCAACATGGAATGGATGGCCAACCCATGGATCAACGTAGTGAAAGGAAAGATCCAATCACTAGAGATCTCTCCTCCAAGTTGATGCCAAAACTCCCTGCAATTCTGCTGCTAAAAATAACGTAGATCTGCAAAAGGGATTGTGCTATAGACTCTGTGTATACTTTTTCCTGATGCCAAGATCTAGATCTGAAGCTCCCAAGGTCTAGAACACTCTTGTCAAAGGGATAGAGGACTTTCCCAGTGAAAAGGGGTGCTAGAGCTGCATAGATCTGAAGCGATCTATCCTCCACTTACTGCAGCTCACAAGGACAACCAAATCCCAAATTTCATAGTGCTGTAGGTGTAATATGAAGCTTGGCCAAATGCCAGATAGTGGAAAAGACAAACAAGGCTCCTCCAAGAGCTGCTCTAGGAAGGAGATGGGATTCCCAACCAGGAACACCCAATGCTAAACAACATTATTCTCAGCTAAAAAACCAGAGAATGATATATTTCTGATCAAAAAATATATTCAGAAAAATGATAAACATCAACAACCCTCTCATGCTACCCTCCTCTTCCTTTTATAAGACAAAAGCCTTATCAAACCCTAAACCACTTCAATGAGTTAGCTCCTTTCACATTTGGAGCCCCCATCTAGAACTACGCTGTGTATCCATGAGGTACATTGAATCTAGACTACGTTGTGGGTTTGGTCAAGGTGGACCCAGTCTCATAGTTCAAACCCATTCACACCTGCAAGTGTTTATTTTAAATGGCCCAAATTTGTCTCTGTTCACATAGGCATGGATTTATTCATTATTTTCAGGAGTTTTACATCTCCTCCTTGGTTCATTTATTCAATCAACAGAAAATGAAACAAAATTTAATATTCCTCTTATCTTGGGTTAAGTAGGAATATTACAAAAGAGCAGCAGCAGTAAAAGAAATCTCTTCAGAAGAAGTCCAGGGAGAGAATGTAGCAAGAGAAATTTGTAGAGAAAGAATAAGGGTAGCACTACAAGTGTACAAAATAAGATCAAACATGACCAAGGTTGCACCAGGAGTCATCAATCTTCAAATAGACGAAAGAATCCAGAAAATGGAATCACTAGTGGGAAAATATGACAATGCGTCGTTGGTTGACACAGATTTTATGGATTCCTACCAGTTTCTGGCGATGAAGAGGCAGGTTTACATGGAAAATTATGCTACAGAAGAAGGAGAGGAAGTAACAAGATTGAACCCAGAGTTCAGAGGTATCAAGTAGTCAACAATATTGAATTTAAGGAACCTTATAGTGTTCGGAACCACAAGAGCAGCGATGCAGTGTATGAAATTCCTGCTAAGCAGAATCTAGAATAGGTCACTATGGTTAGGAAGGGAGATACCAATACATGTAGAAGATGTTCACAGGCTGATGGGATTATCAGCAGAAGGAAGGGATGTCTCCACAACATTCTAGACTGTCTCCAAGAGAGAAAATAAGGCGGGAGATTGCGACTATTATAAGAAATATGACACTAAAATGGGAGGGAAGGGGGAGAAGATAGACCTCATAAACAGCCCAACAGTTGAATTTGCCTATTACCTAATTGTTGGCAAGACCATGAGGCACTATACCAAGGGTCAATGTACCGTCGAAACTATTTCAATTGTGGAACACAGCCTCCAGGGAACCCAACTGAATTGGTTTAAGTTTCTATTGAACGAACTATTCGAAGCCTACGAAGACAACTACAAAAGAGCCACTAGTTCCATCTACGACTACCTCATCATGGCGATCGCAATGTGGAAATGGACCTACCCGAGGGTGAGACAACCCGTAGGACTAAAAAATGGTCAGCCGATGGCGATGAAGTTTACGCCTTGGAAGTTCTCGAGAGACCCCATCACCAAAGAGGTAAATGAAGAGGTGTTTGCATTTTGGTATAGGAAAATGGTGGACATGGTGGCGGGGCAGCAAAGGGTCCTAAGGTGTTTGTTGGATATTTATGCCACCCATATATGGTTCAGGGTCACTCACGCACAAACCTACATCCAGCCCACCTACGTGGATGAAACAATGTTCAAAATGAGACTGTTAAAGTTTCATATTGATGAAAAATCATTCCACACCGAAGTCTGTTCCTAGCCAGGGGTGGGAATGGAGATCAGAAGAAAATTTCACCACTACTCATTCAATGGCATCTTGCTAAGGCCACTACCAGGAGAAACACTGGATGATACATTGATCAGAGTGTCTCGGCTGCAGCTAACACCCATACTATAGGATTTGGACACCAGGTTAAAAGGCTTCATTCGGGTAATGAAAACTCTCAATAGTGCTTCTCCTCTATTTCCTACTTTTTCAAAGTTTCAGGCCTCAAATTCTGCATCACCTTCCATAGTTGCACCCATAATCATGGTGCTACCGTCCACCCTATTTAAGTCACCGCCAACAGCCACTATAGTCCCATTCCAGAATAATAAGGAACCTAAACCACCTAGAGCTACTCATAAGGCCAAGAAATCAAGATTCATAGTGCCTAGACAAGTAGTTGATCTCACTAGGGAGGATCAAACGTAATCTATGGATATGGGAGAACCAATTCAAGAGGAGCTAGAGATGACCCCCCAGGTAACCTCTGAGCTACCTATGCTCAATCCATTCTCATTTTTGAATCTTCAAACTTCATCTCCAGTCCACACTCATACCTCATCGCCCCACACTCACCATTCATCGCCTCACACGTCATTCACTTCCAAGGACCGTTCCACCTGCACTCCATCCACATCAACAACGATTTCAAACCCAGTCAAGACACAAAAGCAAGACAAATGGACATAATGAGGTAGAGGTTAACTCGAGTATGGCTATGGTACCCGAGGTTAACAAGAATATGGTGGGACAGAGCACTTTTCTGGACCTATTAGTTAGTGGGGGATCCTTCATCGCAGACACAACGCCCTCATCCAAGGAGCTGAACCCTTTTCAACAAGAAAATTTGATACTACAACAGGTTCAACCATCCACAAGAATGAACAACCCGAGGAGTCAGCTGCCATAGTAGGACCAACCCACATCACTATCTAAGCACTTAGCCAGATCAATAGCCAGTGGTCAACCACTCAGAGAGAGAGACTGCAAAATAATGATATGTCTGGGGCTGAGAGTATGCAGACCTAGGGCACATAACAACTGTACAATTTCATCCAGCGTGCGGCCCAACAGGTAAAAGAACTACACGAACACCTCCAACAGAGTTTTAAACAACATTTACTACAGATGAATGCACTTACTCAAGAGCGCAACCAGTTAAAGGAATAGAAGGAAATTCTGTAGGAGCAGCTAGAGAAGGTAACAAATATTTTCGCAGATCTTTGGCCAATAGTAATAGCTTAGTATGACAAGATACTGAGAGATATATAGGCTTGCACCATATTCAAATGGTCCCCACGTGTGAAGGAAACTCGGGTGAATCTCAACATGGAAAATCAAGAGCTAAAGGAAGTACTAGCAACTAGACCAGCATTGCTACATCTTGCTGTAACATATGCTGAGAAAGTCATAGAAAAGCAGAAAATACCAATGAGAATGTAGGAAATTTTGGGGACCACGATAAAAGAGGCATACAATCTGTTGAAGCATTTACACGGTGGTTCAACCTCATTAACTATGAAGGCCTAATCAATATCAGTACAACTACAACAGGTTTCAAGAGAAATATAGGAGGCCACAGATCCCATCGGCATAACCTAGTTATATAATCAAGCAGAGGCACTAGATACCACAATACATAAGATCAAAGAGCATTTTTCTACCGCAAAGCAGGTCCTCCCAGAACTAAGACAACCGGTAAAGCATACTACATAAGCAATAAAAAAAATGGCCACTGAGGCCGAAATCAAAATTAAAGAGGTATTCACCAAGCTATCGGTTGTTGCAGGAGAAACTGAAGCTGAACAAGTCACCAAATAAATGGACCAACTCATGAAGGAATGGAAACAGGCCATTAATAACTTTTCGGAACTCAAATATTTAGCATTGGAAAAGGTTCCCAAGTTGGGGCCCTTGTTTGGATAGGGAGAGGAAACGAAGAAGACAGGGCCAACCAAAGAGGCTGACAAACCAATGGATACTGAGGCAGTAGAAAAGGATTGACTCGAGACGAGTAAATATCATGTGGTTGGGGCTTGTTGGGGCCCTTGTTTTGAAAATGAAATTGTTTTGAGTTGCAGAGAACAGGTGGCGGGCGCAATCACTGCAGACAGGGAGATGTCATGGTTGCGACGAGCTAGAGAGCAGGTGGCGTAGAAGTCATGGAAAACGATCACATATGGCAGGAATGAGCGACAAGGACAGGAAACAGAACTCCCAATGACTGGGAAGAAGTGGCAAACAACAAAGCAGGAAAGGAGGAAATAATGACAATTATGTTGGAAAATAAACAAATAGGCAGCCAGCCAACATATATAGGGGGTTAGCACAGGAGAGGACTGAGGGAGAGAGCCGCAGGAGAGCTTTGTTCAGTTCTATTCTGTTCTAGTCAATTCTATTTTGCAACTGTTGTAATATGTCTCTCTATAATCAACTTTGAGGAGTATTGTAACTGTTTGTTATTGATAATGCGACATACTTCCACATGTGTTTGATGTTATAAGTTCTGTATTAAGCTTTTGGTTATGGTGAATGTATTGGATGCTTTTAAATTTTAATTTTGCATCCTGAATATGCTTCATGAGCAGTATCTTGTGCAGAGTAGTTACATCTGTTTTTGATTCTCTATTCTTTCTGTTTCGCTCTATAACTGTGATCAGGCGATACCTAATCTACTTCTAACCTTAATAAGGTCATGGCTCACATCAGGCGAGACTCTCTGCTCTTTAGATTACGGTTAAAATGTTAGCATTATGCTAGACTACTACGGAAACCTTGTTGGCCTCTCTCCTAAACCTAGGTCTTGCTCAGAGACCTTCTTTCTCTCCAACACATTTAAATTTTGATGGATATGGAAACAGATTAGGTGCAAGAGTTGGAGTATGGATCTATTTTTGGGGATGTGTTATATTCTTTCCATGACCAGTGTCATGCATTGTAAGTTGCGTCGAGCGGTCAGAGGGGGGCGGCAGCCCCCCCTGTCGGGGTCCAAGGCACCGCCCCGGGAATTTTTTTTTGGTGTGTGGGCCCACTCATAAGCGAACCCACCCATGGTTTTTTGCATGATTTTGCACATGGTTTTCGGGGACGATGGTTTTCATCCCCTGGTATTTTGTAGATTCGGTCAAGGGAACTACGGTTATGTTCTAATCCACGGTTAATGGATTAGGGTTTATGTATGCTTCGACATGTGTATATATGCGTTGTAACACTAAAAGGAATATAATGAAAAATCAAGCTGGTCATCCCGATTTGGGATCCAGGGGAAAATCTATGTGTTTATCTGTGTTATGTTTTATGCTCTCACTATTGTTTATTTTCTATTTTAAGAGTCGTTTGTAGATAATTTATGTACAAGGTTAAAACCTACATCTATAACATAGAAAATGATCATTTGAAAGGACATGCTTTCAGGTTAAACTTTAAATGCACTAATAACATGGAAGAATATGGAGCATTAGTGTTAGGTCTGCAGATTGTAAGAAAACTTGGAGCCAAAAGAGTTTCTGTCATGGGAGACTTAGAAATTATCATAAAAAAAATCAAGGGAGAGTATCTTGTGAATAATCCTAGACTTAGTCAATACAGAGAAACCATACTAGACTTGATAAATTGTTTTCTTGAATTGACTTTGTTGTTATTCCAAGAAAGAAGAATATGCAAGCACACAGGTTGGCCACTTTTCCCAGCACATGCAGGTTACCTTTTCAGCCAAATCATCAATACACTGCTAAGGTGAGACATAGGCGAAAAATACCTGATAATTTAAAATATTGGCAAATCGTTTCACAAGACTCAAAAATTTACAATTTTATGAATGCTGAGGGAGAATTTCAAAATTGTAATATAGACACAGATTGCACATTAGATTATACCATAATTAGCGTGATAGATGTAAATGATGTAGATAATAAAAAACCTACTAAATTCACTAAAGTAGAAATAGATAAATTAGAAACAATAGAAATAGAGGAATTAACTAATGATGAATCAAAATTTTTAAACCTTAAATATATTTTTTTACGTAAGGGATTTGCCCCATTATAAGATCTCTTTGAATCAAATGAATTAGCTAGAAAACCAAAATTGGAGCCACTAAGGTCAGATATAGAAGAATGTAACATAGGAACACAAGAAAATCCCAAGCTTATCAAGATATCTAAAGCATTACCCTAGCTAAAAAGCTGAAGTACATTAGTTTGTTTAAAGAGTTTCAAGATATCTTTGCCTTGAGTTATCAAGACCTCAAGTCTTATGATACCAACATTAGCTAGCATAAGATACCAATCAAAGAATATAAAAAGCCCTTTAAGAAAAAGCTTAGGAGAATAAACCCTATTATTATGCCATTGATAGAGAAAGAGGTTAAAAGGATGTATGAAGCTCCAATCATAGCACCCATTAGATATTTTGATTAGGTCTCTAATTTAGTTCCCACTAGAAAGAAAACAAGAGAAATCAGACTCTATGTTGATTTCAGAAACTTAAACAAATTCTCATTAAAGGATAAATGTTCCCTCCCTAAAATGGACCATATTCTATAGAGTGTAGTACGGTCATCCAGAATTTCATTATTTCATGGATTTTCTGGATACAACCAAATCCTAGTTCAACTTGAAGATCAAGAAAATACTGCATTTACCACTCCCTAGGGAAATTTCATTTATTTGAAAACGCCCTTTGGCCTGATGAATGCTGGAGCCACATTCCAAAGAGATATGGACATATCCTTTGCAAAGGAAATCCATGACTTTTTAGTCACTTATCTAGATGATAGCACAATATTTTCCAAAACAGATAATGAACATCTATATCATTTGAGAAGATTATTCATTAAATGCAGAAAATTTGGTATTTCCTTGAATCCTAAAAAGACACTCTTTGGATTAGAGAAATGTAAACTCCTAGGACACATAATTTCGAAATAGGGAATTAGAATTGATCCAGCTAAAATAGAAGAAATCCTAAACATCAATCATTCTAGAAACATCAAAGAATTACAGGAATTCTTAGGTAAAATAAATTTTATTAGAAGATTCATTTCTAATTTAGCATAACTAATTAGAGAATTGAATAACATGTTAAAAAAGGATTCAACACTTAACTGGATAGTAGAGGCTAAAAAATATCTCGAAGCAATAAAAGAAGCACTAACTAAAACACTTGTCCTTTTAAGTCCTAATTTCAAAAAAGATTTCATAATTTTTTCTTTTGCTTCAGAAAACACCATTGTAGCAGTCTTGTTGCAAAAAAATGATGAGGGTTATGAACAACCCATTGATTTTTTTAGTAAATCCTTGAGAGATGCAACATTAAAGTACAATATAATGGAAAAAAAATTTCTTTCTTTAGTGAAATCCATACAATATTTCAGAGTATATATTCTATACTCTCATATAATTTCATATGTTCCAAAATCAGTGGTAAAGGACATTCTAACTCAGAATGGGCTTAATGGAAAGAGAGGCAAATGGATTGCCATAATAATGGAATATGACATTGAAATAAAGCCTACAAAATTGATTAAAGGCCAAGGTTTAGCCAAACTCATTGCTGAATCGAATTGTCGAGCCTTAGATATAAATTTCATTGTAGATATAAATGATCAGGAAGAGATGGTGACTCCACATATCAGTGAAGCTTTTTTAGATTCACCCTGGTATGCAGACATTGTATTTTTTCTACTTAATCTACAAGCTCCTCCTAGATTATCTAGAACTAAATGTAGATTCTCAAAAATGAAAGCAATGAAATATTGTATCTTGAATAATGCTTTATTTTGGAGAGATCATGGTGGCATCGTTTTGAACTATTTATTGAAAGATGAAGCTGACAAAGTTATGTAGGAATTTGATGCAGGAGAGTGTGGAGGACACCTTTACTTGAAAACAATTGCTGATAAAATTTTGAGGGCAATTTTTTACTGGCGCGCACTTTTTGCAGATGTCAGAAAGTATATGACCTTATTTCACAAATCTCAGATATTTAAAGGGAATAAGAAACTCTTACCATTACCCCTCAAACCTATCTCTATAGAAATTCCATTTCAATAATGGGGTTTAGACTTCATTGGTGAAATTACCCCACCCTCCTCATCCCAACATAAATGGATATTAATAGCCATTGCTTACTTTACCAAGTGGAGAGAAGCCATCCCTTCTAGACAAGCCACTGACTATGTCATTATTTAATTTCCTGAGAACAACCTCCTTTTTAGATTTGGATGCCCACAAAATATCATTACTGATAATGCTGCTGCCTTCAAATCCAAGAAAATGGTTGATTTTTGTAACAGATACCACATCACCCTTCGACATTCCACTACCTATTCCCCTCAAGATAATGGACTATCAAAATCCTCAAACAAAAGCCTAGTCAACATCATCAAGAAGCTGCTAGAAGGTAACAAGAAAACTTGGAATAAAAGGTTTTTTAATTCCCTATGGGAAGGCAGACTAACTACCAAGAAATTTGTTGGTACATCTCCCTATCAATTGTTATATTGGATGGATGTTGTTTTTCCATCCTCATTAGGAGTACCAGAGATGAAAATGATTCAAGTGTTGCAAGTAGAACCAAATGGCATCCAAAGGAGGTTAAATCAACCAATTAATTTGAAGCAGACCAGGGAAGAAGTTTATATCAAATCACAAGTGATTCAATACAAAATCAAAAATATATTTGATAAGAAAACTAAAGAAGATGATTTCTTCATAGTTTATAAATTACTCAAATGGAACTCCAGAATAGAAGAAAAGGGAAAACATGGAAAATTTGATTTTCTCTGGAAGGGCCCATACATCATTTATGGTTACAGGTGTAACAATGCATTTTTCTTGAAGGAGTTAGATGGAACAAATATACTAGGTGGACCAGTCAATGGTGGAATGAGGAAGAACTATTTTTCACCAGATTAACCATTAATTCATTTATTTTACTTTTCTCATTGTAAATACCATAGCAAAGTTTAGATTGGATTCGATGTCTACCTTGTAAAGTTGAAGCCCGAAGAGAAGGCCCTAAGCTTTAAAAATATATAACATCATATGTGTGAATAAAGGAGATCATAGAAAGCAGTTCCAAGGCAAGCAAATTCAAAGTTCCCAGGCCATTGATTATAAATTTCTTGACATCTCACCAGGAGATATCATCCCCAAGTGCAGCCACTATTAGGGTCCTATAATAATAGGGATCATAATTTTGAATTGGCTATGTTAAGTGTTGTAATATTATACATACCTTTGCTTTATGCAAATGTTTCCCCATATTAAAAAATGAAAAGAGGGTATGTCCTAAAAGAAAAAACCAAGGACCTAAAGAAAGAAAGATCAAAAAATAATATGAAATATGAACCCCACAAAAGAAACAAAAATAAATCCCTGAAAGTATTGCAAAATCAAATGCCACTACCCTTAGTTTAATTTATTTTTGCAAATAAAATTGTGTGCAACTTGTCCAAAATGCCACAATTCATGATGATCATACTATTTAATCTTGATTCATTCATGCCTTTAAATTTCATGTCATGATAGTTAATGAATAAAGATCTGGCCAAACCATTTAATCTTGGCAAATCAATAGTTATGTAGAGAATAAAATGAGCTCATCAGTTTAATCTAATCCATTGGAATATATAAGGTTAGAAATAGATTAGTTTTCTTATCAGAAGAAAATAAAAGGGTCAGGAAGCTGAAATGCACCCAATAAAGGAAATACAAATTTTAGGGTAAAAAAAGGGTAGGTAGGTTACTTTCACAAGAATTGGAAAGCATCAATTGGTTCATCTCTAATCACTATGTCTTTATAACATTTCCCCTTGTAAAAATACCTTTCCTTATCCCTTTTTCCCCATTTGGAAATCATTCTCCCATATTCTAACCATTTTTCCCTTCCTAAAACCCCTTTTCCCTAGTTAAAAACCCATTTTCCTTTGAAATTTCACTTCCCCTTTACTAATTTTTATTTTTCAAAAAACATGAAAAAACCATTTATCCAAAGTTTTAAATACCATATATCATATCGGGCCCCACTACAAGAACCCCTCCTCGATATCATTTTAACCCCTCTGCCTAATATATTTCTAACATCCCGCTATCATATTTTTCGACCCCCTTTATATCATTTTTACCTATAATTTTATATTACATTAACCCCCCTTCCCTCCATATATAAATTCCCTAACCCCTTCACATATTACATCCCAACCCAATTATATTAAACCATTCGCATATATTTTTCCCGACCCCACCTCTCACAATCCTCAACAAAACCCACAACACCCGTCAACTATCCCATTGGCGCCCCCCAGATCTAATGCCCAATGGACCCTTTCACACCACCACATGTCTAATGTTTAAAACTAATGGGGGCTCTGAAATGGGTGGTTTCACACCCCAAACCTCTTGCCACACAACATTCCGACAGTCTATCGTACCACCCCATTCTAAAACCACCAATAAGGTTTTCGTGATGCGATAACTGCCAAACCGTCTCTTCGCCATGCGATGATACCACCATTATTTAAAATAAATCAACCCCCACACCATGTGATTAACTACCTCCAGTTCAAAGTAATAAAACCCACCCGAAACCATTTTTTCACCATTTCTATTATTTGAGAAAAGAAACCAAAAGAACCATTGTCAATAGAGAATTAAAGCCTTTGCAGACCATGAAAGCCCCTGCTGCTTCCTAAACCTTATACACAAAAAAATTCCACTTTTTCCTGGCTATCCTAACCTGAGACCATTAATTAAGCACAAAAAAGTAATAAGTGATAAATTAAATGAATTAATGGCCTCCCAGAGTATAATATTCATAAATCCTCTGCAACCGCCTGTGGTAGATGTTGACCAAACCCCTCTAGCTGACAAAGACTTCAAAATGAGTGATACAGTGACTGATTTCAACCTTTTAGAGCTCCACTGCTAGAGCCATGACAGATTCACTGACTAGGTAGATAATATCCATCTGTGGGATTCAAATTTTCCTAAATATGTATTCCCACATACCTTTCAATTCTCTGAACTTATTAGACTCTGCTAGATCAGCTATTTCACTAATGAAAGGGCTTTAGTTACCCCAAACCAAGAGATCCTTTTCACAATTACTGCTCAATCCATATCTCAGACGCTACAGATCCAACCACAGCCTGATGAAGTGCCAATATCCATTGTAACCCTTATTGAACAATACTTGAAGCTGGAATTTCCTAAAAGTTTCCAAATATTCCATAATTTCCTTCCACCATCAGTAGAAACCCCAAAAAGTAATCCTACATACTCAGCTTCCATTTTTTCAGAGGAAACCAGAAAAATTGTCACCATACTGTCATGCATTTTAGGGTATTTCACTGATAAATATGTGGATGCATCTATCCTTGGTTTCCTATCCATATTTTACCCAAGTCAGCCTCCAACTTCCACCATCAATTTTCCCAATACCTAGCAGATGCAATCCATGATCAACTGGTCAAATTACCATAGGAAGGCATATTTAAATACTCTTTACTTTTGTTGCATTTGTTCTTATATTTCCAATCAGAAAGGTTTGCAGTTAGCCTCCAAATACTTGACACAAAGCGTAATCCCCAATCTGTTGTCTTTTGGACATCCTTGATCAGAAATGATTCCACATAATTCAGCTACAAATACTTTGTTTCTTCATTTGTTTATACAGTTGTTAATATGCTAAGCAGTAGCATTCAACCGAGAATTGGTGAAGAGATAAAGAAGGTGTTACAATAGTGAGATCAAATTAAAACAGGAGACTGGTATTTATACAAGAATCATACAGAAATTAGGGTATATGGAAGTGAGCTTACTCCATACAAGCTTCCCAAATACCTCACAATGAGGTTATTTGCTTTAGAATGCATCAGACAAATCCTGAATTCAGATGAAGTCAATTTCTTTTCAACAAAGAAGAAAACTCAATTTGAGATTAAGAACCAACTTGGTCATTTTATTTGCAATAGTAGGAATGTTGGTCAGCAAGTAGAGAAGTATTTACAAGATTTCAAATTCAGTAGCAGTTTCAAATGAAAATATGACTCATTGGGACGCATAAGTAAGTTAAGGGTCAAATTCGAATTGACCCCTTTTACTCATGAGTCAGAGCATGATGTTGAAAAGTATTCCAACCAGTCAAAGTGGTTGGAGAATACTTTACAAAAGGTGGAGAAGCAGGTTGATACTAGTTCAATCCCGCTTACTTCAGCCCCACAGGACATAAATTCAAAGAGGAAAAGAGAGGAAGGCTCTTATTCAACATAAAATAATTCTGACACCAAATTCAAGCTTATGTATAGGAAGAAGAGAAAACTGAATCCAGTGATAGAACAGGAAGAAATAGTTGATACAATTGAAGTCATTGATATAGATATAGTGCTCGGAGATGATGCACCTCCAACAGTTTCAGAAGAAACACAGCTTCCATCAACCTCCAATGCACAAATTATTCAGAAACAACATAATGTAGAGGTTTTATCATCGAGAAAACCAGTGGATAATGAGAAATACATAATGGAAAAATACAAAGAAATCAATATCAAGAATGAATCTTTGAAAGCTGTAAGTTAGGCCAAGTATTGAAAACAAACTCCTAGTGACCAAAACTGATTACTCTCAGCTTTTAATTACAAAACTAGAAAGATGCAAATGAAATTTTTACAGCCAACAATGGAGGCTCCAAAATCATCAGCAGATTACAAGAAAACAAACTTTGAAGTTCTGGCCAAATATTTGCATCCAATAGATCATATTGAGTTTCATAAACAAGCTGGAGAAATGATCCATTCCACTATGACACACAAGGCTTTAAGTGTACAAAAACTACAGAATTATCTAGAAAATATGAGGACATAGTTGAAACTAGAGAAAGCTTCTTCACAAGCAAAAGATAACATAATAAAATCACTTGAAGAATTGGTCATGGAGGTTGGATATAATCCAAAGGATATCAAAGTAGAAGAAGAGCTTATAAAGAAGAAGAATGCAGACATAGCTGCATTGAAGAAACAACTAAAGTTACCAACAACAGAGCATCCACAAATAAAAGAATTTTCGGAAAATGAAAATCAAAAGGATGAAATGATGAATCTCATCATTCAGGTGACAAATCAATTGAAAGAGATGGAAATTGAAATGGAAAAATTAGTGCAGGAAAAGCAAGTCAGCATGGAAGAAGTTCCCATTACTGCCATTCCTATAGCTTCTACATTAGCTCGATTATATACAATAGTCCCAAATACTACAATAGTTCCAGTCTCAACAGAGGTTCCAGCTACTACACCAGCAACAAAATCAGTAGTACAATCAGCCCATCCCACTGATGAGGCTAGCCAATTGATCAAGGAAATGCAGGATATGTCAATTCAAACTACTGAAATCAATAAGCTCAAAGAACAAGTGAAAAATCTAGAATATGAGAAGAAATTGGCTCAAATAATGCATAAAGTTGAAGCACAAAAATCTAATAGATTGAATGACAGGATCCAAAAATTAGAAAATGAATTAATATTAGCAGTGCCTTTAACCCAAGCAAAGAAAAAATTGTGGGCCAATATCATTAACTCTGTTAATGATATTTGTCCTTCTATCCAAGTTATATTTGAGAAGAGAGATTTGGTGAAAGAATCAGACATTGCAATTCAAAAAGTCAAAGAAGATCTTAGGAAGAAACCAGAGGAAGCCACTGAGATTATAAAGTTCTTAAATTCTAAAAAAAAGTAGGAATTAGAAGAACTTGGGATAAGTGAAAAAACAAAAACCATATTAGAAGTGAAGAAAGTGATTGCCAAGAGAAATATGATGACACATCTTGAAGACAAGTGTCAAAATATGGAGCTTGCAGTGAGCAGATTCATAAACAAGTTTGATGTTTTGAGAAAAAATGGTCTACCTAATCCATTATTAATCAATGATAAACTAATGAGGCATGAAGATTATGAGTAAAATATCAAGGGAGTAGCTAAAGAAAATTCCAACAATTCCTCATTGAAAGGAAACCTACAGGAAAAGCACTCTTTCAAAACTTTGAAAATCTCTTTTACCTCCAGCATCAGGTAAATCATATTTTTCTAAACAAGCCTACATTTACCAAGTATACTGATGCAAATTAGATTTACAGGAGGATGTTAAAGATCAAACTTACAGATGAAGAATCCCGGGAAAAATTATGTGATTTACTGTGATAGGTAAAAGTAAAAACAGGTAAAAGAGAGACAAGGTAAAAGAGCAAACAAAGCAGTCAGGTAAAAGAAAATTCATAGAGTTAAAGAGAAAATAGATAAATATAGATGAACATAGTTTAAAGATAATTCACAGGTTAAAGCTAGAGATAGATGAAAGACATCCAACATAAAAGATACTACCAACATGAGAGATAAGACAACATAAGAGAAAGAAAAATCAAATGAAATAAACAAAGACATCTTGCATTTAGTTAAATAGTTGTCTCTATCTTCTTGCATGAAGATATTTTGTTTTCCTTGAATAAATCCTAAATCAATTGATAGGATATTTTGTAATAAGTTGTATAAATACTTCATCAATTCAAGGTATTGAGGGTGGATTCTTGAATATTTCTATAGTTGAATTGATCTACTACCTGAGGGTTTATTGTAACTTTTTCCAGTTGACAAAAAGGACAATTAATAAAGGCATTTCTTTATAGAATTCATGTGTCGAGTTACTTCAGCAAAGTATATTTCAATTGTTCATGTTCTTTTCTTAAGTATTCCATAAAATTGCATGTTTTCCAAATTTGAATGGTATAATTGGAATTTTATCGCAGAATTTGTTTAAATACACTCTGTTTTGAGTTGTTATCCATTTTTATGTTTTCTTCTGATATCTGGTTTAGAGAATCCTTAATTGCTCTCTGATCCTAATTGACCTCCACGTTCCTTCATTATCTAGTTTAAGGGATCCTTAACTGCTCCTTGATCCTGATTGAAAATCACTTCACCATTCAGCTTAAAAGATCTGATTTTTCTCAGCTACCTTGCCCTGTAATACTCCTTTTATAATTTTTTATGTTCTATTTTCATGGTATATTGACTCCATAGCCCAGTGGAAAATAGACAGGCACCTATCCATCTAAATCAGTAATTCCACCAACAAATCAAAATCAAACCAAATCAAGCATACATAACTAGCCTAAAATAAATTAAAAAAAACAAAGGTAAATCATTAAGAGAAAGCCCTCTCTCACCATTAGGAAGGCTAGATCCTAATCTCCAAAGAAGGTTTGTAGTTACCTTTGTGATTTCTTTTAACACACATAACAACCCTTGAAAATTTTTAGAGTGATAACATGAGCATAGGAGTGCTACCAAAGCTAATTGTTAAGCTCATGAAGAAGAATAAAATTTGATATCTTGTATCTTTAATCAATCTTTAAGGCACCAATTTTGTTACAAGATGTTTTTCACATAATGATGTGAGGTTTTCTTCGGTTGCAAGACAATGATGTGATGTTATTGAAGGGTGAAGAGTTATGTTCAAATCCAATGTGGGTATATGATCATCACAATCTGATGTAGGTAAATGATGTAGGACAATGTTTATCCCTTTGAAAAATCAAGTTTGTTTGCCAGATTATAATATCAATTTATTATGTATTATTATTGTTAATATTTTTATTGTTGTTAATACTGATGTAAATGTTATTTCATAGATGTTATTATTAACATTAATATTGAAAGTACGATTAATGTTAATAATAAATTGTTATATTATAATAAGATGATTTGTTAGATATAATAATTTTATTATACTAATGGTATTAATAGTGCATTTATATTATAATTAATGTATTACTATTAATATTGTAACATTATTAATGTTATTAATGATATGACTAATAATAATATTATTAATATTAATGATATTAGTAATAATTTTAATATTACGTTTGATATATTATTTACATGAATGTTATTATTAATGATATTAACAACAATGCAATGACACTATTAAAGTGGTTGAAAAATGTCATTAGAAAACATTTTCAACCTTTTAACGATGTTGGGAAACATATGGAAGAAATAAAATGATGTCGATCAACATACCTCAACAATATTAATAATGTGGTTGATTTATTTGTTGATCTACATCCATGGGGAGGATTAGCAAGTCATTGAAAAATATTGTTAAATATGCTCAGGTTATGATTGAGAGTTTATTATGGTGAACATGTAGCTTGATATGGATGATCATGTTTGTGCAAATATAACTATAGTTCACTATGATATATTATGATTGACTATGGTTCATCATGGTTGTTCATGTTTAATCATGGTTGAGCATAGTTACCCATGGTTGAAAATAATCAACCAATATTTACCATAGTTAACCATGGTGAACATAGTTAACTATGGTTGACCATGGTTGACATAGTAAACCTAATAAACCTAATAAATAAATTTTGGTGACTTTAGTAAACCTATGTTTGCATAGTCAACTTAATAAATGTAGGTCAACTTAGTTGACTACGGTTGACGAATATGTTTAGTCAACATAGTAAACCAAGATTTACTTAATAAATATACTAAACATAGTTCTACATAATAAAATTAATTCCCCTAGTAAGAACAGGTAAACCTAAAAAACCTAGGTCAACCTAGCAAACCTAGGTCAACGTATTAAATTTAATAAACTTAGTGAACCTAGTTAACTATAGTAAAACTAAGTAAGCTATGTCAATGTAAGTCAAGCTAAGTTAAGTTACTAAAACTAGGTTAAGTTGGTAAACCTAGTAAACCTAGTAAACCATGTCAATAATGCTACTAAACCTAACAAACCTAGCAAACATTAGTTAAACTAGTAAACATAGGTGAACCAAGTCAACCTAGGTGACCATAGTGGGCTATTGTTGACCATGGTTAAGAATGGCTGACCTAGTAAAACCTAGTAAAACTATGTCAACCTAAGTCGAGTAAGCCAAGGTCAACCTAGTAAATCCACTAAAGTTAACTAGACCTAGCAAAACTAAAAGACTATTTTTATCCTAGTAAAGCTAGTTCTACCTGTAAATAAACTAAACCTAGTAAATGTATTTAAATGTATATCAAGCTAATTAGCCTAGGTCAACCTAGTAAAAATAGGAAACCTAATAAATCTAATAAAACTTAGTCTAGTAAACCTAGGTGAACCTAGAAAATCTAGTAAACCTAGTAAATGTAAGTCAACCTAATAAACTTAAGTCAAAGTAATATAGTTGTAAACCTAGTAAACCTATTTAACTTAGGTCAAACTATTAAACCTATTAAATCCATTAAATATATTTTTTAACTTAATAGACCTAGGTTAGTCTACCTAAATTGTTGAACCTAGTTTTACTAGATTGACCTAATTTTATAATGTTTATCACCTTTACTAAGTTTACTATGTTAACTTAGATTTACTATATTTTCTAAATTGACTTAAATTTACTAAGATGACTAAACTTACTAAGTAAATCATTCATAATATAATATTTTTATTAAATGGATTATTAAAATTTGATAATAAGCTAATATTCTTCGTCCTCGAGGAAAATGGAGGGATGAGATTTCACTAAAATCCTAATATTGCTGGTTACTATATCAATTAATAAATAAAATTTATTTTTTTATTTAAAATAACACATTTATGGCTTCATATGGTGTCAAATTGGCTAGAGTGGCGTGGTGGCCACGTCTATTTCCTATGTGTGGTTGAGAGGAGAGGTGAGGCATTGACGTTTCGATTCATAGCCTAGAACGTTTCAATTCATCACGCTTTCAACAATTAATTCAAAGAAAACTTGAACGTTGCAGTGAAAAATTAAGTCACGTCAGTTTCTTCTGAAATATCTCGAGGCAGCTCGAATGCACTAGAAATGCATATTTATGCGACAATTTCTCCATTTGATGCTCACTGTGACGTCAGCATTTTGCGTGCATTTTGCGTAATATTTGTTATTTGTTAGTGTGCAGAGTCTTTCTAGAGTCGACTCTAGTCTAGCATAGAGTAGATGTGCCACCTTTATATCTGAGTTGTTAGATGTTAGCTCTGAATAGGATATATGGGTAGGAGTGCAATGTTTTAAATTTAGTTTTTATATTATAATCTTTAGAAGAAAATATAATATACATTTCACATTAAAATATATAACACTTATTTATAAACTAATATTTATTTTACAATATAATTAAAATAATGACTATAACTATTTTTAAAAAGTCCATACAAATTTAATATTTATAATATAATAAGATTTTTAATCATGAATAATTATCATGGATATTATTAAATTGTAAATAGTTATTTTACAATACCATGGGCCAATACCGAGAAGAGAAAGATAGAGGGAGAGGAGGGAAGAAAATCATAATACCATGAGCTAATACCATGGTTTATCAATATCATGAGCTATCTAAGCTTTTGATTATTATGTTATGGATCTAGGATTTTAATTATTCTCTTACAATACCATGGGCCAATACCTTGGCTTATCGAATATGGGGAAAGAAAGTTAGGGAAGAAAGAAGACATTGAGAGATATAGAGAGGGAGTGACAAGGGACATGAATATTGAATGAAGCAGAAAGGATATGAGGAAAGACAGAGAAAAGGAGATGATAGAGATAGGGAAAGAAGGGGATGTGAGAGACAGGGAGACAAAGATATGGAGGTGGGTAGAGGGGGAGAGTGAGAGGGAGAGAGGGAGGGAGATAGTGAAATAGTTGGAGGGTGGAGGAGAGATAGAGAGTGTGTGCTCAGGGGGAGAGACATAGGGAAGTGGGAGAGAAAGGGAGAGGGAGGATGGAAGAGAGAGATCGGAGAGAGGGGAGAAGAGAGCGATGTAGTTGAAAGGGGAAGAAAGATGTACAGAGAAAGGTGGATAGGGAAAGGGATTGAAAAGGGAGAGATGGAGAGATAGTGAGGGAGAGAGGAGATAAATATGAAAGAGAGAGAGAGGAGATAGAGGGAGGGAGACAATCGAAGAGAGAAGGGGAAGAGATAGAGGGAGGGAGAGAGATAGATGGACATGGAGAGAGAGTGTGTATGTTCTTGGGGTGAGAATGAAAAACAAAGGGATATATATATATATATATTCGGGGGGGGGGGGGGAGAAATAAAGAGAGAGAGAGAGAGAAAGAGAGATGGAGAAATAATGGGAGATAGAGATATAGATGGAGGGGGAGAGAGGGAATAATAGAGAGACAAAGAGAGGGAGGGAGGAAGAGAGGGAACAAGGGAGAAAGAAAGAGAGGGGGGAGGAATAGAGATAGATATGGAGAGAGAGAGGGGGGGGATGTGTGTTTAGGGGGATGAGATAAAGAGGAAAATAAGAATATATGGATGGAGGTATAGATATAGATGTCAGGAGGAGAGAGGGAAGAAGAGAAATATAGGGAAAGCGAGGCAAAGGCAAAGAGAGAGAGACGAAGGAGAGAGAGGATAGAGGAAGGGAGTTAAAAAAATTATGGAAGGTGGAGAGATAGGGAAGAATAAAGAGACACACAAATAAAAATACAAACATAGAAGTTAGATATTTAAAGTCGTGAATATTTTGGTTTTTCACTAAAATAGATGTATTGATTTCAATGTTGTTTATTTATAATATTATTTAATCATTTTCACTAGATGCATTGATTTCAGTCTAGATGTCGATTCTATCCCTATCTAATACCTTACAGATTCATAGATTTCAATGTAGATGTCGATTTCTAACCCTATTTAATACCTTTCACTAGATGCATTCATTTCAATGTAGATGTTCATTTCTACTCCAATTTTATTCGTTGCACTAGATGCATTGGTTTTGATGTATATATTGATTTCTAGTCCTATTTGATCGCTTGCACAACATGCATTGATTTTCAATGTATATGTTGACATCTAATCCTATTTCATACCTCACATAGATGCATTGAGACATTGATTTACGTAGATGTTGCAACTTCATCCTATTTAATACCTTACGCTAGATGCATGTATTTCATTGTAGATGTTGATTTCTACTCATATTTGATTGCTTGCACTAGATGCATTGGATTTCGGTGTAGATATTTGTTTCTATTCCTATTTGATTTCTTGCACTAAATGCATTGATTTTAGTGTATATTTTTATTTATAATATTATTTAATCATTTTCACTAGATGCATTGATTTCAGTCTAGATGTTGAATTATGATTTGATGCAACTAGATGTATGATGTACATTAATTTAAAAAATGTGCATTGATTTATGTCTATGAACATTTCTTACCCCTCCATCTATATCTCTATCTCCCATTGTCTCTCATTATTTATCTCTCTATCTCAACCCCAAAATATACACACACTCTCTCCATATCTATCTATCTCCCTCTCTCTCCCTCCCTTTTCCCCTCCCTCTCTCTCTCATCCCCTTCTCTCTCTCTCTAACGCTTCTCTCTCCATATATATATTTGTTCCTCCATCCCTATATTTTCCTCTCTCATTTTCCCTATCTCCCCCCTCCATATATATCCTAATATCACATTTTATCTCCTTCTAACACCCCAAAAATGTACACGCTCTCTTAGTGTAAGAAAATAAAAGTGATTCATGATGTGCGTTAACATCTATATTACACTAATTCAACCATAAATACAATACTTTAATTTTCATCCTAAATAAAATGTTTTCTTAGCCCGAATGTTTGCTTCCTAAAACTGTAAACTATTTGCAATTGGATACATTATTATTATCCCCATTTCTATCATTAAACATTTTTAATCCCTTTGGATTCAAACACATTAATAGAAAATAACTTCCATTAAAAAATATTGTGGGTTTAACACTCCATAAGTCACACTAATTGACTTTGGAGAAAACTACTATTAATCTTGGAGAGGAACATAAACAAGCTACCATGTTTACTACAACAGCTCAAGTTATATATTTGAATGGTCTATGCTTTCAAATTCCATTTTCATATGATCGATATGAGAAAATGACAAAAATAAAAGGTGTGACAATAAGAACAATAGAAGAAAATAGTTTTACATTAATCATGCATTGATCAAAATGAATATTTTTTGTAATTGAATATATTATTATTACTCACATTTTGTATCATTCAAAAAATTTATTTCATCATTTTTCATCATTCAAGTTACCAAAAATCTCTCTTATCTCAGCAAATTGAGGTAAATAATGAAATTTAAAATTAAAGTGACCAAATTAATCTTAAACACATTTAGCATATTTAAAATGATCAAAATAATTAGATATTCAACTAATTTTGTATGACCGCATATGATTGACACCAACCTAGATCCACCTTAGCATTAAATCTATCAATTAATGAAAGTTATCAAATCTCTCGAAGTCCAAAAATTTCCTCAAGTTTTGCACTAAAAAAAAAGGCTTTTACATCGAGATATTTCATCCCTCTCGATGCTAGATAGGTTTGAAGTTAATATGGATCCATTCTAGTATTAGTGATATGGTCAAACGTTGTAGATTGTTCTCTTACTTGATTTGGATAATGTTAGGCCCTCATACCTTGAAATTTGATTGGTTTGGTTTGGTTTGGTTGGTATAATTTTAGGTTAAACTAATTTTGAAATGAATTAACAAAAAAATACCATGATTTATTTTCATGGTCATCTTGTAACTTCATTATAAAAAAAATGTTCTCTCATGCAGCTTTAATAACCATGACACCGTCCCTATCCTCAATGTGTCATGTTTTCCTTCTTTTACAAACATGTATTCTAGTTGTCTGACCAAGAAATTCATATTCAACATCACCATGTTCACAATTATGTAAGTTAATAATTATCAATGAAGACTTTAAAGGTACATTGCTACAAGGTGACATTGCTATAAGGTAAACATCATAAATTATAATGACTCTAATGTAATAATATTCAAATCCATTAATATATTCAATATTTTTTTGTTATAGTAATATAATTTTTGTTTGGGTGATTTTCAAAGTATAATGAAACTTTCAAATATAATTATTCAATCTTTATGTAAATATATATTGTCAAACGCACATGAAATAAATAATATTAGAGAAGGTAAACAATTTTCAATCTATAATAAGAGGAAAAGACAAAGTTTTGATGCACAACCATGCATAATTTTACGAAGAAAATTCTTAAAATGTCGAAATATGATAATCATCTAGATGTTAATAATACATTAATTTACACATTAACACATTACTGTGAAATTAATAGTACTTAAATTTACACATAAATATATCGATAACATATTAAATATGCATTTATTTATACATTAACACATGTGACATATGGTTGAGTATGGTTGACTTAGGTTTGGTAGGTTTACTAGGTCGACCTTAGTTTGATAGTTTGACCTAGGTTGAATAATGACACTACGAGGAAAAGACCCTCTAGCGGATGTTTTTGAGGAACCACAAAGAAAAATACCCCATACATCCGTTTCTAGCGGAGGTTACTAGAGGAGGTTGGCCGGTGGAGTGTTTTGCAGATGTTTTCCTATTGGTGCTCTTATCATTAAAACTTGCCCTGGTGCTCTAAAAAAATAACACATCGGTGCGGCCAAAATCATTGGCACACCAGACACCATGCACTTTGTACACACACGCCTAGTGCGTCATAGTATAATAGGGCACCAGTGCCTCACAACTCGTTTGCACCGGTGCATTATAAAACACAATGCCAACACCAAAACCACGTGGTGTGGTAGACAAAAACCACACCGGTGCATCATAAAAAATGCACCAAAACACAAACCGACCAGTGCGTTTGCAGCAAACAGTACCGGTGCACCTATAAATAACACACACTGGTAAAGGGTTAAATTAAAAGACAAAAAAACTGGATTTTTCAGTTTTCCATTGTTCTTGAGCTATCAATTACTGGTACACATGATACCATAGAATGCACCGGTATGCACCGAACATTGGCACACCGGACAGCATGCGCGAAGTACACACCGCTAGAGCGTCCAATTACTGTAATGCACCAGGGTGTCAATACTCTTTTGTGCCGGTACATCATAAAACACCGCGCCAAAATAGAAACAAACTGGTGTGTTCTTCTCTAAGAGCATCGGTGCACCAAAAACAACATGCACTGGAATAGCATTATATATATATATAAAAAAATTAAGGCCAAAAAACCGGTGCTTTGCAACTATTACGCAGCGGTGCTTTACCATTACGCCCCCCTGGTACATCATCAAATTTTCGCGCCGAAACTGAAACAACCCGGTGTGCGGTTAGGGAAACGCCCCGGCGCGTTATAAACAATGCACCAAAATTGGTAATTCCCGGCGTGGTTATAAAACCCCGTGCACCGGAATAGGTTTAATAAAAAAAATTACAGCAAAAAAACTTCATTATTCACTTTCCTCAGTGCTCTAGAGCTCTCAAGCCCTGGTGCTATTTCATTAATTCTGAGCTACCCTACCATTGGTGCTCTCATTGCACCCATTGCGCACACTGCTGCTCTGCATTTCCAACCAATCTGCAGCTTGCATTTTGAAAAATAGTGGGAAAATTTTATTTTCCAAATTTTACAGCCAATATGCCTCCTCGACTGCTAAATGTATAGGTATTTTTCTAGTTTTTCTATAATTAAGCCTTTTACCGGATTAGATATTGAAATAAACTTAAAAATAGCCATTAACCATAAAAAAAAATTGTCACATGGTGCGTTCAAGCTGTTCGGCTCACACCAATGGCAGTGCTACCTATAAACTTTACAGGCAGCACCGCTACCGGTGCTAACGGTAACCGCACCGTTTCCGGGGTGGTGCCGAAAGGCGCCCCAAATAATTTTAAATTAAAAATAAAAAATAAAAAAGTAGTGCGTTCATTTATCTAGGTGCACTGTTGACCCCGACAATCAAAGTGCGTTGCGTTGACTGTATTTACTGCCCTGGTTTATGTCAGCGCACCGCATTTTTCATTTCGAGAGGGTCTATAGTGTGGTCAGGTAAAAGGCTGCATCGTCAACTATGTCATTGTCATGAAATCGGTGCGCTGACACGACTATATGCACCGGGGCGTATATTTTAGTCTACGCACCACTATTCTGAATTATATACAATCCACGGTGCTTGCAAAATAGACATCGGCACCGAAGCCGGTGCAGCCTGTTTAATTAACGACCCCGAGGATGGTGCGCTAAAATATTTGAATGCACCAGCACCGGTGTGCGAATTTTTTTATGGAGCACCGACTTGTATGTATGTTTTTTTTTTAAATAAAATATATATTTATATTTATAAATACATTTCTGTTTAAATAAAAATAATTTATTTAATATGGAAATGATTCAGAGAGAACAAGAGCAACAACATCAACAATAAGCAGAACATTATGACATGATTCGCCAATGGGAGGTGAGAGAGAGGGAGAGAGATGGATGCCCTCACCCTATTACTGCAGATACCCAGGAGATCCTTAAGCAGGTAGGCCTCCTCAAGTTCTATGAGGAGGCTATTTCTGGCCTAAAGGCCCATAGTGTGCTTTTGAGACATCTTATCGGCAGGTGGAATGCCCACCAACAGGCTTTTCAGGATGGTCCTGACCAGTGGTACACACCCACTGAGAAGGAAATTTATTTTATTACAGGACTATCGAGGAGAGAGGTGGATTTTCCCTCATTCCTAGACGTGCCATATAGTTGTGTAATAGGGAGTTAGTTAGTTTACTCCCAGAGATACATTGGAGCACATGTACTATCTCCTTCAGAGTTTTAGGTACCTGGAGGTCAGTTACATATAGGTGCTTTTGGTAGACAGGACATGCAGTGCCTATCTATTATCACTTCGATTATTTCGCACAACACTAGTGACGGGCATTGCATTAGTTGCTCGCTTTTATATTACGATGATTCTTTAGTACAACAGCCACGACTTGTTAGGTGGTCTGCCATTTTTTTGCGACAGTTTTGTATGGCCTTAGATAGATATCGTGCTCATGCACAAGGGAGGGTCAACTTCCCTTTTTCTTCAAAGCTATTTTGTTTATTTTTTGAGAGGTTTCAAGAGATGAGGCCTAGTTTTGTTCGACAACCTTGTAGGTCGATGTTGCAGACCCGAATGCGCATGTGGGGGCAGATGATGCCCAAGAGGGGAGACACTATGTTTCCAGTGAGGATATCACATGATTCACTAGACTTACTAGTCAGCGTTGGTGGGATGCATCCGTTCATTATGGTCCCATGTCCTTATGCTGGACTAGATTGGCGAGGGTGTCCCAAAATCCTCTTCACTCCTGATGAGCAGAAAAATGATAGAGGTAATATTAATATTTTATTTATATTTATTCTGACATGTTATTTAACTTGTTTTTATTAAATTATGTAATGAAATTATCTAATTATTGTTGTGTACTTGTATATATTTTGTAGAAATTGGGTCTTTTGATGGCGATGAGATGTCGGATCCACCACATGATCCAGGTGTCAATCCTAATGATTACGATCAGGAGATGGTTGATGCATTAGATCAATATGAGGCCGGTGGCGCAGCAGAGAGATGTACTGATCCTCACGCGCCTCATGGTGCACTGGTACCACCTTTTGCTAGGCATGGTTGACTAGAGACCAGATACCGGATGGAGTTGGGCAGCCAACTCTGTGGATTGATTTCAGATGCAGGCATCAGGCCTAATAATTACAGAGAGATACAGGGCGATGATAGATTGATACGGATGTGGAGAGGCATGCCGCGTGACATGTACGGCCTGATGCGGCATGTCGTAGGAGCTATGACGACTGCTACATGATTGAGGAGGATTGTCCGTAGCTATAGGTGTAGTCGAGATGCGGCACATCATGGACAATCTGCCAGTAGCCACTCAGATGCATCTCGTGATCGTTCACCATGCAGCATGCCTGATGATCACCATGAGGCTCCAATGCCAACATCTGACACTAGTCATCATGGAGATGAGGCTAGACCATTGGCCACGTCTAGTTAGCAGCCCGCAACATCCACCATGAGTACTAGTCACGATCATTATGAGCAGGTTGGACCATCGACCGCCGAGGCTTTAGTACTATTGACTGAGCAGACCACCTCCACTACTACTGCACCTCATATTGATCATGTTGTACTACCACCAATGGATGCATCCATCAGTACTAGTGATCATCATGATCATGAGCAGGCTAGTCGACCATTGGCTGTCGAGGCTACACCCAACGTTACTGAGCAGGCTGCATCCACTTCTACTATTGTTATTGATGTTGTTATACTACCACCAGTGCTTGATCCATGACATGATTTATATTACAGTTGTATATTTTTAACATTTTTCAGTTATATATATATATATATGGTCCATGTATTTTATGTTCATGTTGCAGTTGTACTTAATTTTCATGCTGATGATCATCATGATGTGGCACATATTGTTATTCATGTTAGATATGTTCATTTAATGTTTAGCTTTTAGATAGATGTGTATATGTGATAGACGCATGAATTATTTGACATTATATTGAGATGTATATTTGATGTTTGTGTTGTGATGATGTTAATATATAATTTTAATTTCATGTTAATTGAATGTGTTTATTAGTCGAATATGATGTTTGTACGATGGTTATCATGATCGTGATGATGTTTATTAATTAATTTAATATTATTAAATGACCATGATATTTATTAAATATTATGTCATGAATGTAATTGTATTTTAAATTTTAATTCTATGTAAAATTGTAAAATTGTATTTTTATTTGTACTAATTGTAATTTAAAGTGTAATTGTATGTAAAATATTTATTAATGTAACATTTTAATTGTAATTGTAATATTTAATTTATCGTGAAATCATTGTAATTGTATCTATGAAAAATTGTAAAATTGTAATTGTAATTCTAATTGTATGTAAATTTCACAAATTGTAATTGTAATTGTAAATGTAATTCTATGTAAAATTGTAAATGTAATTGTATTTTTAACTGTAATTTTAATTGAATTGTTTGTAAAATATTTGTAAAATTGTAATTGTAATTGTAAATGTAATTATATGTAAAATTGTAAATGTAATTGTATGTAAAATTAAAATTCTAATTCTAATTCTAATCGTAATTCATGTATGTGAAATTAATGTAAAATTGTAATTGTAATTTTAATTCTAATTCTAATTGTAATTTTAATTAATGTAATTGTATGTAAAATTTTAATTTGTAAAATTTTAATTCTATTAATGTGAAAATTTTAATTGTATTAATGTGATATGATTTTATTAAAATATTTAAATTTGTAAATTTGCAAATAATTGTAAAATAACAAATCTAGAATAATACGAATTTTTGTAACATAAAGTTTAGAAAATAATGAAAATAAATTCATGTACTTTATAATTATCATTATTTTTTATGATCTTACATACAAAAAAAAAAAAAATTAAAATTAAAAAAGTCTGGTGCGCTTATTATCCTAACAGGCCCCGATGTGTAGTATTAATAAAATGCACTGGTGCATCACATTTACGCAGACCAGAAATGAATAAACGCAAATAAAAAAATGCAACTCTATTTTGTTTAAGTTAAAAAAAAACGGCAATTTGAAAAATGGGTGGCAAAATATTTTCGAAAATCTAATTTGATAAAATAATTCTTTAAATACTAAAGACTTTTCATTATTTCACTATTTTTGCTAAAAAATTTACAGTCAGATTTTTGCAAGAGACAGACTTGGAGTAAGAGAGCACGAGGGCACTGTGGATGCCGAAATACGTTCCAACAGAAGTATTCAGACAATCAGAAACCAAAACTCTGGTGATTCAAGTCCTTTATCATAGAATTTTAAACCATTTCGTGATTAAATTTAATTCTTTTTTTTACTTTTTTCTGCAGTTTTTTATTTTTTCCTGCAATTTTATCCATTTTTACCTTGAACCCTTTATTTGTTTGTATTTTCCTTTTCTTCTCCCTATTTCTGTGATTTCAGAATTAGGTTTTTTTCATTTTAGATTAACGTCCAACCCACGGGACGACTTGCATAGTCGGAACCCAATCCTTTCGGCAATTGCATGAATTTTTGAAAAATGGATTTTTCTTTATCAGTGCGCCCTGCATACTCCACCGCACCGGTTCTTTGTATTATTACAACGCACTGCATAAGTTCTGTGTCGTAAAAAATTAAAAACATTTTTTTTAAATCTGTGTTCTAAATCTGAAATAGGGCACCGATGCTCTCTTTAACTAGAAATACATCGTACGATATATTACACCATTTTTGCGGTGCGTTTATAATACCCCACGTACCGTTAGGTTTATTACATTGTTTTTTCGGTGCATTTATAATACCGAACACACCATACGGTGTATTATACTGTTTGGCGGTTCGTTGTTAATATATCCACACACCGGCAGCGGTGCGGGTTTCATTAAAGGCACACCAGTGTCTCGAGATTTATTTTCTAACTGAAAAGTTGAGAATTTATTTATAAATATATCAATGAATGATATGCTACAAGCTTCAGATTGATAAAGAAATGACTGACAAGATATCAAGTAACAAAAATACTGTTAACCCATCAAGAAAAGCAAAAAAGGAAAGTTCTTTGTAAATTCTTTATAAAAAATATTATTTTTGAACTATATGTAACTTTAGCTAATATGTATTGTTTACTGTGTATCATGTAGAGCCACAAAATGACGAAGCTCGATATGATTATTTTTTATCTACGACCAGAAGAGCGTAAAATTTTAATGGAAAAATTGCAAAAAGATGAATCAGGTGAATGAAACAATACTATCGATCCAATATGAGTTTCTTTTTTTAATTATCATTAATAATATACTTAAAATTATTAGATAACATGTGTCAAACACTCTACTAATTCACATCTGTTTAATGTTCTACAGGGACCAACAACTCAGAAAATGAATGTTGTTCTAAGAAAAGAAAAAAAATAGAACATGCAAATGAAAATGAATTGCTCTTTGGCTCATCCAGAGTGGTGCTGGAAGTTAACGAAAGGGGGAAAAACTTTTACAAAAGTTTGAGGGATCTAGTGGAACGAATAGAACAACGTGCTTCAAATGTAATATGTAATCATTGAATTTTTCGATCATTAGGTACAATAAATAAACAATTTAGCATTAAGTATTAATTTTCAAGAATTTTCTTGCAGAAAAGAAAAGAAAATGGAAACACATAAAACAAGACGACAAGGAAGAAAATGGTTGATCTCTAAGTTTGTGAGTAATTATTACTTCCTTATAAAAACTTAACTAGATTTCATTTTTGTATTTTTTAAGTTGTTTTACAAAAATCATCATTGGATGTCTTCAAATAGGTGCTAACATACAAAGAAGAATCATCAGATGAATTGATTGAAATTGGGTTAAATATGGGTTGTGAGTATATGTTGGCATATCAGAATTTAATTGTGGAATTTGTAAGCATCTATCGATCTTTTTTTAATTAGCTCCTTCTATAATTAATAGAACAGAAACATCTTTTATATTAAATATATGATATGTTATGGGGAATAAAACTTGCAGGTAACAAAGTATGGAACTGCGACAACAAATGAAATTTTGAAAGATGGCATGGTACATGGTTTTGAAAGAATGTGTATAGTTTATGAGTCAATTTTTGCTATGGTACCTCATTTTTCTTTTCGATTTACATTGATGTATATTATTTAATATTGGAATTTTCATTATTCTCACCAATGTATATACACTCATTTCATTTATTTTTATGTTTGTAGATGGAAAGTGAAGAAGAAGAAAACAATCAACGCCGTGAACACAACATTCCTGAAAATAATCCAAGTCATGGAAGTAGCTCTAGCAGTGACAGCAGTTCAAGCGAAGAATGATGATCACTATGTAATTTGGATATCAAAGCAAGGCATTTTATTTTTTGAAATATGTCTGTGAAATCAGACATTTTGTTTAATGTAATGGACATAGTGTCCCAATTGAAAGACAAAGGGATACGAATAATTGTCCCATTTTGTATGATAAACATTGTCTTAGATATATATATATATATATATATATATATATATAATCATAATATTTGTTTTAATTTATTCTATTGTGTTCTCCATTGCCGTTCTCAAATGTACTAATAAAAATTTAATTCATATGAATATTTTTATAAGATTATATATATGTGTCTACTTTTGATGAATAATGAATTTAAAACAATCACAATAATTGGACTGTCAGAGGTGGATGTTTCTAAAAAAAACTAAATGAAACCCGGTGTATTTATGTGTCTATATGCATTTGTGCATTTATGATTCTATGGGCACCGCACTAATGCCAATTCCAGTTATAAATATTGGTGTGTTTGTGTGATACTGCGCACCGGGGAATTTATGTATCTATAACCACTGGTGCATTTGTAGATGCCATGTGCACCGCACGAATACTGATACCAGTTATAAATCTCGGTTCCTTTTTATGATACGGAGCACCGGTGCCTCATAAAGATACACACACAAGTGCACTTATACAACCTATGGGCACCACTCAAATCCCAAGACCAATTAGAATGGCCCCGTGCGTTGTATCACCAACACCAGACCCGGTGCTATTGTTTTCCTTAACAGCCCGGTGCATTCTCCTTAGAGTGCCCCGGTGCACTGTCTACCAATACGCACCGGGGCGTTCAAACCTGATAAGAGCACCAATGGTAAAACATCCGTAATAACCTCTGGCTGCCCATTTTTTTTTAGTTGTGTTCAATTTCCGTTAAAAGCTCCGCCAAAACCTTCGTTACTAGAAACGGATGTGGCAGCATATGTTTTTTTGACAATTTTGGCCAATTTTATAACACTAAAAACCTCCTTTATAACCTACGCTAGAGGGTCTTTTCCTTGTAGTGTGAAATAGATATTGTCAAAAAGTCATGAAATATATAACATTTATGAAAGAAAACAATTTTCAACCTATAAAACAAGAACATACAATGGTTCAATGCATAACCATGTATCATTTTTTCCAAATAAGATGTTAAAATGTGGAAAAATCAATAATAATGGATATTGATAATACATTAATGTAAAAATTACCCTACACATTAATCTATTTTCCATGATATTAATAATACATATATTTACACATTAACACATTGATAACATATTCACTATATATTAATCTATGCATTAACACATGTCATTTATTATTTAATGATGGGTAGATATGGTTAACATGGTCAACCATAGTCTAGATGAAAATTAAAGTCAACCATAGTGATAATTGGTGCCATAGAAAACCATACTCACCATTGAAATTGACTCTAACATTGTGTCGAATGTGGCAAAAATTCAACAACATCACAGTGTGACAAGAACAAACAATGTTGCAATGTGACAAACAACAAAGAGAGGCAAAATGTGACGAACCAAAAACAAAACATCAGAATTGGACAAAACAACTATTTTTCAGTGTGATAAACATGAAAGAATGTTGTAGTTTCATGAATATGAAGTGATATCACAACATGATGAACAATAAACAATGTCATAATGTGACAATCAAAAAACCATGTTGCAATAAAACAACATAGAAACATTACAAACATCAAAAAACATGTCAAACTAAGAAAGAAAAAATGACATCACAATATGGTCCACAACAAATTAGATTGAAATTTGAAAAGAAATAAATTGCATTTCAATCTGAACTAGGTTAACTAGTTTAGTACGTTCACCTACATTTACTAGGTCAACTAAGCAACCATGGTGTACTAAGTTGACCTAAAATTACTAATTTGATCTCAGTTTACTACGTTAACTAGAGTGACACAGTTTTTTTCGATTAATATAGGTTTATTATGTATATTAGGCTTACTATGTTTATTAGATTAACCTAGGCTTACTAGGTATATTTTGTTGAGTAAGGTTTACTATGTTTACTCGATTTAGTAGGTAGGATCACCTTGGTTCAATATTTTGACCTAGTTTCAATACTAAATATATATCATGAGAAGGTCATCAAATAGATTAGAATTAAGGAAATAAAACAATTTTCAATCTAGAATAATATCCAAAGTCAAGGATTATATGAATGAGGGTGCATCTCTTTACCGAAAAAAATATCAGAGTGTGGAAAAAAAAATAATCATGGATATTAACAATATATTAATCTTCCCAGTACCCTACACATCAACTTAATTTCCAAAACATTTGTAATAGATAAATTTACATTTCAACATAATGATAACATGTTAACTATACATTAATATATATATTAACACATGTCACCCATGGTTAAGTATTGTTGGCTATGGTTAACATGGTCAACCATAATCAACATGAACACCAATTTCAACCATGTTTGGGTTCCATGGAAAAACATAGTCACCATGGGAAGTAACTTTAATATTGTTCCCTTTATGATGAAAAAAAAAAACAAAGGAGAGGTATGAAAACCAAAAAAAGTATTGGAATTGAACAAAACAATGATTTCGCAATGTGATGAACATGAAAAAATGTTGTAGTTTCACAAACATGAAATGACATTGCAACATGAAAAAAAAACCAATGTCATAATGTGACAATTGTCAAGCCATGTTGTAATATAACAATATTGAAACGTGATTAAAAAAAAAACATTTCAATGTAACAAATAAAAAATGATGGCACAATGTGATTAACAATAAATAACACTGAAATTTGACAAACAATAAATGTCATTGCAATCTGAACTAGGTTTACTAGATTTTCCTACGTTTAGAAGGTCAAACCATAGTAAACTAGGTTGAGATCTATTTTCTAGGTTGGCCTAACTTTATTATGTTTATTACATTAGCTAGGTTCACTAAGTTGAGCTAGGTTTACTAAATTTATTATTTTGACCTAGGTTTATGAAGTTGACCTAGGTTGATTAGGTATATTAAGCTTATCATATTCACCTAGTTTTATTAGGTTAGCCTAAGTTTACTAGGTTTGATAGATTTACTAGTTGCCCAAGTCTACAAGGTTTACTAGTACAACCTAGTAAACCTAGTCAACTTAATAAACTTTGGTTAACCTAGTAAATCTAGAAAACATAGGTCAACTTAGAAAACGTAGTACTCCAAACAAACACTATAATGTTAGGTAAACCTAGTAAACCTAGTAAAGCTGCGCCCAATTGTTTGACCTAGGTTGACCTATGTTTATTAGATTAACTAGGTTAAATAGGTTCAATAGTTTGATCTAAGCTAAGTAGGTTTACTATGTTTACCTAAGATTAATAATTTGACATAAGTTCAATAGTTTGAGCTAGGTCTACTATGTTTACTAGGTTCACAAGTATATTAGTTTGACCTAGGTTTACTGGGGTCACAATTTTGTAGGGTTACTACATTTTCTAGGTTCACCCACGTTTACTAGGTTGAATTTGTTTACTAGGTTGAATCATGTTTATTAGGTTCATTAGTTTTACTTTTTTTACTAGGTCGACCTAGGCTTATGAGGTTTACCCACATTTACTAGGTTGAGAACATTTTTTTGGTTAACATAGGTTGACAAATGTTTATTAGGTTGTGCTAGGTTATACTATGCCAACGATTCTCAACTATGGTCAACAATAGTCAATTATGGTCACCTAGGTTGACTAGGTTGACCTATTTTACTAGTTTGACTAATATTTATTAGGTTTATAAGGTTTACTAGCCTTACAATTGTTTACTAAGTTTTGTTAACTTACCAAGTTGACATACGTTGACCTAGATGAACATAGATTTACCTAATTTTACTAGATTTACTAGGTTGTCACAAGTTTACTATGTTTACTAAGTTAATTAGATTTACTATGTATAATTATGTTTATTAGATTTACTAGATAGACCTCGGTTTACTATGTTCGCCTCAGTACACAATAGTTATGAGGTTGACTTCAATTTATGAGGTTAACTTGGTTAATGTAAGGTTTTCTATGTGGGCCTATGTTTACAAGGTTAATATATGTTTACTAGGTTTATTAGGTCAAATATAGTCGACCATGGTAAGTTATAGTGAACTTGTCAGCCATAGTTAACGAGGTCGACCTAGATTTAGTAGATTGACGAGGTTAACATAAGTTTACTAGGTTGACCTAATTTTATTAGGTTTATCATGTGTGACTAGGTTTACTATCTCAACGATGGTCAACCATAGTTAACTATGGTAAAAAAATTTTGACTATTTTCAACCATGGCTAACCATGGTTAACCATGATTGAAAATGAACAACCATGATGAACCATAGTGAATCATAATATATCATATTGAACTATAGTTAGATTTGGACAACCATGGACATCCATAGTCAATTATATGTTGATCATAATAAACCCTGATTAATTATAACTTGAACATATTTAGCTATAGTTAACCATGGCATGTTATTCCTCCCCTTACATGTTGCCTATCAACTAGCACAACCACATTATTAAAGTGATTGAAATACATTGACCGACGTTATTTTCCACCTTCTATACATTTCTCAACGCCATTAAAAGATGGGAAATGACACCTATCAACATATTTCAACCACTTTAATAATGTAGTTGTGCTAGTGGTATTATGCATAGAGAATCCACTATGTTTATGACAATGAAAACTTGTTTATTTAGGAGAATTGTTTACCTCATTTATATAATTTTGCTCAATGTAGCCACGGGAAGGATCACACTACACGTTATTGTGAAAGGACACATGTCAGCAGACATTACTGTGAAGGGAACACAGATCTGCGGTGCATGCTTATTGAGATCGAAAGCTTTTATGACCGACTTTAATAATTATACTTGTTATTCTGACTCTCATATATTGGGATAGTATTGTCGTGATCATCATAGTTGAATTTTATTTGTTATGCAATGCGTTCAGAGAGTGTCATGGCCGGTCGATAGTGAAATATAAAGACCTTTGAACAACTGAATTTAATGATATTATTCATCGAGTTAAGACGGAAGGTAGTTGAGACGACAACCATATTTGTGTGATGTGAGGATCTATCAGTCCGGGGTACATTATTACTAAAATTTCTAGACCAATTGTCGAGTATTTCAATTTTCGAATGACATTAATTGGGTGCAAATATCTTTCATTCTGAAATATTTAATATGAGAATACACAAGTATGATTAACAAATTTCATGAATGAATTTTAATGATATCTATAAAGTAAGCTTATTAATCTGTATTATATGTTGGTTTAATATAAATTATAATTATATTAGGTTTAATATTTATATTATATTGATTTTAAATCACACTAATTTATATTTATAATTAAATTGTTTATTTAGATTTACATATATTTTATTTAGCATTTAAAAATACAATTTAAATAATAAAAAATACCACATTATATTTTGCACTTGAAAAAATTTACAAAAAAATTTGATCTCTTTAAACTCATAATAAATCGATATTTAAAATAACAAAATACCTTAAGATTAACTTTATACTAAATAAACACATTTATAAAAAAGTTAATTACAAATATTTATAAAACATTTTTAAAATAAAAAATATTATTATAAAACTACAAACACTTTATTCTCAATTCACACACTTTTCCCAACAGTTTTCATATTTTCCTATTTAAAACACTATAATTACAGTAAAATATATCCTAATGAGTATAATCTAATTGCTACAAACGAATCCATATATCCCAACTCCATAGATCTATTAATCACTTTCTCGTTAGATATTCGTTATTATATAATTTTCAAAATATAAAATTTTTAATAGATTCGATTTTTAAATTAAAAAATAATATATTTTTTTTGACAAAGATATTTATATTCAAACATGTTATTAGTTTTAAAATGTGATATATTCTCCATTTTCATACTGTTTTTATGCAATTGGTATATGTTTCATCGAAACTGTCAATCTAAGAAATTTAGATAATTCATATGAGTTATAAGTATTTTTATTAAATTTAATATCTTTATAATTTTGGTTTCAATCAACCAAGAAATCGGAGCCTCACTCCTCTTTAGTGTGTTTCCAAGTCTCCATCAATTAAGGCATCATTCCAAGCAGCCGTAACCGATAGCATTTGGTTCATAGACTGAAGCACAATGTACAGGCGCAGAGGGTATACACATACACATGATGAGCAGAAGTGTTCGGAAGCGAGAGTTAGTGAGAGCAACTCGAATATACCAGCTTGAATACCATGAAAAAAAAAATGGCTTTTAACATTTAGTGGATTTTAAAGGATTCATAGGACCGTAGAAGACATTTATTTTTCCTTGTTGGGATAGAAATTGGAGCTGCAGCTAGCGGATTTTATGAAGGTCGGTTTTGCAGCTTTATTATATTTTTTTAGTTTTAAGAAGTAGGAAAATTTGCCACAATTAATTTTTCAAATTAAGAGCAAGACAATTATCACTAGATACTATCCAAATGCATATTGACTATCCAAATGCAGATTAACTAATGGTTATTATTCAAAAAAAACCACACCACATAGTTGGTAGTTCCTAATGAAACAGACATTATTTTTATATAAGACATTTAACCAAGAAAATACAATTTACAGTACATGAGGCTTTATCTTATTCTTTAAGGATATATATGTTTGTGCTTTTTTTTAGTAATTTACAGAGTGGAAATATATGTGTTTTTTATTTAATATATTAATTTAGGATGAAATGGATTAGCTTAGAACAATGTAGAAACATTGTTTCTCATTCATAAGGATGGGAAGAAACGATTTTTCAGAAAAGCAAGTAACCAAGACCAAGGAAACTTGGCATATTATGGAGATAATATATAGTAAAAGTGGGAGAAAGAACTGTCAACATCAAAATGAGTCACAAAGAACTGTCAACATCAAAATGAGTCACAAAGCATTGCAGTAGATGAAGTGATTGTTGTAACAAAAGAAATAGAGATTTTGACACTTCCAAAATTATACAAGAGACTGTGGAAAACCTTACAAGAGGAGAAGAAGATACACAAGTGCTGAAGGGTGTAGTTGTCGTGAACACTAAGAAATCAATTGAAGAACTTTTAGAAGGAAAATGTTCCATTGTATGAGATACAAAGCATGTGTGTTGTGAAGAAAAGGAATACTAATGTGCAAATAGACATGTAGATGATGAAATTATAGTTTAAGATGAGATTGAATTTCTTTTGTAGTAGAAAAATGTGAAAAAGAGTCTACCAATAGAAGTTGTTAAAGACATGAATGAGGCTACCATGTTGAATTCGATTGTGTTGATGAAATAGCATTTTTTAAGTGTCTTGTAGAGCCCAAGATGATGGGGGATAAAATCTGGTATGGATTAACTATGAAAAGTGTAGTAGAAGAAGAAACATAAACAATAAAGAAAACTAAAAGAGTTGATAAGCCTTTGTGATAGTGGACAAAGAGATACACTGAGTATGTGTAATTGAAAGAATCTAAATTGGAGTTAGTGGGTTGGTTTCCCTAGGGGAAGCCCAAATCAACAGGCAAGAATCTATCTACTCCATTTTTACACACACACACACACACACACATATATATATATAGTGGACAAGGAGATACAAGGTGATAGAAAATTTTAGTCATCAATAGTTAAAGTGAGTTCTTTTTCTCCTCTTATACAGGGTGATAAAAAATTTTGGTCATCAATAATTGAAGTGATATTTTTTTCCTGTTATAAATGGTGATAGAAAAGTATAGTCATTAATTATAATTAGAAGGATATCTAGATAAAGACATGAATGAAGATGATGAAATGAAGAAAACTAACAATAAAGTTGGAGTTGAAGTTGAAGAAGAAGAAAATATATGCAGAATATAAATATTAGAGAAAAAGAAAAAAATTATCTATTCTAAGGCTCCATTAACATGTAAAAGTAAAACATATTTTTCAATTTATCTCAAATATTTAAGTCTAGGTGAGGCATAAATGAGTATGTGGTAGTTCAGTAGTAATTAATGCATATTATTGAAGTAAATTAATTATTTTAAATTTTTATATAGTTTCCATGTGTTTGATGAAGAGTCCTAATTTATAAAAAAGGTGGGCCATCATGTAATAGTTAAAATTAATGAGGCTATTATTACCATACTAAAAATCTTTCTTGGTTTATGTATGTTTATGTCATTGTAGTTGAGAATTTACTTAATCTCCTATGTGCTTGTGATAAAAAAATTCCATGTGAATAAACAATCTAGATTGTGACTATGAGAATATCCTAGTTCATGCTATAAATAAATTTCTTTCTTGTTTACCATTAACCTTGTCTTTTAACTATTTTTGTCTTTATTTGTTTGATATTGTGTTATTTTTTAATTTTATTAATCTTCTAATATAATCTATTCTTGAAGAAAAATATCATTAATAAACAACAACAAAAATTATTTAAAAATAAAATAAAATAAAATTTACTTTTAAATTTTAGCATTTAAAAAGTTAACAATAATAAACTCCTCCACAACTCTAAAGTTTCAGTAAAACTAAAATAAAATTTGCACCAAAAAGCTGAAAATACATGCTGATAAGAGTGTATACATTTAATTACCATATTTTTTAATTTATAAAAAATAAAAGAAGGTCAAAAGGGGATTCTCTCATGGGACGTGGGAATGAAAAACTATCCAAGGTATTTTTTTGGGGGCTTTTTTTAAAGAAAAGAAGAGACGGGCCTGCACCATTGGGTCAAATGAGTAACACCTTCCACAAATAGGGATACTTAAGGGTTGGAAGGGTGTTTACATCACATATGGTCAACCATATTCGATCACAATCATCCATATTAAACCATAGTAAATTATGGTTAAACATAAGTAACCATAATCAACCATTATGTGTCATTCAAAATGTCATCTTAAAATAAGTTATGGGTTTTTGGGCATATGGTATTAGTAAACTATGATATTAATCCATGGTACTATATAAAATATATTTATAGAGATTTACATATTAAAAATCTTTATAGAAATAGAGATTTTGTGAAGAATGAAAATGCAATCCTAAATAAAAGCTCCAAAGCTAAGCTGTTAAAAATTATGAATCTGTGTGAAATACTAAAGCAATATTTTCTTAGAGATTCCGAAGAAGTTAATCGTATTTAATTCAAAAAAAATTCACATGGTGGGATAGATATATGAATTCTACATTACATGGAAAAGAGATATGCCTGTTTTTGCAACATACAAGTCACTCCTAGCATCGTTGGAGATGACAAAATGAGGTAGACACAACCAAATTGATTGCTTAATTAAATTAAATTGACTAAATTTCATTTTTATTACAATAAATCCATATTAGCTTCTTGATTTTATGTCTATTATACGGTATCAAAATTTGTGTAACATCCTCATCCCACATCTACTGAAGAAACATGCCAACTAGTGTAAACATGTGACAAAGAGTTACTATGATCAGATTCAACGTCCCAGGTGACCTTAAGGAAGTGGAATCGATGGAAATACATAAAACATACCTTCCACATAAGAAACGGAACCCTAGTAACTAACCAAACCACTCAGGCCTCTAACTCCTAGGTTGCACTAAGTTTTAACCAACTCGACCCTCGGAAAAATGCACAAGCTTGCATGCGTACATCGAGGAGGCTCTAGATGCATGCACAAGCTTGCATACCTGCATCCAAGGACTAAATTGACCTGACTTGTGCACGCATCTAAGGCATTTAAGACACTTTTTAGACCGAGAGCCCAAGACACTGCCCAAAAATCAATGTAAAGTCTAGGAAAGAAATAACACAACAAAATAATGATGCTAAAGCAATTGTTCGAATAAGGACTTGACTGGGCCCATACTAGCCATGAGAGACATTTCGTCAAAAATGTCACAAATATGTAATCTGCAGGTGTAAACAATAGATATAAGCACAGGGGTCTCATACTTATCTGAGAATAATTAAGAACCATTGTTGCTACATCACATTAACTACATTATATTCCATTTAGGCATATATACATTTTTCAATCAACTATTAATCAAAACATAATGAGTGACAAATTTCATCACCATCATAAAGCTCAGTCATAACCATCATATAAGAAACATAAATAACCAGCACATAACATCGATGTAATACCTAGCATAACAAGCATATTTACCCATCAATACAAGGGAAAAAGAGCCCTTATTTCTACAAGAAATATGCAACCAAGTCTAGTACTTCCACATTGTACCTGAGGATAGACATGGATGAGCCAAATATCGCTTTAGCCAGCCACCCCCATGCCATATTCCAAACATGAATGTGGGATATCATTAACAAAATCCATCAAAATAAAACCATGGCTTCCAAAGGCCAAACCACCTCAACCCTCAACCACTGATTCCACCTGATGGTCGGACATCAAACCATCATGGATTGGTCTCTACCCAAGCTATTCCAAGGCTCCAGAGTGTTTGTTCCAACTAGGGCTTCCAAGACTAGTAACTCAACCCCATCTGTTACAGGTCTTCTAGATTATTTGTTTGACTAGGGCTTCGTGGACTAGTAACTCAATTGAGAGCGTTTATCCAACCAAGGCTTCAAGGACTAGTAAATAAACCCATAACTTTCCACCAGGCTTCCAAAGAATTTATCCAACCAAGGGTTCGAGGAACTAATAAATCGACCCATAGTTGAAGTAACATGAGAACCAACTAGATAAAAAAAATGAAAATGAACCCACAACAACATGGCTATCCCGAAAATGGGAAGGAAAGGAAAATCCACTTTCAATTCAAGAAATCCTCCATGCCAATGAAAGATCATGACGAAGAAGCGACATGCATACATCACCCATGCCAAAAAGAGTGAGGAAAACATGCATGCACTTCGGTACCTACAATCAAATCCCACAGTAGCTTCTCATCCTAATATCCACTTGTTCTTTGCTTCTCTTCCTTGATTCCTTGCTCCAAATAACCAAGTATTCCACACCCTCCAAGAGTTCCTGAACAAAAATTTAAGTATCAAAGGGTATGAGAGAGAGAGGGAGAACAATGAGAGCTCCAAAAATAAACTAAAAAAAGCTACAACTGATCCTTAGAAGCCTTTTTATTGATGAGGCCTCTATTTTCTTCAGTTTCCATTATTTTCCTTAATTTTCCTTCTCACATAAAACGTGTGACCTTTCACCTCCCTTTTCTCCTTATTTCCATTATTTTCATAATTAAATGTGCCAAAAATACTTTTTTTCCTCTTTAATTCCTTAGCGATTGCCTTTTCCAATTTCCATAGCCATAATGAACCATATGAATACTTGCACTAGGATGTTTTTCCCAACATCCACCATGGAATATGTGTCCCATGACCTTGGTTATTATTTTTCCTTTGTTAAATTTTATTATATGGAATTTTCATCAAGGCTGTTACAAAATCCTCCCCCTTCGTGGAACACTGTCCACGGTTTTCAACAAAACCCACAACCAACAATATTTTTGTAGAAAAACATACTCCCCTGGGAGCTTTATAACATAGTTCATTTCCATATTTATGATGATCAACCTGCTAAGAATAAAACCAACATGAAAACATAACAGCATAACATCATAATGCCAACCATTGCTGACATGAAACCATACCTCTTATTGGAGATTTGTAACATAGCTCACGGTGGTATTTACATCCATATAAATATGTACATATATCCAAACATCACATGAAAAATTATATTAAAAAATCACCAAAACAAATGCCAAATATATAAAACCATCATACCAAAACTTCTTTTCCTGAACCAGAAAAAAAGGAAGGATGCATCACTCGCATCTGATCCACCATATCCCATGTAGCTTCACCGGGCCCAAATTTCTTCCATTGCACTTTAAATTATCTATTGCTCGATTATGTAGCATGAGTATTTTTCTCTACAAATCTCACTAAGGCTCCAGCCGGAATTATCCTTCGGTCTCCACCTTCAATACAGACCATTCAAACATATGATCAACATCTTTAACATATTTCTTAAGAAATGACTCATGGAAAACATCAAGGACTTTCACTGTGGAAGGTCGTGAAATTTGGTACGCTACTGTAACAATCCTCTCAATGATCCTGAAAGGTCCACAAAACCGTGGTGCTAACATGGCACATGATCAAATATGCAAGGATATACTCTTAGGCTCGATGGGAAAGTAAACCTGCTCCCTAGCCTGAAACTCCTTGAACAAATTGTTCTGATCTACATAGCTCCTTTTCGCAACCTCTGTTTCTTTCAAATTATTCTTGATTACTTGCATTTCATGTTCCATTTCTTCTAATGTGTCTTGTCCAATCAATGACCTGTTAATCGGATCACTCCAATTCATGGAAGTATTGCAACTCTGGGAATACAATGCCTCAAATGAACTCATTCTCAAGGATTCTTGGTAGCCATCGTTGTAAGTGAACTCTAGCTTTGGAAGATTATACTCTTCACACTTTCATTGTTAATGCATCACATACATCCTCGACATATCCTCCAGTATCTTATTGAACCTATCTGTCTTTCAATCTATCTATTAATTATAAGCTGCGTTGAACGCCAATTTTGTGCCCAAAAACTGCATACAACTCCTTCCAAAACTTTGAAGTGAATTTCACATCCATGTTTGACGAAACCTTCCTTGGAACACCATGAAATCTGACCACATCCCTAATGAACACCTGTGCTACATCACTAGATAAGAATGTAGACTTCACTGAATGAAGTGCGCTACCTTTGTCAACCTTTCCACAACAACCATGATGGAATCGTGTTGTATCACTATCCTCAGAAAACCTATCATAAATGCCATGGAAATTACATCCTATTTCCATTCTCGTATCACAATAATCTGTAGCTGTCTTTCTGGATGCTTACAATTTTCCTTTACTTGCTAAAAAATCCAAATACCTAGCCACAAAATCTGCTACATCTCTCTTAAAGTTTAGCCAATGATAGAACTTTTTACTGTGGTCAATGTCTTACGGTAGCATGGGTGACCTGAGTATTTTTTCCCGTGAAACTATCTTAATATCACTTTATTGAGCTTATTGCTATCTACTACATATATCCTGTCTATAAACCTAACCAGGCCATCGACTGTGAGAGGATAATCGATACCTTGTCTTGTTATCACTCTAATAATTCTCAAAGTTGTAAGATTTTTTTTATTATAGTTTAAAGAATTTCAAAGGTAACCAAAAACCTAATTTTAAGACTTAGGATCTAGCCTTCCTAATGCTTGGAGAGGGCTCTCTCTATAAGATTTAAATTTTTTGATTATATTTGATTTTAGGCTAGTTATATGGGGAAAATTGGTTTTGGGATTTCGGTTTGGTTTGGTGGGAAAATCACTTACTCAAATGGATAACTATAGATTTGTATTCCATTGGGAAGATGGAGTCAATGTGTCACGCAGTCAAATCAGGATCAAGGTCTAAAGCTAAATGTTCATAGGGAAAGATAGCAGAGTCACTTCAGATCTTCAAAAGCTAATGGTGAAATGCTTTTGATTGGGATAAAGAGAAATTAAGTGTTCTTAAATATAGATAAGGTGTGAAAAGACAGAGGTCAATTGAAATTAGCGAGAAATTAAGGGTTCCCTGATCTGGATATTAGTAGAAAAAATTTAAATGAAAATCAGTCAATAACAGAGTGATTTTAACAAATTCTGAAATAACAATTCCTGATTTCACATTAAAATTTAGAACATATTCATGAATGAATGAATGAAAAACATGAGAAATTCGACAATTGCAAGTGAAATACTTAACTGTAGTGGCCCAACACATGAATCCTGTAATATGATGCTTTATTTCCTATGATCCTGTCTCCTGACTTGAACTTGATACAAAAAACCCTTGGGTTCAGAATATTACAGCTCCAAAATTTTTTAGCAATTAATCCACACTCAATATTTCAAATGATGAAGTATTTATACAAAAACTAGTACAAAATATCCTAGAATAATCTTACAAATTTTTCTTGGAAAATAAAATATCTTTTTACAAGAAGATAGCGACAACTACGTAACTAATTGTCAGATGTCCTATTTATTGAAATAAAATAGCTTTTTGTTTGGATTTTGGTTGCAGCTAGAAAATTGAGGTGTCCCTCACGCTAGCAGTTTTATTTTCAATATGTTTTGATCTTCATATTTCATCTGATACACTTTTAACTGATACTCTTTGACCTGATACACTTTGACTGCTGAAAAACTGTTTATTGCTGAAAATTGTTTTATTGCTGAAGTAAAAACAACAACTCTGTTTTTTATCTTTTATTGATATGTCCTCATGGTAATTTGATTTTACAGTAAATTTGTTAACTTCTCCGAGAACTCAGCGTCTAGAAATTTGATCTTCATAAGTCTTCTGAACTTTTCATTAGCTTCAATGTATTTTTCAAAGGTTGGTTTGATCAAAAAAAGGTGTTTCACTTCATGATGCAAGTAAAACATATTTGCAATACTCTTGTGAAAAACATTTTTGTTTGGGATTCCGTGCCAATCTGATTTATTTACTTGTTCTTTAGAAAATTCTCTTATATTTTCATGATAACCTTCCTGTTTCATCAATTTATCATTAATTACCAAAAGATTTGGAAGGCCCTTTTGCCTCAAAATATCAAATTTTACCATGAATATTGTGATTGCCAAATCCATGTTTTGGCACTTTTCCTCTAATTGTTTCATCAAGTTCTTCTTGGAAATTACATTTCTTACTTCAAGTATGGTTTCTGTTCTATCTGTAATTCCAATTTCATCGAATTCTTTTTTATTTTTGGAATTGAGGAATTTGATAATTTCCAATGCCTCTTTAGGTTTTTTACCTAGCTCCTCTTTGGTATTTTGTATTTCTTCTTTTGCTGCTTTTAGTAAATCTTTTTGTTCCTAAATTACCTATGTATATGGCCAGGTATCATTGACTACCTCAATGATATGGACCATAATTGTTTTTTTACATGTGCCATAGGTTCTTTAAAAGTTACTTGTGTTTCCAATTTCTTGAGTTGTTCATTCAAACTTTTGGCCTTTTTCTCTTCATTCTTGGCATTGATCTGTGCAAGTTTTTCAGCATCTTCCATATTTTTAATTTGTTCCTTTAACCTGTTTATTTCATTGGTTTGTATGGACATGCTCTACATTTATTTTACCAATTTAATGTCCTCATCTTATTGGTGGAGTGTTGTAGTGGAAGAATCAGTGGCAGAAGCTGTTGATGAAGTTACTCACACTGCTGTAGCAAATGGAACATTTAGAGCTAGTTCTCCTGCTAGAGTAGATGGCACTATTGTTGTAACCATAGGAATTACAGTATAAAGGACTTCCTCTTCTTTGGTGCCTTATTTCTCTTGGACCAATTTGTCTATCTCAGTCTCCATCTCTTTAATTTGGGATATCAGCTGCAATATGAGACTCATCATCTCATCCTTTTGATTAGATTCCTGTAAAATCTCCTTGGCCTGTGGATGCTCTGTAGTAGAGAATTTCAACTATTTCCTAAGTGAATCAATATCATCATTCTTCTTTTTAATCAGTTCCTCTGCAACTTTTACATTGTTAGGATGATAACCTACCTCAATGACTAACTCCTCTAAGGATTTGATTCTCATATCCTTTGCATATGAAGAAGATTTCTCAAATTTAAGCTGATCTCTCACATTTATCAAAGTATTTTGAAGCTTTTCTGCACTGATTTATTTTGTAGTCATTGTGGAATAAAGCATTTATGAACTCTGTTTATGGAATTAAATTTGGTCCAGGGGATGAATGTCTTGAACTGGAACTTTAAAATCAACCTTTTTATAATCAGATGTTGTTTTAGGAGTTGGCACTGTGGGTTGAAGCACTGCCATAAAAAATTTCTTCTTCTTGTACTCAAAGGCTAAAAGCAACCTGTTTTTTATGTTGGGTGTCTTCTTTAAGTACTGGGAATAAGTTTCATTTTTTATTTCCTCATTTTTAGATTTAATCTCTTTATACCTTTCCTTGATGTCCATATCTTTGTCCTCTGTCTGCTTTGATGATGACACTTCTATACTATGTTTTTTTTGTATCAACTATGTATTAGAAGTGATTGCATGTTGTTCATTTTCAACTACTGTGGGAGGCATAATGTCTTTTTTTAGAATATTTGTATCCATGACCTCAACTGTCTCTTTTTATTTTTCTACAGGATTAATCTTTGGCTTCTTGATGTACATAAGTTTGAACTTTGTTTCTGTAGTGGTCTCAGTAGTGTATGACCCTTCTTCCCTATTATTTTCATGCTTCTGTCTTCCTGAGATGGAGTGCACAAAATGTGATTAGTATCACTCTTCTTATCAGCTTCTACCAGTGTATTTTCTAACCATTCTATTTGGTTTGAAAATTTCTCAATATCAAGCTCCTCTCCATGAATGTATGGAGTTAATTTACATTTAACTCTCATTTTACTGATTATACCATAGGGATCATAATACCAAAGAAAACTACTGCTGAATTTGTACTTTAACAACTATTTTTCTACCTCTGCACCTCCTTCTCTTCTATTACATATGAATGGACCCACTTGATTTTTCAATTTAAATTGGGTTTCTTCTTTGCAGCCAAGAAATTTACAAAATCTGAGTTCAAATTCGGTCTTATATACTCTAAAGCAAAGAACCTCATGGGTAGGTATTTTGGCAACCTGTATGGAATGAGATTTGACCCATAGACTCTAATTTTAGTGTGATTTTGGTATAAAGACCAATCACCTGTCCTACTCTGTTCAAACAATTGTAAACATTTTTTGATTTCATTGATGATCCTAGGTTGCACATTCTTATTTAGTAGATTGACCAATGGATGGATGAAACAATCTGTAAAGTCTGCATAAGTAAACTCATTTGACTCCTTTCTGATCAAGGAGGTCCAGAATATAACAAACTATGGATTTCCTTCTACATCCATATTTTGAAGAGTTATAGGAAACTTGTTTGAATGGAAATAAAGGAACATGTAAAGACACCTTCAGTAGGTAATTTGGCAAGTTGTCCATGGATGTTATCAGTAATATACTGGGCAAATTCAAAGATAACTGCATGAGGCTGTCCAGATACAAAAATGGATAAGAAAGCAAGTACTTATACATCAATATGCTCATCTGTGAAATATCCAAGGATAAAAGATAGCATAGAAATAATGTGTCTGGTTCTTTCTGGGAATTTAGAAGAGGAATATGGAGGATTGAGCTTTGGAATTTTCATATAGGAGGGCATCAATATTTGAAAATTTTGGAATCTCTTGGGAAAATACAACGCCAAATAGAACTTTGTGAGGGCTTCAATAGATAAGGGGACTACATTAGGCTCAGGCTACAACTGAAGCATCTGGTTGATAGATTCCGCTGTTATGGTAAACAATATTTCTTTTTCAGAATTGAAAATTTCTCTTTGATCTGGAGAATAATAAGATTGGGACAATCTGATAGCTTTTGGGCATTGATGAGTGTGAGGGATAACATACTTAGGAAAACTTGATTCCCATCTACACACATCATCTTTCTGATCCAAGGATATCTCTTGGCTCCAGCAGTGGAGCTCAAGGAGGTTAAACTCTGTCAGAGGATCTATGATTTTTAAGTCTACATCTGCAAAGGGAGTATTTTCTACATTTGCAATAAGAGGTTATAGAGGGTTGATGACAATAGTCCTTTTGGATGCCGTTTGATTAGTTTGGTTTATCAATTTAAACACTCTTTAACCTTTAAAACTCTGATTTTAGGTTTGTGACACACTTCTGTAAGATTAAACTATTTACAGAAGGACTTTAAATATAACATAGGTTCTCTCTTGGACTGTAAAAGGTTTCTTTTGATCACTATAACTAAAACTGGCAATTCTATATCAAAAAAGTGCAATTTTCTTGACCTTATAGCCTTAACAGAAGATATCAAGGGTTTAAAGTAGACTTTATGTGGGAGAACAATCCTAAAATATCAAGTTTTGTAAAAAGGGGCTTCTCAGTACTGTGGAAAAGGCTTTGGATGTCTGAAAGAGCTTTTTTAAGTGTGCATATGGCTAAAATCATTCAGATTTATCTTTTAAAATACGTTAAAGCTTCAAAAACTGTGGAAATTCTTAGGTTTTGTCTATCTTAATATTTAATGAGGTAAAAGGGCAGTTTTTAGGCATACAGGCTTCTAAGGATTCAATTAAAAATATATTTTTTTCAGATTTTGATGGATAGGTCTCTTTTTCTGAAGAATACCTGTGAAAATTCAGAAATTTGTTGTGAAGAAGGGTTTCATGGGTTTTGAAAAGCTTTGAGAAGATTTTTCTGGATTTATATGTTTTGGAGGCTTCCGCAGTGTTGTAGCAATTTGTTTTGATGAATTATGTTAGTTTTTAGGCTAAAATAAAGGCGACAACGTATTCTTCTCCTTTTGGATAAGTTTTATGAGCAGAAATGGTAACAGAAAGCTTGAAATGAGTGCATTCAGTTGTTGTTATAAGGAATTTGGTTAAGCAGTGAATGTAATTTTTTCTGGTCAATTCAAATTATGGGCGGTTTGGGCGTGGGGGAGGGAATTACTTCCGGGGTGGTTTCACATGGTCGAAACATGGTAAATGGTATTTGGAGGATCGATGCGATCCAATAGAATTTAGGCACGTGGAGGCGAGAGAAAGGTTCAAAAAAAAATTTATCGCAAGTTTCGATTTTGTTATAGACCGTGCAATGAAATTTCTGATGGCTGATCTACACTGTTAGATTTAGAAAAATGAAGCGAATGGCTAAGATTAAGAGATGAAGCTGCGAGGTAATGGGCATGGGGTCCAGGATTAAATTTATATGGTGAGAATTGATTTATATATTAAAAAATAGTTTTAATATATAGTTTATATATGAGAATGACATGTGAGTGTAGGTTTTATTAACCAATATAATGCATATTAGTGTAAGTTTAGGATAGGCGGGATATTTGTATAAAAGGGATAATTTTAGCCTATGGGAGAGGGGATAATATTCACGTGGGGAATAAAACATAGGTTTAAAATTTAAAATATGACTGGAATAATAATAAAAGGAATTAAATATAATACGAGATGGTAAAGGTTAATAAGGGGCTAATATATAAAATTAATGTGTTATATAAAATTAAACTAAGTTTAATAAAAACATAATAAAAGGATAAGTGTTAAGAGTCCCAATATAATATCTTTATATTAAAACTTAGGATAAAATGTTTTTGGGGTCTTTTGGGTATTTTTAGATTAAAGGGGATTTAGTCAAAAGTTTTACTTTCCTTAAGTATAATGAGTTTTACACCTAGGAAAAGGGTATTTTCGCAAGTGAAACTGAATAATGATGGGAAAAGGGAAAATGAAGGGGAAAAAATCAAAATCGAGGGGATGAAGTATTTTTACAAGGGAAATGACTATTTTAAGGGAGTTAGTAACTGAATTGACCACTTTCTACATTATCCATGATTGTAAAAATTGCTTATGCTTACCCTTATGCTACCGTAACATTTTTTCTTCATTTACCTGGGTTCATTTTAGCTGGAAAACCTTTGTTCATTTTTCTTTTAAAACAACAAACTAACTAATTTTATCCTTATTTCTTCCAAGGGCTCAAATTAGGTTGTTGAGCTCCTTATTTATTCTCTACCTAACTACTGATCTGCCAAGATTAAAATATTTGGCAAGATCTTTATTCTCTATCTATTAGCATGAAATTTAAAGCATGAAAAATTCAAGATTAAGTTATTTGACAAATCATGGATTATGGCATTTTGAAAAAGCTACACATAATCATTTGTTTTGTAGTAAAAATTAACAGTAGTCTCATTTGGACTTGCATCACTTTCATGTTTTATTCTTTATCTCTTTTTATTTGGGGTCCATTTTTTATTCTTTTTGATATTTTTCTTTTCAAGTCCTTTTCTTTCTCTTTTAGGACTTTTATCCTCTTTACATATTTTAGTTTATTTTTTCTAATACAGGAAAACAATTTGCAAAAAGAAAAGTATGTACATATTACAAGACTAATCAAAGTCAATTCAAAAATTATAAATCCTATTATTATAGGACCCTAATAGTGGCTCCACATGGGGATGGAATTTCCTTGTGAAATTTCAAGAACTTGGAGACTAGTAGCCTTTGAATTTTGACTGTGCTTGCCTTGGAATTTGTTTTCTGAGCTCTGCATTTATTCATACTTATTATATTTTATCCTTCAAAGCTTAGGGCCTTCTCTCCAAGCTTCAACTTTGCTAGGAGAAACATCCAATCCAATCTAAAATCTTCAATGTTATGTACAATGAGTATAGTAAAAAAAGTTAAGTATTGGTTATTTCTGAGGAATAATAATGCTTCAAAATTCTCCCATGGATAGCTCCACCAAGCAGATCTGATCCAACCATTTCCTTCAAAAATAAAGAATTTTTACCTCTATAACAATAAATAACATAACGTCCTTTCCATAAGAAATCAAATTTCCCATTTTTACCTTTCTCTTCTCTCCTTGAATCCCACTTTAGAACATTGTGACCTATATATAAATCATATTCCTTAGTCTTCTTGTCAAATATCTTTTTAATCTTGTCTTGGACAACTTGAGACTTTAGATAGACCTTCTCTCTGGTTTTCTGCAAGTGTATGGTTTGGTTAATCCTTATTTGAATATGATTGGTTTTAACTTGCAGTTCTTGGATTATATTCATTACTGGTACTCCTAAAGAAGATGGAAAAATAACATCCATCTCATAAACAAGCTGGTAAGGGGATGTGCCAATAGATTTCTTAGTGGTAAGTCTATCTTCCCATAAGGAATTAACTAACCTCTTGTTCCAAGTTTTCTTGTTGTCTGCTACTATTTTTTTGATGATGTTCACAAGGCTTTTATTGGAGGATTCAGCAAGGCCATTACCTTGAGGGTAATATACAGTAGAATGGTCAAGGGTAATGTGGTATTTATGACAGAAGTCAATCATATTTTTGGATTTGAATGCAACTACATTGTCACTGATAATCTTTTGGGGGCATCCAAATAATGAGAGTATGTTGTTTTCTAAAAATGAGATTATGACAGTGTTAGTGGCTTGTCTGGAATGTATGGCTTCTATCCACTTAGTGAAATAGTATGTGGCTGTCAAAATCAATTTGTGTTGGGCTGAAGATGGAGGGTGAATTTAACTAATGAAGTCAAGACCCCATTGTTGAAAAGACATTTTTGTTGAGATGAATTTTAGGGGAAAAGGTAGCAGCTTTTTCTTTCCTTCAAAGATTTGGCACTTTTGATAGGAGGTCACATACTTTTTTAGATTTGCAAATAAGGTAGGCCAATAAAACCCATCTCTCAAAATTTTATCTGCAGTAGTGTTCCAGTAGAGATTTCCCCCATAGTCACCTACATGAAATTCTTACAAAACTCTGTCAGCTTCTTCTTTAATAAAATAATTCAATAAAATTCCACCATGATCTTTCCAAAATAATGCACTGTCTATGATACAAAATCTTATTGCCTTTAACTTTAAAAATCTAGCTTTAGTTCTTGATAATCCAGGAGGATCTTGTAAATTTAATAATACAAATATAATATATGTATATCATGGTGACTCTGAAAAGGCTTCATTGATCTCTGGAGTCACAATCTCTTCTTGATCATCTATTTGGGCAATACAATTAATATATAAAGCATGACAATTTGATTCAACCATAAGTTTCGCTAAACCTTGACCTTTTATGAGTTTGGTGGGTTTTATTTCTATTTCCTATTTCAAAATGGTGGCAATCTACTTGCCTCTTTTACCATCAAGCCCATTCTATGTCAGAATGTCCTTTACAATTTCATTTGGAACATAAGCAATGATACGTGAATAAAGAATGTACACTCTAAAGTCTCTTATAGCCTTCACTAAGGCTACTGACTTCTTTTCCATTATGTTATACTTTAAAGTAACATATCTGAGTGATTTGATAAAGAAATAAATGGGATGCTCATAGCCTTGATCATTTTTTTGCAGTAAAACATCAACAATAGTGTGTTCTGAATAAAATGAAAAAAAAATGAAATGTTTTTTAAAGTCAGGACTTATAAGGACTGGTGTTTTTGTCAAAGCTTGTTTATTCGATTCAAACAATTGCTTGGCCTCAACGGTCCATTTGAGCATTGAGTATTTTTTCATCATATTGTTAAGTTCTCTAATTATTTCAGCTATATTTGAGATGAATCTTCTAAGGAAGTTAATTTCACCTAAGAAAGCTTGAAGTTATTTAATATTCCTATGAGGATTAATGTTTATAATGGCCTCTATTCTTGCTGGGTCTATCCTAATTCCCTCTTTAGATATGACATGTCCTAATAATTTTCCTTCTTTGAGTCAAAATAAAGTATTTTTAGGATTTAGAGAGATGCCAAATTTCTTGCATTTGAGAAAGACTTGTCTGAGATGATCCAAATGTTCATTATGAGCTTTTGAAAACACAGTAATGTCATCTAAATAAATCACAAGGAATTCATGAATCTCTTTAGAAAAGGCTATATCCATAGCTCTTTTAAAAGTGGCTCCTGCATTCATTAGCCCAAAAGGAATTTTCACATACATGAAAGTGCCCCATGGAGTAGTAAACGTTGTTTTAGGTTGGTCTTCTGATTGGACTAGAATCTGGTTATATCCAAAGAACCCATATAACAATGAAATTTTGGAAGAACCAACCACCCTTTGTAGAATGTGATCCATATTTGGTAGAGGGTAGTTGTCTTTTAAGGACACTTTATTTAAATTTATGAAATCAACACACAGTCTAATTTCTCTTGTCTTTTTCCTAGTGGGAACTAGATTAGAAACCCAATCAGAATATCTGATTGGTGCAATTATTTGGGATTCATAAATTCTCTTGACCTCTTTCTCAATTAAAGGCATCAAAATAGGATTGATCCTTCTAAGCTTTTGTCTAAAAAGTTTTTGGTCTTCTTTTATAGGTGTTTTATGATGTATTATGCTAGTTTCATAGAATTTTAAGTCCTCATAACTCCATGCAAATGCATCCTGAAATTTTTTAAACAGAGCGATGTATTTTACTTTTCTTCATGAGGTAAGGCTTTTTAAAGTTTAATCATATTAGGTTTTAACTATGTTCCTATATTACACTCTTCAATATCAGATCTTAGCGTTTCCATCTTAGGTTTCCTTGCAACATCATTAGAGTCAAACATATCTTCTAAAGGGGCTAATCCCTTAGGTAAAAGGTTTTCCTTGACGTTTAAAATATCAGATTCATCATCTTCTAACTCATCAATCTCTACTTTCTCTAAATCATCTATGTCTACTTGACTAAATTTAGTGGGTTTAGAAAAATTCAAGTTATTTACATCCACCTTGTTTATATCAATCTCACTATCTAAATTTTGATTTACTGTACAATCTGTGTCTATATTACAGCCCTTCATTATTGATGAAATGATAAATCTATTCATCCTGTGAAAATATTTTCCAATATTCAAGATTGTCTGGAATTGTAGGCCTATGTTTAACTTCTGCAGTATATCTATGATTTTGTTGAAATGACATATTACAGATACTAGCAAAAGTAGCTAAGTTACGAGCTTGTATGTTCTATTTTCTTGGGATTGCAAAAATGTCACATTCCAGCAGTTCCTTAAAGAGATCTAAGATAGTATCTCTATATCAGCTTAATCTTGGATTATATACATAATATTCTCCATCTATCTATTTCAAAATTAACTCTGAGTCTCCCATAATTGATAGTCTTTTGGCTCCTAAATTTCTAACAATCTGTAGTCCTAAAATAAGAGCTTCATATTCATCCATGTTCTTTGTAAATTTGCAATTTAGTCTAAAAGCATGACCTTCTACATGATTTTTTTCCATATTGTGTTTCCAAACTCTTGCTCATGCTCCTAATTTATTGACTGATCCATAAAAATCTAGGTGCCATAATGATTCATGAAAATTGTTTCCACTATCTGGTGCTTTTTCTCCTGTTTTAGTTTAGTATTGTTCTCAATGCCAATTTTAGAATTACATAAAATGAATGAGTCCATGTCAGATGGTGTAGAGTAAATAGGATAGTTTCTAGGTATTTATACACTACTAACCATGTACTTCATTAATGTTTCTCTGTAAAGTTTCTTGGGTTAGCAAAAAACTGATATTGTTTCATAAGACATATCAAGTTGTAGAGATCCCTGCAATTTAGCTCCCCATGAGCGAGATAAGAGCATTCCGTATTTGGGAGGGATGTTAGCTACTAAAATTTCCATGACTATTTTTTTCCAAGGGTATTGAACTAAAGTAACAGATAAATATTCTATCAAGCCTAAACATTTCACTTTGCTGGAATCAAATGAGAAGAGATTTTTGTAAGGCCTAGTGATATCTAAATTCAGGGTTTCCATTATTGATTTTGGCATCAAATTGTGTGAGGCTCCTGAATATAGCATTGAATTATGTAAAATGTGATCAAGAATAGTTAAGCTAATGTAGAAAGGTGGAACTGCTCCATCTTGGTGTTTCCCATTAACATCAGGACCAAAAATTAATTCAGGCTGATCATCACTCAAGTTTACTAAATCTTCTCCATCATTCATGTTTAATGTCTCAGTGATATGTGTTTCGTATAGGTCATGTTTTACCAATTTTGTCAAAGGAATCGGTATCTTCAATTTTGCAATTTCATCTTGGACATTTAATGGTGCTTGTGTTTTTCATAGTTGGATTTTTCTTCTTTTGTAACTGTAGTTTGAGTAGGTTTGTCTTCTTTTTCTACAATTGGTTTCTCATTTTTTGTTTTTTTTTTCTACTATATTACTACTTTTGATTTTCTTTTCAGGGATAGTTTGAGAAGTAGTAGAAGTCTTTGCAGATTTTGTATTTTCAGCAACTATTTTAGTAGTGGCTACTTTTCGATGAACTGATTTTGGATCAGCAGTAGGTGTTTTGGAGTCTGAAATTGTTGTTTTAGTAAAATTTGTTGTCTTAAAAAAATCATATTTTTGAGGATCTATTGTTTTTTGGACAACATCATCTATGATGTCAACAATTTTGGGACTAGGTGAAATTTTTGGGACTTGAAACTTTCTAAGTTGAACTAGAGTTTTGATTTCTTTCCCTAGGGAGAATTTGCAGAACTTTAGATGTAGGAACCTTTTTTGTCTTCTTTGTATGTGTTTGAGTAGATTTCTTAGTAGAAGGCTCTACATTTTTCTTGCTTCTAAGGTCATATTGCTTATGGACTTCATTGACTGCAAACTCATAACAATGTTTGTAATCAAAAGACTCACTAGAATCTAGTTGTAGCTATTGTAATTCATATCACTCTTGTTATTCTTGTGTAAGAAAAATGGTGTTATCATCATCTTCATTTTGATGAGAACTTTCAACATAGTTCTCTTGGAAAGGTGGTATTATTGTTTGGTCAGGTGGTGATTCTCTAGATTTTCCAGTGTTGGTGTTTTTCCTAAAATTGGGATTTCTAATATGAGTTCCCTGTTGTTGGTTATCCCATTGTGGCTTCCTTTCCATATTATCTAGCCTATCCATAATTCTCTCTAATGTTTTTGCTAATTGATATATTTTCAAATCTGAATTAGATGTTTCTTCTTTTATTGTGACTCTCCTTTCATTTCTTAACCTACCTTTTCTAGCTAACAAATTTTCCTCTACACTAAAAACATTACTTTGCATCTGCTCTAGGGTTTCAGGATTTCTCTCTCTCAATTGATAGGTTATATCTGTATCAAATCCATCAGAGAATTTGATAAGGACAAAGTCTGGAGGAGGTTTAAGATTAACAAGAATTACATTATAAATACTATTATATCTAGTACAATAATCTTGGACTATTTCATTTGGTGCTTTTTTTATGCTTTCAAATTCAGATAAGATTTGTAGTAGATTTTTCTTCTTTTCCCATCTATTAAGAAATAATCTATAAAAACCTGCTAAATCGGCAATACTACCAGCATTTGAACTTTTAAACCACTTTTTAACCTCACCAGTTAAATTTTGAGAAAAAATTCTTACTTGGACATCAGCCTCATCAATTTCATGCAACTCAAAATATCTGTCATCTTATAGATATGTTTTTGTGCAGTATAGTGAGTCGTTCTATCAAATTGAGGGATTTTTCTTTGATAATCTTGAGGCATGTCATGTAATTTACCTAGTAGGACCAAGGGAGCATATCTGGAAGCCATAACTTGAATTCTAGCTAGACTAGGAGGTAAGTTGGAAGTAATTGCTGAAGAACCAAAAGTACTTGTTGATGTAGTTAAAGAACATGTAGATGAGATTGGGATATAAGAATATGTACTGGCGAATGTGGTTGAAAAAATAAAAAATGAAGTTGGGATGCTAGAAGAGGTATTTGGGAATGAGAATGATGTATTGGAAAATGCAGCAGAAATACTAGGGGATGAACTTGAGGTGGTATAAGATGGAAATAATATTCTAGGTTGGAATGGTTGCTTAGGAAAAAATGAATATGTGGAATGAAGTGTGGTGGAAATAATGGATGAAGTGGTAGTGAATAGGTATGAACCTATAGATTTTAAAAGTTTGGTATCTAAATGGTTGGTAGAAGGCTTAGGGGTATAGGCTGGTAAAGCACTTAATTCAACTGAATGCTGTAAATAACCTTCATCTATCTATTTAATCAAAGTAGCAGTTATGACATCAAGCTTATCATAAACTTCAAAAAAAATTCCTTAGAATCTATTGAAATGGTTTCCTTCTTAGTTTCAATGAATGAAATAAAATCAGGGTCTATTACAGTGCTATGTAAATCACTTTATGATTTGGTTCTGAATAAATATTGTTCAAAATTTAAATAAAATTATATGTCTTGTAAACTTGATAGTTGTTTTGGAAGGGAATTTTCTTTGACTAATGGAACTTTATTTCCCAGATCTTCTACTATTTTGTTTTTCTTTCTAATTTTGTCAAGATTATCTACTATGATAGTAGGTTGTGGATCTGGATTCAATCTGGTATAGTAGACTCTTATGGAAGCCAAAATTACAATTTTTTATGAAAATATACTCACAACTTATTAAAAAAATCTTAAGGTGAAAAGATAAATGACAAGATATACTTTAAAATCAATTTAAAACTGAGGATTGGTTAGTTCCCCAGCGGAGTCACCAATATGTTATCACTCTAATAATTCTTAAAGTGGTGAGATTTTTTGTTATAGTTTAAAGAATATCATAGGTAACCAAAAATATAGTTTTAAGCCATAGGATCTAGCCTTCCTAATGCTCATAGAGGGATATCTCTCTATAAGATTTAACTTTGTTGATTATATTTGATTTTAGGCTAGTTATATCGGGCAAATTGGTTTTGGGATTTTGATTTGGTTTGGTGGGAAAATCACTTACTCAAATGCATAGCTATAGATCTGTATTCCATTGGGCAGATGGAGTCAATCTGTCAAGCAGTCAAATCAAGATCAAGGTCTAAAGGTAAATGTTCATAGCACAAGATCGTAGAGTCAATTTAGATCTTCAAAGGCTAATGGTGAAATGTTTTTGATGGTGATAAAGAGAATTTAAGGGTTCCTAAATCTGGATAAGGAGTGAAAAGGAAGAGGTTAATCGAAATCAGGGAGAAATTAAGGGTTCCCTGGTCTGGATAACAGTAGAAAACATTAAATGAAAATTAAAAAATAACATAGTGCTTTTAACAAATTCTGAAATAAAAATTCCTGATTTCACATAAAAAATTAGAGCACATTCATGAATGGATGAAAAAAATGAGAAAATTGAAAAAATAAAAAGTGAAATACTTCACTGCAGTGGCCCAACACATGAATCTCGTAATATGATGCTTCATTTCTTGTGATCCAGATTGTTGACTTCAACTTGATACAAAAAACCCCTGGGTTAAGAATATTACAACTACAGAAATGTTGAGCAATCAATACACACTCAATACTTCAAATGATGAAGTATTTATACAAAAACTAGTACAAAATATCCTAGAATAATCTTAGGAATATTTCTTGGAAAATAAAATATCTTCTTGCAAGAAGATAGTGACGACTGCCTAACTAAATGTCAATTGTACTATTTATTGAAATAAAATAGCTTGATGTTTTGTTTTGGTTGCAGCTAGACAACTGAGGTGTCCCTCACGCTCGAAGTTTTATTTTCAATCTATTTTGATCTTCATCTGTCATCTCATACACTTTTAACTGATACTCTTTGACCTGATACACTTTGACTGCTGAAAAACTGTTTACTACTGAAAATTGTTTTACTACTAAAGTAAAAACAACAACTCTGTTTTTTCTCTTTTATTAATCTGTCCTCATTGTAATTTGATTTTACAGTAAATCTGTTAACTTCTCCCAGAACTGAGCTTCTGGAAATTTTATCTTCATAAGTCTTCTGAAGTTTTCATCAGGTTCAGAGTATTTTGAAAATGTTGGTTTGATCACAAAAAGGTGTTTTACTTCGTGCTACAAGTAAAATAGATTTTCAATACTGTTGTGCAAAACGTTCCCTATTGGGATTCCCTGCCAATCTGATTTATTTAAACCTGTCCTTTAGCGAATTCTCTTATATTTTTTTAATAATCTTCTTGTTTCATCAATTTATCATTAATTACTAGAAGATTTGGAAAGCCATTTTTCCTCAAAATATCAAATTTTACCATGAATCTTGTGACTGCCAAATCCGTGTTTTGGCACTTTTCCTCTAATTGTTTCATCAAGTTCTTTTTGGAAATTACCTTTCTTACTTCAAGTATGGTTCATGTTATGTCTGTAATTCCAATTTCATCTAGTTCTTATTTATTTTTGGAATTGAGGAATTTGATAATTTCCAATGCCTCTTCAGGTTTTTTACCTAGCTCCTCTTTTGTCTTCTGTATTTCTTCTTTTGATGTTTTTAGTAAATCTTTTTGTTCATAAATTACTTGTATAGATGGCCAGGTATCATTGACTACCTCAATGATATTGGAACATAATTGGTTCTTTACATGTGCCATAGGTTCTTTCAAAGTTAATTATGTTTCCAATTTCTTGAGTTGTTCATTCAACCTTTTGGCCTTTTGCTCTTCATTCTTGGCATTGATCTGTGCAAGATTTTTGGCATCTTCTATATTTTTAATTTATTCCTTTAACTTGTTTATTTCAATGGTTTGTATGGACATGTCCTACATTTCTTTTACCAATTTACTGGCCTCATGACATTGTTGGACTGCTGTAGTGAAAGACTCAGTGGCAGAAGTTGTTGATGAACTTACTAGCACTGTTGTAGCCAATGGAACATTTGGAGCTAGTTCTTCTACTAGAGTAGATGGAACTAATATTGTAACCATAGGAATTACAATAGCAGGGACATCCTATGCTTTGGTGGCTTCTTTTTCTTGGACCAATTTGTCCATCTCAATCTCTATCTCTTTAATATGGTTTGTCAGCAACAATATGAGACTCACCATCTCATCCTTTTGATTAGATTCCTGTAAAATCTCCTTGGCCTGTGGATGCTCTGTAGGAGGAAATTTCAACTTTTTCCTAAGTGCAGCAATATCAACATTCTTCGTTTTAATTAATTCCTCTGCAACTTTTACATTTTTAGGATCATAACCTACCTCAATGACTAACTCCTCCAAGGATTTGATTCTGATATCCTTTGCATATAAATAAGCTTTCTCAACTTTAAGCTTATCTCTCACATTTATCAAAGTATTTTGAAGCTTTTTTTCTCTCATTGCTTTTGTAGTCATTATGGAATAAAACATTTCTGAACTTTGTTTATGGAATTCAGTTTGGTCCAGGGTATGAATGTCTTGAACTGGAACTTCAAAATAAACCTTTTGATAATCAGATGTTGTTTTAGGAGTTGGCACTGTGGGTTGAAGAATTGTCATCGGAAATTTATTCCTCTTGTAATCCAAGGCTGAAAGAAACCTATTTTGGATGCGGTGGGTCTGCTTTAAGTACTAATAATAAATTTCATTTTTTATTTCCTCATTTTTAGATTTAATCTCTTTATACCTTTCCTTGATATTAATATCTTTATCCTCTGTCTGCTTTGATGATGAAACTTCTATGCTATGTTATTTTTGGATCAAATGTATATTAGAAGTGGTTGGTTGCTATTCATTTTAAACTATTGTGGGAGGCACAGTGTCTTTTTCTGGAATCTCTATATCCATGAACTCAATTATCTCTTTTTCTTTTTCTACAGGATTAATCTTTGGCTTCTTGTTGTACCTGAGTTTGAACTTTGTTTATGTAGTGGTCTCAGAAGTGTATGACCCTTCTTCCCTATTTCTTTTCATGCTTCTGTCTTCCTGAGCTTGAGTCTACAAAATGTGACTAGTATCACTCTGCTTATCATCTTCTATGAGTGTATTTTCTAACCATTCTGTTTGGTTTGAAAATTTCTCAATATCAAGCTTTTTTTCATGAATGTATGGATTTAATTTACATTTTACTGATTATACCATAGGGATCATAATACCAAAGAAAACTACTGCTCAATTTATACTCTAACAACGTTTTCTCTGCCTCTGCACCTACTTCTCTGTTATTACATATGAATGAACCCACTTGATTTTTCAATTTAAATTGGGTTTTCTTCTTTGCTGCCAAGAAATTTATAGAATCTGAGTTCAAAATCTGTCATATATAATCTAAAGCAAACAACCTCATGGGGAGGTATTTTGGAAACTTATATGGAATGAGATTTGGCCCATAGACTCTAATTTCAGTGTGATTTTGGTATAAATACCAATCACCTGTCCTGCTCTATTTAGAAAACCGTAAAACTTTCTTAATTTAATTGTTGATCCTAGGTTGCACACTGTTATTTAGTAGATTGACCAATGGATGGATGAAACAATCTGTAAAGTCTCCATAAGTAAACTCATTTGACTCCTTTTTGATCAAGGTGGTCCAGAATATAACAGACTATGGATTTCCTTCTACATCCATCTTTTGAAAAGTTATAGGAAACTTGTCTGACGGAAAATAAAGGAACATTTGGAAAAGAATTGAAGTATACCTAAAGACACCTTCGGTAGGTAATTTGACAAGTTTTTCATGGATCCTATCAGCAATATACTAGGAAATGTCAAATATAACTGCAGGAGGCTGCCCAGGTACAAAAATGGATAAAAAACCAAGTATTGATGCATCAATATGCTCATCTGTGAAATATCCAAGGATAAATGATAGGATAGAAATGATGTGTTTGGTTCTTTCTGGGAATTTAGAAGAGGAATATGGAGGATTGAGCTTTGGAATTTCCACATAAGAGGGCATGAATGTTTGAAAATTTTGCAATCTCTTGGGAAAATCCAACTCCAAATAGAACTTTGTGAGGGCTTCAATAGATAAACGGATTACATTAGGCTCAGGCTGCAACTGAAGCATCTGGTTGATAGATTCCGTTGTTATGGTAAACAATATTTCTTTTTTCAGAACTAACAATTTCTCTTTGATCTGGAGAATAATAATATTGGCATAGTCTGATAGCTTATGGGCATTGATGAGTGTGAGGGACAACATAGTTAGGAAAATTTGATTCCCAACTACACACATCATCTGTTTGATCCAAGGCTTTCTCTTGGCTCCAGTAGTTGAGCTCAAGGAGTTTAAACTCTGTCACAAGATCTATGATTTTGAAGTCTACATTTTCCAAGGGAGTATGTTCTACATCTACAACAGGAGTTTGTAGAGGGTTGATCACAATAGTGCTTTTGGATGCCATTTGATTAGATTTACTTATCAATTTAAACACTCTTTAACCTTTAAAACTCTAATTTTAGGTCTGTGACACACTTCTGTAAGATTAAAGTATTTATAGAAGGACTTTAAATATAACAAGCGTTCTATCTTGGACTACAAAAGGTTACTTCTAATCACTATAACTAAAACTGGAAATTATGTATCAAAAAAGTGCAATTTTCTTGACGTTATAGCCTTAATAGAGGATATCAAGGGTTCAAAATAGACTTTTAGAGTACTGTGGAAAAGGATTTGGATATCTCAGAGGGATTTTTTAAGTCTGCATATGGCTAAACTCAATCAGATTTTTCTTTTAAAACAGGTTAAAGCTTCAAAAACTGTGGAAATACTCAGGGTTTCTCTATTTGAAGATTTAATGAGGTAAAGGGGCAATATTTAGCCATACAGGCTTCTAACGATTCATTTAACGGTATATGTCTTTCAGATTTTGATGGATAGGTCTCTTTTTCTAAAGAATACCTGTGAAAATTCATAATTTTGTTGCGAATAAGGGTTTATTGGGTTTTAAAAAGCTTTAAAAAGCTTTTTCTAGCTTTATATGCAGTTTGGAGGCTTCCGCAGTGTTGTAGCAATTTTTTTTGACGAATTCTGTTAGTTTTTAGGCTAAAACAAAGGCATAAACATATTCTTCTCATTTTGGAGAGGTTTTATGAGAAAAAAAAGTAACATAAAATTTTAAATGAGTCCATTCAGTTTTTTTATAAGGAATTTGGTTAAACAGTGAATGTATTTATTGTTGGTCAATTCAAATCATGGGCGGTTTGGGCGCGGGGGAGGGAATTACTGTCAGGCATTTTTCGCAGGGTCAAAACATGGTAAATGGTATTGGGAGGATCGATGCGATCCAATAGAATTTGGGCGCATGGAGGGGAGAGAAAGGTTCAAAACAACTTTAATCGCAAGTTTCGATTTTGTTATAGACCACACAATGAAATTTGCGATGGGTGATGTACACCGTTAGGTTTAGTAGAATGAAGTGAATGGCTGGGATTAAGCGATGAAGTTGCGGGGTAATGGCCGTGGGGCTCGGGATTAATTTTATGCGATGGGAGTGGATTTATATATTAAAACATAGTTTTAATATATAGTTTATATATGTGAATATGTGGGTGTAGGTTTTATTAACCAATGTAATGCATATTAGTGTAAGTTTAAGATAGGCAGGATATTTGTATGAAAGGGATAATTTTAACCTATGGGAGCGGGGATAATATTCACGGGGGAATGAAACATAAGGTTTAAAATTTAAAATATGGGTGGAATAACAATAAAAGGAATTAAATATAATACGAGATGGAAAAGTTTAATAAGGGGCTAATATACAAAATTAATGGGTTATATAAAAATAAACTAAGTTTAATAAAAAAAACATAATAAAGGGATAAGCGTTAAGAGTCCAAATATAATATCTTTATATTAAAACTTAGGAAAAAATCCTTTTTTGGGTCTTTTGGTTACTTTTAGATTAAAGGGGATTTAGTCAAAAGTTTTACTTTCCTTAAGTATAATGAGTTTTACACCTAGGAAAAGGGTATTTTTTCATGTGAAACTGCATGATGGTGGGAAAAGGGAAAATGAAGGGGAAATAATCAAAATGGAGGGGATGAAGTATTTTTACAAGGGAAATGACTATTTGAAGGAAGTTAGTAACTGAATTGACCACTTCCTACTTTATCCATGATTGTAAAAACTGCTTCTACCTACGCTTATGCTACCCTAACATTTTTTCTTCATTTACCTGGATGCATTTGAGCTCACAAACCTTTGTTTATTTTTCTTTTAAGACAACAAAATAACTAATTCTATCCTTATTTCTTCCAAGGTATTTGATTACTCTGTTGAGCTCCTTATTTATTCCCTACCTTACTACTGATCTTCCAAGATTAAACTATTTGGCAAGATCGTTATCATCTATCTATTAGCATGAAATTTAAAGCATGAAAAAGTCAATATTAAGCTATTTGACTAATCATGGATTATGGCATTTTGAACAAGCTACACATAGTCATTTATTTTGCAGTAAAAAGTAACAATAGTCGCATTTGGACTTGCATCACTTTCATGTTTTATTCTTTATCTCTTTTTATTTGGGGTCCATTTTTTATTATTTTTGAAAATTTTCTTTTCAAGTCCTCTGATTTTTCTTTTAGGACTTTTATCCTCTTTACATATTTTATTTTATTTTTTCTAATATGGGAAAACAATTTTCAGAAAGCAAAGTATGTACATATTACAATACTAATCAAATTCAATTTAAAAATTATGAATCTTATTATTATAAGACCCTAACACCTATACCACTACCTGTACATGTACTCTACTACAACTTGTGCATAATCTCCATATACCTGTGATCATGTTTACCTGCCCGCAAGATCCTATCTTGTAGATCTGTCCCACAGGAGTGCATAACTTCTATGTGATTTACCTATATCCACTTGCTAAGAGGATATGCGACCCTATTCTATTTTACTTTGATGTATGTGATCTTGAAGTAAAATTCACTAATCGTGGCCAACCATCTCCCTTTCCTAGCGTTTAGATTTGGATGTTAAAATTGATACCTTAATCCAATGTGATCACTCATCAATACAAACCATGTGCCCAAAATATAATGGCTGCATATCTTCAATGCATGACTGATCACTTCCAACTCAAGATCATTTGTTGGATAGTTCTACTCATGCTCATACAATTTTCGTGACAAATATCATATTACCTATCCCTCCTACATAAGAACTCTACCATGTCCTCTCTTGCAAGCATATCTAGATACTAAAACCAAATTTTCCTTGTACATCTCCTATAAATATCTATAGTTGTGATGACCCAGTATTTCATGCCAAATATTATTCAATGAATCAACATGATCTATAAAAGAAGAAGAAGAGGAAGGCTTGAAGTAGACAAACATATAAAATATAGAGGCATGATCAGTCTGTCTAATAGAAACAACAATTGGAGGATCATGTAGCTCTCTAATGACTATTTCATTTGGAGAAAACTCTATAGTTTTCCCATTACGAGAATCATAGATTTGATAAATGGACAATAAATTTGCAGAAATTTCAAGGACTAGGAACACGTTGTTAATGCACCCATTTTTCATGTTATAGTTCCCTGTTCCAAGACTTGAAGTTGTGTAGACTCGCCAACTACAATTTGTGAGATGTTGCTATCATGTAAAGGGCAGAATGTCTTGACAAGGAGACATATGATGTGAAGCTCCTGAATCAAGTATCCAATTTTCTATACATTTACATATGGCTTCGGTGGATAGAGCATGTCCCTTCCATATTAAAATATTATGCTTCTTAATGCCCTCCTCTAAGGCATTCAACTTTTCTGAACATCCTGCTTCAATATGTTTCTGTTTTCCACAAGAAGTACAAATTTCATCCATTTAGGTCTTCTTGTTTCCATATTTTTTTTCCTGGACGAGGATCCTTCATTCTTAGAAACCGAAGGAGAAGACTTAGTATTCTGATGAGGTTTGGAGGGAGACTCATGGGATTGTGCACGATTTTTCTTTGGTTGAAAATAAGCTTTGTGCTTACCTTAGTTATGAACTGCCAAAGCTTGATTTAAAGAGCGAGAGAGAGACGATCAAAAAATATCTTAAAGCTGGGCATTTAAAAATCTTCACCAAGAGCATCCCTTGATGCATAGAAGGTAGATGAAAGCACCTAAAAAACACCCTTTAATTTTGATAAAATCAAGAAAATAGATTCAACATTTTATTTCTCCTTGCCACATGCTTTTAATTGAGACAACAAATACTTGAATTTAGCCAGATACTCCTCAATACAGGCATGCTCATCAGGTACTAGGTCTCATAATTACTAGGGTTGATAATTTAGTTTCCAATTGTAATGTATGGAACTCATTGATACCTTTAGATAAAGAAGATAGTTTTTCTCAACTTTCGTTGAGACTTTTACATTCTTCAAGATGAAATAATAGGTTGTTTGAAACATGCAACCCAATGAGCCCCATTGCTTCATCTAGTTTGTTCTTATAGAAAACACTTTCAAGTAATTTTGTAAAATGTGATTGGTTTCAATTAATGATTTCCACACCCCATTAAATTGCAGATTGCATAAATTGTTGCAATTTTCTTTTCCATGTATGATAATTATAGAGACTATATTATGCTTAACCACCCCCATAATATAAAAAATCAAATTTTACAACTACTGCAGAACCCAAAAATATTTGCCTAAAATAAATCCAAAGAATTTCAAAATAATCGGTTTCGATGCCGTAGAAGCTTGCTTAGTCGATATGAACTATCGTTCTACGAAAATGTTTTTTATTGTTAGCGACAAATTCCCATATGAAGATATGTGTATTTGATTTCTTTTTCAAATAAAACAAGATGGGTTTCCAAGCAACCAGTCGGCTAGTAGGGAGTGTAATTTTTCACATGCCATGTAGGAAGTGTAATTTTGGTCATTATGTGGGTGGTTAGTCATTCTTCGACATTTGTCAATGTGATCAACATGTGAAACGTCGTTAACTTTGGCCCTTATAGGACTTGCTAAGTATTCGTTTTAAATGGAGCCGCGTTGCTGAAGCATTGCTTTACATGGTATTAATCAGAACTAAGTGAAATGACAAATTCTAAAAATATGTATGCAACCATGTCGAAAAGATGCCTTAGCCCTACCTTGTTAATTGTGAAAGGGAAATTATTCAGGCTTTCATATATTAGCTATAAATTTTCTATATTATATATATTTTTTTGAATTAAAATTGATTTAGTTAAACTTAAAATTTTGCTTTTATCTTACTTTTAGTGTAAGCTAAAATTGTTTGTGCACAACAGCATTGTATTCTTACTCTATGCAAACATTGAAATATTGTATTTTGATTTGATTTAACGAGTAATATAATAATTAACTTAACTAAATATTTATCTAACTTCTATTTTTCCTTTATCTTACATTTTAGCGCAAGTTAAAAATTGTTTGTGCATGAGCTCAGTGTATTCTTACTCTGTGTCTTTTAATTCCTTAAGCTATGTTCATTTGTAAAACGCTAATAACAATAATAAGATTATCATTCTCTTTTAGAGATTGGAAAGCACAGCTATTCTTATACAACAAAAGTCTTTGGATAAATTCTCTAAGCAGTTCATTTTCCAAACGTGTACCACCAAGCAGTTTATAATTTGTCACCCATGATAAAAGGTGCACGCTGAGTAGCCATCATAACGAGAAGTAATGGAATAATAACATAACAATTTCGGGATCGGTAAATTTTGGAGCTAAATTAATTCTGCTTACCTTAAGAAGATAACAATTTCTGGAACAGTAATTTTTCGACCTAAAATAATTCTGCTCGACGCATTTGAATGGCCTTCAGTATCTCATCAACTTTTCCAATGTCATGGAATAAACCAGCTAAGACAAGAAAATATCCAGATTTAATTATTCACCGATTTTCCGGGCTAATTCTAATCTAGTTTCAGTTATTATCGAAAAAGTGAATCTCGTAACAGGTCACAAAATTTGCAACTTTTGCCTGACATACAAGCGCAAACAAACCTACTCAGAACCTGTTATACCCATATGTTGATTTTATGTCTTGAATAAATAAATTTTCTAATGTTTATCTTATGTCACGAAGATTTTATGATGTTTTTGTTCACTTGTCATATGTATATATATACGAAACGATGTCTAAATATTTTTGGGAAGTATTATTGTAGAACTAGCATAGATTTATTTCAAGTATCTAACTAAGGGAACCAAAATGTTTGAGATATAAATTTATTTTAGAGTGAAAAAAAATGTGTAATTTTTTTATCATTTAAATGTTGTTTTTGAATGTTATAGAAATTACATAACTTAAATTTGGAAGTCCAAAAAATCTAAGATAGAATTCAAAAAAAAAACATATAGTTAAAAATGATTAAATTGTAAAATAGTCAAACTACTTTAAACATTTTAACCATACAAACTTATATTTGATATATATAACAATTTTTAAACAATATATAAAATATTTTACACGTGTATTGAGAGATTTTATGAGTGCTCATTAAAATGATTGTTTTTTTATTAATATATTTTTAAGTATATGCTAATATTAATTCATGTTAAAATATTTTATTCGTAACTCACATTGGATATTTTATTATATACAACATTAATTTCTACTTTTTAACATTTTTTATAAATAGATATATATTACCTTTATATTGACATAAATTTTTTGAAAAGTATGTTTAAACATCTTAGTAACATATTTCTCTTTTACTTATAGTTATTTTACGTGAAATTATATTTGGTGACAGGTCATATGGATAACTAATTAAACATGCATAGCATTTATTATTTTCTTTTTTATTATAGCTGACATTGATTTTCTATTAGGAGAATATTTTATTTTTATTTTCAGAGAGACATGTGTCAACTCCAAGTTGAGCACAAACATATTTACACATCACCTTCACACACTCTTGTAGAATGAGCCTCTTGACTCAACTCACAAAGATCCCTCTTAAGCACAAATCTAAAATGCTTGGAGAGAGATCAAAATTCTTAGGTGCAAACTTAATTTAGAGTGCAAAAATAAATGTGTAATTTTATATTGTTTGAATTGTATTTTTGAATATTTTTGAATATGAATAAAGGAAATCATGCAATCAAAGAATGATGAAGAAAGCTGATAGAATGAGGTGAAGATGTAGACCTAACAATAGAAGAAGATGAGAGACAAAAATGCAATAGAACTGAGATGAAATCAGAAGAAGATGGACTCATTGGCCAGAAACAAGTAGCATAAAGGTTGAAAAACTATAAGATCATCATAAAGAAAAGAGAATAGTGTAGACAATGATGCATCATCAAAGAGATTGGCATTGTAAAATGAATAAGAAAGAGACAAAGAAAACTGAAGAAGAATAAAAGATGGTGAAATTGTAGGAAGAAAAGAAAATGATAAGAATAAATACTATAGTGTGTTCAAAAATTGAAGCATTGAATACATAAGAAATCGAATTTCTCAAAGGTTTAATGGTGGTCCTCGTAATGTATGGTTCTTAGTCTATGAAAACCAATTGATGGTTTGGAGCAAGTGAAATTGATGTTTTGGTGCTAGTCAAAAGCACTTGGAGGATGTGATGGTTGAAAAAAAATCACAAAAGGCTATAGAATGTATTGCTTGAGAGGAAGCCAAACAAATCTTAGAGTCTTGTAACAAGTAAGCCTAAGAGATCTCAAGATGATGATTTATGTGATGCATGCATAGTAAAAATGATTTGTTTTTGAAGAATTTTGATGAACCATATACAAAAAAATTAGATTTCCTATAGAATTGAAATATACTACTTGAAACCAATATCTTTTAAGGGATGGTGAATTTTTTTATATGGAGTTAGAAAAAAATGATGTTTATCTATTTATATTTTGAAAATGAAGAAAAAATATGCAGATAGAGACAAAATACTAATGATGGATATTGTAGAAAGTCTAAGATGAATATACATAGACCAAGGACATGGTCATAGTATATGATAATTCGAATAAATTCAAAGGACAAAAGGAGATTATTGAATCACAACTACTGAATAAAGGAGGGTATGAAGGATTATCTTTGACTTGTAATATTTAATTGTAATATGTTAATGATGGAGACCAAGCATAGATGTGTACAGAAGAATTAAAAATTAAGAGAAACAAGATATGATTAAGGATAAATACCACTTGAGGTACTCGTAGACAAATTATTGGAGAGATAGTGAGCCAAGCACATTTTCAAAAACTATTCAATTATTCTAAAAATTCAGATATAGTAAATATAATGAAAGTGATGAAGCATTCTCCAAGAATCCTTGATCAAAAAATGAATGAGATCATAGAAGCTACAACTACCAAGGAAGAATTAAATGGAATCTTAGATTCTTTCAATAAAATAAAAAGTCCTCAACCATTAAATTCTATTGAGGTTTTTATGAGCATTAGAAAATGAAATATTAATGATGGTTAGTACGTCAACACCATCATGAAAAGTTATATATAAGGTTTTAATAACATTTCATTATGCGAGAAGGAAATGACCCCATCCTTTTCGATGAATTTCTATGTATCTACCTTTGAAACTTCATTATAAAAATTATCTCAAAGATTATTGCTAATAAGCTCGAGGATCTTATCGAGCATGATCTCAAAGTAACAATTTGAGTTTCAATGGAGTCAAGATTCTATGGATACAAATGAGGAATGCCTACAGATTATAAAGCTAAATAATATCTCGATCGTAGTTATGAAGATCAATAGAGTGAAGACTTATTACAAGAGAAATTGATTATATACGAAATTGGCTATTATGAAAATGGGTATGAATTCCAAAAGGGTAAATTATTTGATTATGAGGTATCTATCTTCAACCAATTTATGTAGGCTCACAATAGAGGAAAAATGGGAAGTAAGGTATAAGAGTAGCAGGTGGTTTTATGTCTCTAATTTATTTGGAGTTATAATTTTATTAAGCTAATATTTGGTTTTTGTATTTTTTTAAAGCTAAAAATTAACATATATGTATGGAGTTATAGCTAAAAAAATATTGATAACTCTATTTACAATTTCTATATAAAAAATATTAATTTGTATTACAAATATATTATCGATACTTAGTGTTGAACTACATGAATATAGCCATGTGAAGGATCACACTCCAAGTTATTGTGAAAGGAAACAGAGGTGTGAAGATGTTATTCTGAAGAGAGGACATGTCTCAAGTATATCTTCATGGAGATTAATAGCTTTTATAGTGTACAAAATGACCGATTTTAATTGTTATATTAGTTATTTTTTAGTCTCGTATAATGGGATTGTATTGCATCTTGTTGGAATTAACTCCCAACCACCACCATGAATGAGACAATGGCAGCAACCCATACTTCATCAATTTTGTAGCAGCGAAGGACAAGCCTCAATTTTCAAATCGGAGGCGTTACATACAAAAGATCAGAACAAAGTACTGGCGGCCATCCTTTACGTTTATTTCTTCAACTACAGTATTACTTACCTTTTTGCCCACAAGCGCAGCTCGCAACTTTTAAGTTTTAAACCTTAAGCCTTTTGCAATGTTATGTTTCCACCGATGCAATATCGGAGGGATCAACTTACTTCCACCACACTTTGAAAACACTTGAACTCCTTTACAATCCATCATTTCCTTTGTTTTATATATTTCGCAGTTATTGTTCTTTTCGCTTCACCGCCCGCACTTCGCAATTCTTAGCGTTTGGCCTTAATGCTTCACCAAATGTTAAATCCCCACCGATGTGATTTGGTGGGACCCACCAACCTTTACCGCATTTCCAAACCATCGCAATCCTTTTTATGTGTGCATATCCCTTTGATTTTTGTATATCACACTTACCACTTTTAAGTTGCACTGTAGAGAGCATTTCACAAGTTTTACGCTTTAACTTTCTACCTCTTCGCAAGCTATGTTATTTGCATTGCGATGCAATTGTGCTACCACACATCACAATCACAACATTTTAAGTTTACCTTCTACTTCCCACAAGTTATTTATTCTACGATGGGATGCGATCGTGCCATCGCACATCGCAATCACATATGTTTTAAGTTTCCCATAAAGTACCACGAGTTAAAGTTTAATATCACTCAAATGTGATAAGGGCATAGATGCAAGGTGTTTTTGAAACCAAAAAAAATAATATTTCAGGTCCGCCATTTTTCTGTTTTGAACGCATTTGTACGTTATTTCGTGTATGAACCGAAATACGGTTTGGGTATCGTTTAAATGTAGAAATGGGTCTTTTCACAGTAGAAGGACGTTTGGTTGTTGAATGTTCATTCAGCCTTGAATCTACATTGATAGAATTAGGTTTTCATGCTTCGTCCATTTTATATAACTAATGTAATTTCTATAAGTTTATTGTGATGGAATAGCAAAATGAATTTCATTCCGCTCCTGTGTTTTACGCTGTCTGCATGTTTGACTGTTAATTTCCGCAGTATTTTTGCATTATCTTTGTTGTCAGAGAAGCATCCCTATGTGTTATTGATTTAGTTCAATATTGCCAACATGGTATCAGAGCAGGTCCAGGCCCTCAGTAAAATAACAAGCTCTCTTTACTAAAGAAGTTGTAAGATTGGTTTGAGAAGCAAACTTCTCCAGCAGTGAGAAACCTTATGTTTTACACATTCAAGGAGATTGTTTGTTTACACAGTCATAATGGAAGCAAGAGGCACAAGCCTAAAAAATTCACAATTACCACAGTTCAATGGTAACAAATATGATTATTGGGCCATTACAATGAGGACCCTGTTTGCTTCACAATATATATGGGAGCTAGTGGAACATGGTTTCCAAGGACCAGCAGATGCACCAACACTTAATGCTTTGAAAATAGCAGAAAGAGACTTGTTGAAAGACTCAAAATACCTCTTATATATCTTCCAAGCAGTACATGGGAGTATTTTCCCAAGATTTGCAACAGCAAAAAACTCTAAGGTGGCATGGGATATTCTCAAGGGAGCCTATGAAGGCATGGAGAAGGTGAAGACAACAAAATTACAAATGCTGAAGAGAGATTTTGAAACTCTCTGTATGAAAGAGTCTAATAACATAGACTCATTCTTCACACATGTGATTGGGTTGGTTACACAGATAAGGTCTCATAGAGAGACACTTGAGGAAAGGAGAATAGTGGAGAAAACCTTAAGAAGTCTCCCATAAAGATTTGATGCCATAGTAGTAGCCATAGAAGAGAAAAAGGATCTCTCACAATTTTCAGTGGATGAGATTCATACATCATTGATGTCTCATGAGCATAGACTGAACAGAAAAACAAACTCCTCATTGGAGCATCCATTCAAGACACAAATTCCTTTTGGTTTAGGTAGAGGTCGAGGAAGATCAAACTACCGAGGAAGAGGAAGAAGCCCACACAAAGGTGGAAGAATCAGCTCTGCAAGCACAAGTGGAAGGGGTAGCAACCAGAATCAAAGCGAAGGCTCAAGACAAAATAAAACACAAGGGAAAAGGTATGATAAATCTCAAGTCCAATTTCATTATTGTAAAAAGTATGGGCATTATGCAAATGAATTTAGAAAGAAACAAAATGACATGTGTAATAAACCTAATGTAAATTTTACAAAAGAAAATTAGAACCAAGGAAATGTGCTTTTAACCTGTAATGTAGCATAAGAAAAACAAGAATATGTATGGTTCTTAGTTTTAGGATGTAGTAACCATATGACTGGAAACATAGCAATGTTTGGCAATCTAGATGAGAATGTGAAATCTAGAGTGACAATGGGGACTTATAGTAAAGACTCCTTCATGGGGAAAGGAAGAGTGTCAATACTGACAAGGAAGGGAGAAAATAAGTTTGTGCTAGATGTATATTATGTACTTGGCCTCAAAATTTAACCTTCTAAGCATTGGACAGTTCGTGAATAAGGGCTACAATGTCTTTTTAAAGAATGATGTATGTACAATCATGGATATACCTCCAAGTAAAAGGGTCATTCTAGAAGTGCATATGACAAGCAATAGGATGTTTCCTCTCAAGATCATAACAGACTTGAGGGAAGGAGGCAACGTAGTAGCTGTAACACAATAGGTCTTTCAAGAAGAAGTGAAATATGAAAAATGGTTATGGCATTTGAGATTTGGACATCTCAATTTCGAAGGTTTAAATTTTCTGCATAGAAAATGAATGATAAAGGGATTACCACTCATAGAGAAACCATATAACCTATGTGAAGGCTAAATATTAGGCAAAGAACCTAGAGAATCCTTTCTAGTGGGAAAGAGTATAAGGGCAGAGGCACCCTTAGAGATAGTCCACACAGATTTTTGTGGAACAATGAAAATGCCATCATTAGCTGGTATCATTATGTCTTGAATTTTATAGATGATTATATAAAGAAGACATGGGTTTATTTTCTGAAACAAAAGATTGAAGTGTTTGAACAGCTCCACCACTTCAAATCTCTTGTTGAGAAGCAAAGTGGGCACTACATAAAATGTTGAGAACTGACAGAGGAGGAGAGTATATCTCCAAATACTTCATCAGGGGGATTTTGTGGGCCTCCTGATGAAAATTTACAATTAAAATTCACTTTATGAAAACCAATCACATTTTAGGAGATGAAATCATCCCTAATGGTTGAGGTGGCATTACTTGAGTTAAATATACTTACTTGTCACATTCTCAATGGTGGATAAAAACTCATGGTTAACCATGGTAGTTCTCTAAGTTCTTTTAAAGTCAAAGTAAAGACTCATTATAAATGCCACTTCATACTTTTTAAATAAAATATTATTATTGTCACTTCATATTTTTTGAAAGAAACAATGCATATCTACACAATATTCATGTATTTACACACTTTTCAATAAATATTATATTTGTATATTTTCATATATATTTTTTAAAACTATATATTCATCTCATTTTATTTAATATTACAATTTCAAATTAATTATAAGTTAATATCTATACATATATATTATACATATAAAATCAAAATAAGTAAAAATGTAATCTTATAATTTTAGGATAAATCAAATCTATAAATAATATCATTATAATATTAATAGCAATAAAAACATATTAAAATTTAAAAAAAAAAAAAAAAAAACATTTTAGTTTTGTAGGATGAAAAAAGGTATATTAGTTTTGTATGTTGAAAAAATGTACCTTAGGTTCAATATAATTTTAGGCAAAAAAATATTAAATTTCAATGTATATAAATCTTATATTATAGGGTGAAAATGTGAAGTTGGGTTACACTTTTTGCCTTTTTTTGAGAAAAAACATTCATTTTTTTCAGTTCTTCAACATTCTGCAAGCTAAAACTATTTTTTTGTTTAGAATTTCATTTTGCGATAAAAATAAAAGTTGTCAAAAATTTTGTTAGCTTTCTATTAATTATTTTTTTGAAATTTTTGTATACACATTTGTTATGTAAACTTAGCGTTTCTTTGAATGTGTGTTTTTTAACAATCACCGGATCCATAAGAAGTCATGTTAATATGTAATGTTGTATTCTTTGAAAATTTGTGTTTTTGAGAAACAAAATGTGTTACAACAATCTAGACAGAGTCTACTTCGGTCTCGTCAGATTTACAAAGCCAATGGATGCATATCATAATTACTAGAATTTTTTAACTGGTCCAATATGAAAAACTGCATATTTTGAATATGTTTTGCGACGCAAGAAATTTCTTAACATATAAGTTATAAACTAAAAATCTAAAAGCTACCCATTAGAGAAAACAGACCAATGTAATGTACGAAAAATTTTTCAATTTTTTTACAATGTATTTTGGAAGATACAGAATTTTGATTTCACTGAATCACAATGACCTTCAGAAATCATTTGCATCCGTTTTATTACAAAATTAATTAAAATTAGTAAATATTTATGAAATTCCATGAAAGTTATATTTCCTGAAAGTAGATTCAATTCTGAAAATGTTTGTCTTGGTTCCGACACTTAATTCAAAATGTTTCATGGAGTTTAGTGAGTCCAAATTTGCAGAAACGTATTCAGGGCTTGCCTCTACGTAACTGGTGACGCGTTAGTTTGGCTGAACTCTTAAACAAAGTTTGGTCGAACTGTTTTTTGCGTCAATGGCACGTTAAATCAAACGACAAAGTATTTTGGCCAAACTTTTACTGAACTTCCTATCGGCCAGAAAGTATTTCCGAGCCCCTCCAAAAAAAAATTCGTGGCAATATAAATTGCTACGAAACCATTCATTATTATCGCATATTTTTGCACTTTTGGTCTAATTTTACAAAAGTCTTGATCTGATTTTGCAAAGAATTGTTTTGGGTTGAAGGACCTTTCTTGGAAGTACATTCAAAGGACTTCAAAGGACTTTTCTTTGAGACACATTATTTTCCTACATTTGATCTGATTTTGCAAGGAATTTTTTTGGGTTTAAAGAATTTTCTTCGAGGTACATTCAAAAGAAATTTCCTGGAGGTATGTGATATAGTTTTTTGGGTTTTTTTTTTTTTAAGTATGGATTTGGGATTAATTTTGAAAGGACATTTTTTGGTTTTTGGTTGAAGTAAATCTTTTATAATGGTTTTTTAAAATGAATTTTTGTGTAACTTTTTAAATGAAATTTTTTTGTAGGACTTGGAAGGAAATATTTTGAACTTCGTTTCATTTTTATAAAACATTTTTTTCTTGAATTTTTTATAGTAAGTGTTTTGTATTGGAGTATGTATTTTTTGCAAAAAATTTAAAATGAGTTTTTTAAATTAAATCTTTTGTGATGTTTTTTTTAATTGAGTTTTTGTCTAAATTTTTGAAGGAAATTTTTTGAACTTCATACTCTATTATCATGGAAAATTGAAGAAATTGTACAAGAAAATATGATTGAAAAAAAGACCTTGAGGAATGTAGAGAAGAGACGAGACAATCTCACAAAGGAAATATAGAAGCACTCTCAAATATTGAAGGGGAAAATCAACCTCAAATAGAAGTTGAAACATGTATGTAAATGTAAATATTATGATTTTGATAGATTTAAAATTTTCCTAGTGTAAAATGTGAAGCTTAATTTTTATTTTATGAACTAATTTGAAAAATATTTTGCAATGTAAATAGAGAGAGATATTCCTCAAAAAATTAATGATGAGATACACAATTTTGAAAGAGAAAGTGAAAGTGATATTGAACCAATGATTGAATATGGTGAAAATGATGAAAGAAATTCAAGTGATGAAATTGAAACAGAAGATGTGTACACACACACATAGATATATATATATATATATATATATATATATATATATATATATATATATGTTGAAAACATGCACGGATTATTGAAATTATTGATCTGAAATTGTGTGAACAAGATATTTCTTATACAGAGATTGACAGTAGGGGCTTTTACTAGTTATTTCACCTTTACTAGAAATGATGAAACCAGAAGCTTCTGGCCCTCTTACTGGCTCTGCCTAAAGAAATATAATGTAAACACTAAATAGATCTATCTAATGAAAATATTTTTCATGTATGCAAAGTATTCATTAACCAAAATTTTATGTGTGAATAAGCAAGTTCAAGTATTCTGCAATGGAAGTAATGTGGTTTGAAGTGACACTAATAAGTTGTGATCACTGTATAAGTCGGATTGAGAAAATTGGACTTATGAAAAGTTACTGTTTAATGTAGTAAAATCTGAAATATAATAGCAAAAATGCACAGCATAACAGTAAGCATTTGTTTAAGCAGTTCACCCCTCTTATGGGCTACCTCTGTTGGGTCCAAAAGCCTCTAAATAGGCTTTTTCCCTCTTTCATTAATTCTCAAATTAAGAATTACACTGCGTAGAAAGCCTCAAAAGGAAAAATTAGTTGCAAATTTAAAAACAGAGGGCTGAAATCAATATAAATCGACTATTCATTCACCTCCAATGGATGAGTATAGTAGAACACAACTGATCTTTCACCAAGCCCTAGTGGCTCCACAACCAAAATCGTTGATAAAATCACTGATAGAGTGCCCTGATGGCTCTACAACCTGTCCCAGCACCTCTATAATTCTTCAATACCCCAAAATAAAATAAAAAATCATCCCAAATGGACTTCCCTAGCCAAAGTTATGGCTAACTGAAGTTTTGCCTAGTGTCCCCTAGAAAAACTCCACTAAATGTGGACCACCTCCAGATAAGTCCGATAAAATTGGAGTCGGCGCTATAATTTTGGCACTTCGCCAATAAACCCACCAACCTCCGGGGCCAAGGAGATAAGTCACAAGACCGTGACCTTCAGAATTCATTTGAAAAACTTTGACTTAAAAACCGCATATTATAAGGTTTTAAAAAGCCATATTTAAATGTAGTACGCCCCGGGCGCATGTCCACGAGACCATGTCCCACCAAAGCGCGCCGATGAGTATAAGGGACTGGTTCCTGGGCCAAGGTCACTTCGTGGAGGGGGCTGGCCCCCCACTGGGCCCCGTCCAAATCCATTTCAAAGTTTAAATAAACATTCGTTGCCATGGTTCAATAAGTACCACCATGGCCCGTTGGTTGGGCCTCTCCGTTGTCATAGCCTCGACCCAGTTTCAAATCCTGCCGCAACCATAAACAAATTTTTAAACGCCTTTTCATTCCACCTTGGGGCCACGTGGTGGCCTCCAGGCTAGCCACGTGGCACCCTGTGATTGGCCACCTGCGGAATATTTCGCAAAATATTATGTGGGATATTCCACAAAATATTCCCAAAATATTATGTGGAATATTATTTTTTTAATAAAAATAATTTTTTATAAAGTCAAATTTTGGCCATTTTTTAACTGAAATTGGAAAACTTCAAAGTTGAATATCTTTCTCATATGGCGTCAGTTTTCAGTGCCGTTCATGTCTACAGGATCACTTTTCTGAGCTCTTTCCAGTCGTTCTGATTCGGACCAATTCTGAGCAACTTCATTTTTGAGCATTTTTCTACAAGAGACTTGATCTCCTGATCACACCTCCCAAATGGGAAGCTTTTGGACCCCAAAAGCTCTCTGATTACTGAAAATGATGATGTGGAGACCGATTCTCCACTCTTCCACCCTTGAATAACTGAAATCTACCCGATTTCATCAAATGAATCTTTTGAGAAAATGATAATCTGTCTCTGGAATCAACTGATCGACCATTGCTAATATTGACTGAGTCATGATGCAAATGATTAAAATTTGCAGAATAGCAATTGTAATCTGCAAAAAAAAAAAAAAAATTCTACACTGATCAAACTTCCTAGAAGACTTAAAATAACTTTCACCTTGAAAACTGTTCCCATGGCGAATTCTACCATTCTGAAACCAACTTTGTCCCATGCTGAATTGTGTGTCCTTCTTGCTTGCAATGCTTTGCTTTGACACTTCATTCACTGCATTGGTTGACCCAAAAGGTAATTTGTGCAACATAACATCATCTTCTTTCAAATACAAACAGTTATCAAACTGAGACAAATCATTAGCAACATAATAAAAAGGTGAATGCTCAAAATCTGGTTGTTTCAACATCAGCAAAGTTAGACTTTGACTTGCACTAACCAGTCTTTTCAATTGACTTGCATTGAGTAAAGAAGATTCCAGCTTCTTCTTGTGAGCTCTCACAATGTACTCTTTACCATCTTTGAACAAGTGATACTTGTTTTCATGGCGATGAAGGATGGCCTTCCTGTCAAATAAGTAAGAACTTCCCAAAACAATAACTGAGATATCAAGCAGCACCACCTAAAGTTCAACTGTGTCAATAAAATGTGCAGTTATTGCAAAGCGCAATATGCACTTTCTTGAGACTTGAAAATTGGCATTCTTGCATATCCATCCAAGTGGATAAGGCTTTGGATGTGGAATGGTCTCAAGTTTAAGCTGCTTGACCAAGTCTTCAGATATAAGATTAGCTTGTGACCCACTGTCAAATAGTGTGTCAATTTTGGTATGTTTTGAAATTACCCTCACATGGAAGAGCTCTATCCTCCTCTTTTCTTCATGAGTGTCTTTGTGACAATTCAAAGAGCTAGAACTGGGAATTTTGTCTAGCAACACTTCTTTCCCCTTAATGTTCTTTAAAACCATGGCGATGCTTTTTGTCTCATCACCTAAGTCTAACTCTAAGTCTTGCTCCATTTTTGCTACAGTTTTCTCCTTTTCTTTGGTCTTGTTTTTGTTCTTGTATTTTTTTGGTTTTAGTTTAGGATGAAGCTTCCAGAAATGATCTTTATCGTGACTTGTCTTTGAACAGTTCTTGCAAAAGAACTTTCCTTTGTCTTTTCTTGAATTTGCAACTCTTTTCTTTCCTTTGTTTTTGAAATTACTATCCTCATCAAAAGTATTCTTTCCTCTAGCTTCTAAATGTGTAGCCTGCACACACACTTCATCTAAGATGGTAGGATTGAACATTAGAATAGTATATTGAAGGTAATTGTGCAAACCTCCTATGTATTTCAACAAGGTGTCTTGACTTTGTAAGTCTACTCCAAGTATAAGTGCTCTCCTTCTAAACTCTTGGGTATAATCTTGCAAATTTTGACCCTTGACTTGCCTAAAATATTGCCAATTCATGATTTCTTTCTAAATATGAGCAAGAGGATAAATTTTTTTCTTAATAGCAGTAATAAACTCATTCCAAGTTAGAGTTATCTTACCATGCTTTTTAATTTCCTCCCTGGTTTTGGCTTCCCACCAAACCAAAGCTACTCCATCCATTCTCAAAGAGGCTAATTGGATTTTTGTGTCATCATCATGCAAATTCTGAATTCTTAGATAGAATTCCAGCTGCCTAATCCAGTTATCCAATTTTTTTGCATTCACATCACCATTAAACATCGGCAACTCAAACCTCACATCAAGCTTTAACAAAGGATTTTTAAGAGATGTTTTTGTTTTGTGTGACTGATTAACAGAAGTTGAAGAGGATGATCTGGAGGAAGAGGATGACGATGGAGATGGTGGTTCACCATTTCCTCAATTCCCTTTCTTAGACTTATCCTTGTCTTTCTTCCCTCCTGAAGAATCTCCTTCTTCTCTTTGGTTTCTAGACCCTTCTCTAGCAATCCTATCATTTCTTTCCTGGTATAGGATCCTAACCATCTCAGTCATGTCCAAGAAAGATTTTCTAATGACTCTTTCTTCTTCCTTGGAATCCATTTCCTCATGTACTTCTACTTCTCCGGAAGACATGTTTGTGGCTGATTCTAAGGCTAATGAGGATGAAATGGAAGGTGGAGATAAAGGCACCCTAGCCCTCCTTGGTTGAGGATTAACTTGTGCTCTAACCAATTGACCTTCCCCTCTTTTAAATTTCAGCCTAGTAAGCATCAAATTTTGCAGAATAACACAATCTTCTTGCACAAATTTCACAAAATCTTAAGCAAAACCTAGAGCTCTGATACCAATCTGATCTGAAATTGTGTGAACAAGATATTTCTTATAGAGAGATTGATAGTAAGGGCTTTTACTAGTTATTTCACCTTTACTAGAAAGGATGAAAATAGAAGCTTCTAGCCCTCTTATTGGCTCTGCCTAAAGAAATATAATGTAAACACTAAATAGATTTGGCCAATGAAAGTATTTGTTTATGTATGCAAAGTATTCATTAACCAAAATGTTATGTGTGAATAAGCAAGTTCAAGTATTCTGCAATGGAAGTAATGTGGTTTGAAGTGAAACTAATGATTTGTGATCAATGTATAAGTCTGATTGGGAAAAGTGGACTTATGAAAAGTTACTATTTAATGTAGTAAAATCTGAAATATAACAGAAAAAATGCACAACATAACAGTAAGCATTTGTTTAAGAAGTTCACCCCTCTTTTGGGCTACCTCTGTTGGGTCCAAAAGCCTCTAAATAGGATTTTCCCTCTTTCATTAATGCTCAAATTAAGAATTACACTGTGTAGAAAGACTCAAAAGGAAAAATTAGCTGCAAATTCAGAAACAGAGGACTGAAATCAGTATAAATCGACTATTCATTCACCTCCAATTGATGAGTATAGTCCAACACAACTGATCTTTCACCCAGCCCTGATGGCTCCAAAACCAAAATCACTGATAAAATCAATGATATAGTGCCCTGATGGCTCTGCAACCTGTCCCAATAGCTCCAGAATGCTTCAATACCCAAAAATATAAAAAAATTCGTCTCAAATGGACTTCCCTAGCCAAAGTTATGGCTAACTGAAGTTTTGCCCAGTGTCCCCTAGAAAAACTACACTAAATGTGGAGAAACTCCAGATAAGTCCTATAAAATTGGAGTCAGCGCTATAATTTTGGCACTCCCCCAATAAAACCGCCAACCTCTGGGGCTAAGGAGATAAGGCACGGGACCGTGACCTTTGGAATTCATTTGAAAAACTTTGAGTTAAAAACGACATATTATAAGGTTTTAAATAACCGTATTTAAATGTAGTCTTCCTCGAGCACGTGTCCACGGGACCACGTCCCACCAAAGCGCGCCGATGAGTATAAGGGACTGGTTCCTGGGCCAAGGTCACGTCGTGGAGGGGGCCGGCCCTTGGAGGCTGGCCCCGTACCGGGCCGCGCCATAATCCATTTCAAAGTTTAAATAAAAATTCGTTGACATGGTTCAATAAGTACCACCATGGCCTGTTGGTCAGGCCTCTCCGTTTGCATCGCCCTGACCTGGTCTCAAATCCTGCCGCAGACATAAGCAAATTTTTAAACGCCTTTTCATTCCACCTTGGGGCCACGTGGCGGCCTTCGGGCTGGCCACGTGGCACCTTGTGATTGGCCACCTGCAGAATATTTCGTAGAATATTCTATGGAATATTTTAATATTCCTAGAATATTCTTTTTTTAATAAAAATAATTTTTTATAAAGTCAAATTTTGGCCATTTTTTAACTGAAATTGGCAAACTTCAAAGCTAAATATCTTTCTCATACGGTGTCGGTTTTCAGTGCCGTTCATGTCTAAAGGATCGTTTTTCCGAGCTCTTTCCAATCATTTTGATTTAGACCAATTCTGAGCAACTTCATTTTTGAGAATTTTTCTACAAGAGACACTATCTCCTGTTCAATTATACAAATATTTATTAATTTAGTTATTTATTGAATATATAAACTTATTATGTACTATTCGTTCGAATATGTACAGATGAAATCAATGTCGATGACGAGATGTTAGAACATGTTGACACTCACACATATGGAGATAAAAAAGCTGACCATTATATATGATATCGTGTTAACCACATTTTTGAGAAGTATTTCAGAAAGAAAAATGTGACAGTTCAATCCCAAATGTTGAAAGGTCTCCTATCATTAAGGAAATTAAAAAAACCTACGACTTTATTGGGTATTGGAAAATCAACCAAAGATAAAAAAAAATGAAGGAAAATGTGATAAAAAATATAAATAGTGCTATAAATTCAATGAAAAGATCTAGACAGAAAATGTTTTCAGATGTATCTAGAGCAATATATATGTCAGTGGTTTCATCAAGTACTAAACATAATCTCTTGGTAAAATATATGGCACAAACATTAGGAACCTCGTGAAAAAATTTGCACAAACATCGGAAATTTCGGTTGAAAATAGATGTAAATGATGAACTTTCTTGTTGGAGAGCTATTTGTATGCAATCATATAAAGATAGACTTGGAGAAAATGTTAAAAAAATAATATATGAATATTGGAAGAACAATTCGCGTGTTTCGCCAACTACAGGCATGTGACGCGAAGAAGAATAGCACGATATCAATACGAAGAACATGAAAATCATTTCTTGGAAACCACTCAGATAGAGTTGTTCAACAAGTTCAAAGAAGAGAATCGTGAAATTCATGTTTCAATCAGTGCTTCTGTTCAAAAAAGACCATGGTATGTAAAACCTATCATTATATGCAACACTTGTTATTGCCGTTATCATGTGGAATTTTAGTTATATTATGACACATTCCTTGATTTTGGTAGAACATTTTGGAAGGATTCACCTCCTCCTTCCACTATCCATGATTTCATATCTCAAATTTTATGTGAAAAGAAAGCGATGAACTATTTTACGAAAAGAAATGTGTTGGTGGTAAAAAATTCAATGATTGTGGAAATTTGACTAAATTTCAAAACAAATATCATACTGATATAAATGATCAATCATTATCCAACATGAAACTGAAATGGAAGAGATATGAATATATCCATACATCGATTCAAGGTGAAAATAGTGTTAAAAGAATTGAATTACGAGAAGAATAAATTTTTGTGATAGAATTTTGGAGAAAGTTGAGGCAAAAATTTACAAATGCACCAAGAATTCCCACAGAACTCGAAGGCAAGACTTGCAATTCAAAAAATCTGGTGAATTTTTTCCACCATGGACCATTTTGTCAGTAATTGATTTTGCAGAAAACTACACATTTGTTCCACAAAAATAAATTCAGAGTGAATACTATCATTCTGACCAAGTCTCCATGCTCGTCCATATTCTATATAGACATGTTGAAAAAAACGTCGATCATATAGAAAGAACTAATGAAAATAGACATATTGTTAAATAATATCACTTTTATATCAGTGACGATCGTACACATGATACATATTTTGTACTACATTATTTTGGAAAAATTTATGATTCCTTGAAAAATTGTGGAATAACATTCAATGAACATTGGATATGGTCAGACGGATGCGCAGGACAATTCAAATCTACATGATCATTCTTTTGGTTGTGTTGTCTTCATAAGAAAACCTGCATTAAACATTGTTGGAATTTCTTTGAGATTGGCCATGGAGAGGGGAACATGACAGTGTAGGGGCATGCATAAAATGAGCACTTCGAAGATATCAAATGAACCCTCTGCAAGCTGACTTGTGGATGCAAAAGAAGTTGTTAAATGGTGCATCACTGCTCTAAGCCATGAGACTAACCGAACAAGGGAAGTGCAAAGGTATATTCAATTTAATTTTTATTGAATATCTAATTAAATAAATAGTGTACATTTATCACAATGATTATCTTTGATTTTATTTTGATATCATATTTACATTCTTCTTTAAATTTTCCATATAAAGGTTTTTTTGGCATATTGGGATCGAAGACGTAGATAGATCAATTTGAAATGACGTTGAAACAATAAAAGGGACTCGAAAATTGCATTCAATTAAAACAAAGTCATCCAAAAATGTGTTTGCATTGGATAAATAAAAATATTCTTGTTTTTGACCTGTTTGCATAGACAACACAAAATCCAATGACGTTTGTGAAAATAAAATGTATGTAAAAGATTCGAAACATACAGAGCTAAATACAAAGGGAAAAATGTCCATTGCAATGTTTGAAGAAATTCAATCAGAGGAGACTACAATATCATCCAGTGGTGATCGAGTTTCTGATCTTGTTAGAGAAGGTAACATTTGAATTGCTTTCTAATGATAAAGATCTAGAAATAAATCTGAATATATGTATAATTTTGTCATGTTTGTTTAATTTTACAGGAGATGTTTTTGTTGTAATTGCACCTACTAACAATGATAAAAATGTGAAATATTATTTGATGTGTTGCACTGAACGAAAAATGAAATTATTAGAAGCCTATAATGATCACAGATTTCCATATGAAAGAGGATCTATTATACTGAAAGATTATTTTTTCAGACAAACTAATCAAAGTGGGAATTTTGTTTACTTTGAAGACTATGAACCTAATTTTATAAGTTGTCAACATAGTCACTTGGTGTGTGCAGCACACATAAATTTGATCGAGGTTCAATCAAAGAAAAAAATGAATATTAAGAAATGGAAAATGTCAAAATCTGATCATGAAAGGATTATTGAAGATGGCATTCCATTGGAATTTTTTTGATTGAACTACCCAACAATTTATTCTCTTTGGATTATATGTTCTAGAAATTCCAGTAATCAATTAAAAATTGAGCTGCCTTGTTATGTTATCTGTGCAAGTGTTTGCACATGTACAAATTGTTTTGGTACATGCACACTCTAGTATCAACTGAAAGTATCTTTTTTATACATGCATTGATGAAAAATGTTGCATACATATAGGATATATATGTATATGTTATAGAATGCAATTGAATATTCAAGTAGTTTTACTATGTACATTGATGAAAAATGTTTCACGCACTTAATATATATGTTCTAGAATGCAATTAACTGAAAGTAGTTTTTCTATGTGCATTGATGAAAAATGTTACATCTATCGGATATATACACGAACTCAATGCACGCAGGTTTTCTTGTGGGATTTTTTAGTAAAAAGTATCCACAATGTAAATAAATTATCCACAGTATAATTTTGTACAAAGATTCCTTTCAGACAAGAGACTCGGAGCACTTCTTCGACTTTTGGTGGGATTTGACCCACATCTCTATTCCTGATTGAAAATCTAGTACAAAATTTGTCTGTCCAATGGTCAAATATGTTCTATGTGCATTAATGAAAAATTTACATACTACATACTATTGTTTGAGTGAATTTGTTTTTAAAAACTTACCAAATGTACTTCAACCATGTCTAAAACTTGAATTTTTTTTTTTTTTTATTATATCCAAACAAATAACTTCACATGTCATGCCAATTGTAGTTCAAATATCCAATAAAAACATTAACCAATTAACATTATATCACATGCCAAATGTAGATTAAAATGGAATCCAAAACTTAGTTTTAAATTTTTTTTGATTATATCACAACATTACTTCAAAACTTAGTTTAAAAACTTTTTGATGATATCACAAAATTACTTCACATGATTAATGTACTTCAACCATCGAAAACTTGGGTTTTAAAAACTTTTTGATTATATCACAACATTACTTGACATGCCATTCAATTGCAGTTCAACTATCCAATAAAAACATTTAACATTATATCACATGTGCCAAATGTAAATTGAAACCATCCAAAACTTAAGTTTTAAAAACTTTCTGATTATACATTGTGCAACATTACTTCACATACCATGCCATTTATAGTTCAAATATCTAATAAAAAAATTTAACATTATATCACATGTGCCAAATGTAGATTGAAACCATCCAAAACTTAACTTAACACTCACATGCCAAAAGTACTAAAACCATCCGAAACTTAACTTTTTGAAACAAAACAAATTATATTAACACTGTAATAAAATATGTCCAAAAATTGTAGATCTCACAAGTATCAAGTTATATATATATATATATATATATATATATATATCTATGTGTGTGTGTGTGACAATGCATCTAGAGATAATATGTAAAAAAGTAAATTTAAGACTAGTCTAAATCTTAAAATCAAATCTACAAATCATGTCCATCAAATAGAGATGGATGTAGCATCTTTCCTATCAAGGTCTCAATCCGCGCACTATCATGCAAAGCATGGGAAACCTGTACACAATGCACATGTACAAACATTAAAATTTGATGTTTTAAAAATGAGTGAGAATATATATAGAACTTCATGTAAAAAACAAAATATATAAAAAAAAATCATGCAATACCTCATGAGGTTCTCTCTCCATTTGTTCACCTGCTACAAGTTCCCCCCCCCGATGGGAACATCTGCAACGACAAACTGTACAATATATATATATATATATATATATATTTCAGATGAAAATGCACATGTACATATATAGACTTATTTTCAATAATATTAAAAAAAAAGTTAGACAACTTGTTCAAATGGTTGAAATGGTGTGGATGTTATTATCTACATCACTAGAGTCTGTGGATTAAAGAAATCTTCTATAGGAACCTAAAATTCAAAATTTTAAAAGTATAAAATAACTCAAGATCAAGATCTCAATTTATAATAAAACTTAAATAAACAACAATTTATAAATTATAACTAAATTAAAAAAACACACACACATATATATAAGTGAAAAATTGAATACTTCTGCAGGTGAATTTGGGACATCTCCTAAGAGAGGCTCCAAATGAAAATCTCCAACAACCTAAAATTCAAAAAATTTAAAATAACTCAAGATATAGATATATATATCTCAATTTTTAATGGAACTTTTTGAGGTGGATTATATATATATATTTAACTTAAAAACATAAATTTTAAAAGTGAAAAATTGTCCATACTTGTTGTGGATGTGGCTCATCTCCTAAGGAAGTATAAGGTACATCTCCTAAGAAAGAAGAAGGTACCGCCATCCCAAAAACATTGGACGGAATCGGAATCTGTTAAAACATTTTATCATTATATATACATACATGTACATGTGTGCACAATTATTTATTTTAAAAATATCACTTAAAAAACACTAACATTTTCCAACATATCTTGATGGTGAGACCCATCTGCATTGTTTGAACTAGAGGTGCCGAAAATGATATTAACATTTTCTTCATTCATCATGCGTGACAATTGAAAATGGTTTTTTAACATATAATGATACATTTTTGTTAGATTAATGTACATACAAATAAATGTATACATGTACATACACATGTATTTATTACAAATTGTACACATGTATGTGTTAAAATAATTGAACCCTAAGGTTATTAACACATACCATTTTCGTGCCCTCTTCCTCATGAAGAATTAAGTCTTGCCAACCATTGTGACAATTCTTTTCATATTTTCAAATATATTCAACATTCATGTTGTCAATCTCTTCATCTGTACAATACACAAAATTGGCACGTGCATTCTCATGTGCTCTTTGTCGATTTAGACAAACATCGACTCCACCCATTCCACTGTAAACATTTTCGATCATGACATCCCTTTCTTCTCGACTTATTTGAGAAGTCGCATCCATCTCTGACCATAGATTTTCGACCCGAAAAGTTCAACTCACCAACGACGGCTCAGGGCGAGGCAACTCCACATCGTAGTGTCCTTATGGTCATACAATCGACCTTTCCCCGGACAAAAAAATTCTGACGGAAGGTAATTGTAACTGGGTTTCATTTTCAAAACAATTCTGCATAAAACAATTGTGCAAAATAAACAGGAACCTTGTTGTTCCACAGGAGCCTTCCATAGGCCACAAGGTTCCTATCGTACAAATAGTGAGCTATATCGGGGTGCTTGAAATATTGCACCTTCAGCATTTTTCTTTTTGGCCATTCCTTGAAATTAAACATTGACTTGGCCATATCTTTTGTGACTCTTTGTTTTACATCTTCCCATTTATCGAAACCCATTACTGTTTCCTTTCTCTTTCTCATGAGTTCTACAAATGTATCAGTCGTTGGTCCATGATTTTTGTACACATTTACTATTTCGCCCAATGAATGTGTAACTATTTCAAGGCTTTTTCTAATCTCAGGAGGTAGAGTCAAAGCCACGAGATCTCTCTGCAATTTTGCATGAAGTTGTTGACACCTTTGTAAGGTGCATTGCACCATGTTTCTTTCCCATGGTATATCAGAAATGTTGGCCCGATTAGTTGTGGTGGGTAGACAACCTTCTTCTTGAATGTAGCGTTCTGCCCTGTGTCTATTTTGACCAATATTTGGAACATTTTTAGCCTCTGCATCAATATATATAAAAATTTGTATATTAGAAAAAACACATGTAAAAAAATTTGTACAAATTCAATGAAAAAAATATTGAAATTGATGGCAACCTCGACGTGGTTGGTTAACATCTTCTCCACCCTGAAACTGTTGAGAACCAGAACGACCCTGCTGAGAACCAGCACCACCAGTCGTTGATTGGCCTCCGGGAGAATAAATATCACCACCTTCACGCAACCTGCTACCACTTATTGATGGTCCTCTAAGGGGATTTGAACCACCACCAACCTCTCGAGAGGAGGGAGAAGCCTCATAAAAAAATACAAATTTATAATCAATTGAAAAATACATGCATACATATAAATACACGTGTACATATTCATTGATTAAATTGTGTTAAAACCATACCACGACTGGGTGAAACATGGGCATCCATGGCTGGAGTAGAGACCCTTCTCTTCTTATTAGCTCCTAAAAATAAAAAATGAAACTTATTTTAACAACTAATTTAACTCACAAAGTTGATAAAAAATCAATTCCATATGTACACACATGTATGGAGATTTAAGATTATATTTAAATTTACCATGAACAGCTCTCGATCCCAATCCCTCATCCTCCCCTCTCATAGAGATATGGGATTCTGTTGATCTTCGTCGTTCATCCTCGATGATATATATATATCTACGGTGGACATTTACAATTAATTTTTTAAATAACTAATTTAAATTAAATTCAAGATAATGTTCAGAAAATTAATGTTTAATTTAAAGTGTAAAAAAATTATGTCAATGAATAAATTTTGAAGGAGAGCATCTAAACACTAATTCATCTTTAAGAGATGAATCTCAAGAAATTTTGAAGAAGAGCGTCTTAAAACTAATTGGATGACTTTGCTACTATATTCATTTTCCTTTGGATGACTTTGCTAGTCGCAATATTGGAAAGCACATATGTAATCACTGCATTCCCTAGATTGGAATAGCAAGAAACTTCTATGCATAATTTCCATTTTTCAATCATATTTAATGGTATTCTTATCCCTGAAAAACAAATTTAATAAAAATATATATATTATTTATTCACATTTATTGCAAATGCATGGGGGGAATGAAAAACTTATATTTAAATGTATTCCAGAGATTGACTGTAGGGGCATTTACTAGATATGTCACCTTTCATAAAAGATGAGATCCAGAGGCTACCTAGCCCTTTACAGACTCTGCCTATATAACTACCATGGACATGAAAATGAAAAACTTCTAATTAGATACATATTCTAAATATTGAATGTAGGGGCATTTACTAGATTAGGTTTTAAAACCTATATGTTTCGTATCAAATCACTTTTTGTTTCAATGGGAAACTTTTATGGCTAATTTGTGTTTTAAATGTTGAATATAAAAGGTTTTTTCTCTCTCATTGTTTGAGACCATGGATATGAAAATGAAAAAATATATACTTGGTTAAAACCTATGTTTTGTATGAAATTACTTTTTTTTTCTAAATACTATATACATGTTTACTATAGGGGCATTTAGATCTATTCCAGAGATTGACTGTAGGAGCATTTACTAGATATGTCACCTTTCGTAAAAGATGAGATCGAGAGGCTACCTAGCCCTTTACAGACTCTGCCTATAGAAATACCATGGATATGAAAATGAAAAACTTCTAATTCTAGATCTATTCTAAAGATTGAATGTAGGGGCATTTACTAGATTAGGTTAAAACCTATATGTTTTGTATCAAATCACTTTTGGTTTCAATGGAAAATTTTTATGGCTAATTTCTGTTGCACATACATTGAATATAAAAGGTTTTTTCTCTTTCATTGTTTGAGACCATGGATATGAAAATGAAAAACTATATACTTGGCTAAAAACTGTGTTTTGTATCAAATTAGTTTTTGTTTCTAAATTCTATATACATGTTGACTGTAGGGGCATTTAGATCTATTCCAGAGATTGACTACAGGGGAATTTACTAGATATGTCACCTTTCATAAAAGATGAGATCCAGAGGCTACCTGACCCTTTATAGACTCTGCCTATAGAACTACCATGGATATGACAATGAAAAACTTCTAATTAGATATATTCTAAAGATTGAATGTAGGGGCATTTACTATATTAGGTTTTAAAACCTATATGTTTTGTATCAAATCACTTTTGGTTTCAATGGAAACTTTTATTGCTAATTTTTTTTTTACATGTTGAATATAAAAGGTTTTTTCTCTCTCATTGTTTGAGACTATGGATATGAAAATGAAAAACTATATAATTGGTTAAAACCTATGTTTTTTATTAAATTACTTTTTGTTTCTAAATAAGTTATATATATACATGTTGAATATAAAAGGTTTTTTTCTCTCTCATTGTTTGAGACCATAGATATGAAAATAAAAAAATTCTATTTAGTTCTATTCTCTAGAGCTATGGCTAATTCAAGTGTTTTATATGTTGAATATAAAAGGTTTTTTTTTCTCTCTCATTGTTTGAGACCATGGATATGAGAATGAAAAACTTCTATTTAGATTTATTATAGAGATATGGCTAATTTGTGTTTTACATGTACATTGAATATAAAATGTTTTTTCTCTCATTTTTTGAGTCCATGGCTATGAAAATGAAAAAATTCTAGATATTTAAAACTACTCAAGAGATTGATTGACTTGTATGGGCATTTACTCTTAGGTTATTTAAACCTATGTTTTGTATCAAATCACTTATGCTTTCAATGGGAAACTTTTATGGCTAATTCTTGAGTGTTTTACATGTTGAATATAAAAGGTTTTTTTCTCTCTCATTGTTTGAGACCATGGAAATGAAAATGAAAAACTTCTTTTTAGATCTATTCTAGAGATATGGCTAATTTTTGTTTTACATACATTGAATATAATAGGTTTTTTCTCTCATTGTTTGAAACCATGGATATGAAAATGAAAAATTTCTAGATATTTAAAACTATTTGAGAGACTGATTGACTTGTAGGGGCATTTACTCTTAGGTTAAAACCTATGTTTTGTATCAAATCACTTATAGTTTCAATTGGAAACTTTTATGGCTAATTTGTGTTTTACATGTTGAATATAAAAGGTTTTTTTCTCTCTCATTGTTTGAGACCATGGATATGAAAATGAAAAACTTCTATTTAGATCTATTCTGGAGATATGGCTAATTTTTGTTTTACATACACATTGAATATAAAAGGTTATTTCTCTCATTGTTTGAGACCATGGATATGAAAATGAAAAACCTCTAGATATTTAAAACTATTCGAGAGATTGATTGAATTGTAGGGGCATTTACTCTTAGGTTAAAACCCATGTTTTCTATCAAATCACTTGTGCTTTCAATGGGAAACTTTTATGGCTAATTTTGGTTTTACATGTTGAATATAAAATGTATTTTTCTCTCATTGTTTGAGACCATGGATATGAAAATGAAAAACTTCTATTTAGATCTATTTTAGAGATATGGCTAATTTGTGTTTTACATACATTGAATATAAAAGGTTTTTTCTGTCATTGTTTGAGACCATGGATATGAAAATGAAAAACTTCTAGATATTTAAAACTATTCGAGAGATTGATTGACTTGTAGGGGCATTTACTCTACTAGGTTAAAACCTATGTTTTGTATCAAATCACTTATGGTTTCAATGGGAAACTTTTATGGCTAATTCAAGTGTTTTACATGTTGAATATAAAAGGTTTTTTTCTCTCATTGTTTGAGACCATGGATATGAAAATAAAGAACTTCTATTTAGATCTATTCTAGAGATATGCCTAATTTTTGTTTTACATACATTGAATATAAAAGGTTTTTTCTCTCATTGTTTGAGACCATGGATATGAAAATGAAAAACTTCAAGATATTTAAAACTATTCGAGAGATTGATTGACATCTAGGGGCATTTTAAAACCTATGTTTTGTATCAAATCACTTATGGTTTCAATGGAAAATTTTTATGGCTAATTCAAGTGTTTTACATGTTGAATATAAAAGGTTTTTTTCTCTCTCATTGTTTGATACCATGGATATGAAAATGAAAAACTTCTATCTAGATCTATTCTAGAGATATTGCTAATTTTTGTTTTACATACATGTGAATATAAAATGTTTTTTCTCTCATTGTTTGAGACCATGGATATGAAAATGAAAAAATCCTAGATATTTAAAACTATTTGAGAGATTGGTTGACTTGTAGGAGCATTTACTCTTAGGTTAAAACCTATGTTTTGTATCAAATCACTTGTGGTTTCAATGGGAAACTTTTATGGCTAATTTGTGTTTTACATGTTGAATATAAAAGGTTTTTTCTCTCTCATTGTTTGAGACCATGGATATGAAAATGAAAAACTATATAATTGGTTAAAACCTATGTTTTGTATTAAATTACATTTTGTTTCTAAATAAGTTATATGCACATTGAATATAAAATGTTTTTTCTCTCATTGTTTTAGTCCATGGATATGAAAATGAAAAACTTCTATATTTAAAACTATTCAAGAGATTGATTGACTTGTAGGGGCATTTAATCTTAGGTTAAAACCATGTTTTGTATCAAATCACTTATATTTTCAATGGGAAACGTTTATGGCTAATTGAAGTGTTTTACATGTTCAATGACTTGTAGGGGCATTTACTCTTAGGTTAAAACCTATGTTTTGTATTAAATCACTTATGGTTTCAATGGGAAACTGTTATGGCTAATTCAAGTGTTTGACATGTTGAACATAAAAGGTTTTTTTCTCTCTCATTGTTTGAGACCATGGATATGAAAATGAAAAACTTCTATTTAAATCTATTCTAGAGATATGGCTAATTTTTGTTTTACATGTACATTGAATATAAAATGTTTGCTCTCTCATTTTTTGAGTTCATTGATATGAAAATGAAAAAATTCTATTTAAAACTATTCAAGATATTGATTGACATGTAGGGGCATTTACTCTTAGGTTATTTAAACCTATTTTTTGTATCAAATCACTTATGGTTTCAATGAGAAAATTTTATGGCTAATTTGTGTTTTAAATGTTGAATATAAAAGGTTTTTTTCTCTCTAATTGTTTGAGACCATCGATATGAAAATGAAAAACTTCTATTTAGATATATTCTAGAGATATGGCTAATTTGTGTTTTACGTGTTGAACATAAAAGGTTTTTTTCTCTCTCATTGTTTGAGACCATGGATATAAAAATGAAAAACTTCTATTTAGATCTATTCTATAGATATGGCTCATTTTTGTTTTACATGTACGTTGAATATAAAAGGTTTTCTCTCTCATTGTTTGAGTCCATGGGTGTGAAAATGAAAAACTTCTATTTAAAACTATTCAAGAGATTGATTGACTTGTAGGGGCATTTACTCTTAGGTTATTTAAACCTATTTTTTGTATCAAATCACTTATGGTTTCAATGGGAAACTTTTATGGCTAATTTGTGTTTTACATGTTGAATGTAAAAGGTTATTTTCTCTCTCATTGTTTGAGACAATGCATATGAAAATGAAAAACTTCTATTTAGATCTATTCTAGAGATATGGCTAATTTGTGTTTTACATATATTGAATATAAAATGTTTTTTCTCTCATTGTTTGAGACCATTGATATGAAAATGAAAAACTTCTATATGTAGGGGCATTTACTCTTAGGTTAAAACCTATGTTTTGTATCAAATCACTTATGGTTTCAATGGGAATGTTTTATGACTAAATTTTGTTTTACATGTTGAACATAAAAGGTTTTTTTCTCTCTCATTGTTTAAGACCATGCATATGAAAATGAAAAAATTATATTTAGATCTAGTCTAGAGATATGGCTAATTTGTGTTGTACATACATTGAATATAAAAGGTTTTTTCTCTCTCATTGTTTGAGACCATGGATATGAAAATGAAAAAATATATACTTGGTTAAAACCTATATTTTGTATCAAATTACTTTTTGTTTCTAAATACTAGATACATGTGACTGTAGGGACATTTAGATCTATTCCAGAGATTGACTGTAGGGTCATTTAGTAGATATGTCACCTTTCATAAAAGATGAGATCCAGAGGCTACCTGGCCCTTTACAGACTCTGCCTATAGAACTACCATGGATATGGAAATGAAAAACTTCTAATTAGATCTATTCTAGAAATTGAATGTAGGGGCATTTACTAGATTATGTTAAAACCTATGTTTTGTATCAAATCACTTTTGGTTTCAATGGGAAACTTTTGTGGCTAATTTTTGTTTTACATGTTGAATATAAAAGGTTTTTTCTCTCTCATTGTTTGAGACCATGGATATGAAACTCTTAGTTATATAAGCTAATTTTAGTCTCATGAAGTTAAAATTTCTTTCATTCATACATTCATAAATAAAAGGACAGCCAAACAATCAGCCATGCAATGACAACCATTTTATTGTTTTCTTGGAGACTTAACGGTTTCTTGTAAAAGGATCTAGGGATCTCCTTTAATCTCTAATGAAAAGCACTTATTTTTCTTTTCAGAGAACCATGTGCTTGCATGCTTAAATGTTACTTGTTCAACGATCTAATCTTCAATGAATCACAATTATTTTAATTTCCAAACTATTGTTTTCTTTGCTTCTAAACTCATTTTCTCTGCAACTAAATAATGAAACACTCCGGTTCTATATTTCAGGGATTCTCCTGCATTTATGATGCAATGTTGATGTTATATAACAAATATGAGATGCCTAGGATAGAGGCCTCTACTGTTGTGCTATGGAACAACATGAAGAAACTCTCCTATCATATATTTTGAAAATAATCCCCACATTTATGCTGACAATGTCACTGATCTATAAAAAAAGAGGAGCATTGTGCCTCAGTAGCCACCGACCTCTAATGTTTTGTTGTGAAACTACATGTTGAAACTCCCATAACCTAATGGCTATGAGTCCACCCCACCGCAGCAGATCCTGCCATATTTGGTTAGTGATATTTTTAATTAGATCCTAAGCTGAATAAGAAACCAGGTGAGTAAACCAAATTTCAAAGTGTTTTGATATTTTTTGTAAGTTTCCAGATCACTTTCCAACCAGTTTTAGGGATTATTTTCAGGAAATCACAGAATTCATAATAAATATAGAATAAAATTTTGGACATAATAGATGCAATACATTTAAGTATATCTACAATCATAACAGATGCTGCTAAATAAATAAATAAAAAAATATGTATATACATCAAATCAAAACAAATTATGTATAATATAATATTCATTTTTATATTATATATTATTTCTTCTTATGTAATACATCAAATCAAATCAAATCAACTTAATATGTATATAAAATTCATACATAAAACGATGTAATACATATATATAATATTGTATTATATTATATTATATTACTTTTATATAGTATATTAATTACATGTTATTATATAACTTGAATAATATAGTTTTAAATTAATAGTATATTCTATAATTGAGGATTTATGAATTTATATTTATATTTTATTTTAAGTTATTTAAGTACAAAGGACAATTGCATTATTTGTGCAAAGATAATGACTTTTTTCTTGAAAAACTCATTCTTATTTATTGTCACATCAATACAATTTTTTTATTAATTTTATTTTGATACAACTTTTGAATTGAATTTAACCATGGTTTGAATTTTGGTGCAAAAAATGAATTACAAATTCATAAATATTATTTTATTGTTTTAGCTATTATTTTATTATTTCCTTAGGAGGCCCATTTTCGACCTCAAAATCTCCCTAATGCCTATGTTTCTGCAGGAAGCATGGCATACAAAAATAGTCTACCACAAGGTATACACCACAACAAAATAGTGTTGCAGAAAGATAGAATAGGACCATCATGGACATGGTCAGAAGTATGTTGAAGACAAAGAATTTGCCAAATGAGTATTGGACAGAAGCTGTCAATTGTTCATCTTATATTTAAATAGATGTCCAAAAAAAATTGTTATGAATAGAGTTTCTGAAGAAACATTGAGTGGAACAAAGAAGTTTTTCACTCAGATTAGAGTATTTGGATGTGTGGCATACGCACATGTCCCAGATCAATTAAGAAAGAAGTTGGAAAGCAAGGGGGAGAATTGTATCTTTGTTAGATACAGTGATGAATCCAAGGGCTACAAAATATATAATCCATCAACCAAGAAGGTAATAATCAACAGAGATGTGCAGTTCATTGAAGAAGAAGCTTGGGATGGAAGTTTAGAGAAGAATTTGAGTGTGAATACATGTATGTCTAATGAAGAGCAAGAGAAATTGATTGCAGAAAATAATTCCTCCATGGTGGCTCCTCCTCCACCTACACAAGCTCAGTAGAGCACAGCACAACCAAGCAATAGAGCGGCAGTCCAAAATGAAGGAAGTGCTTCTCCAAGCACATGACAGGGATCTGCAACTCCCTAGAGTTCAAGTAAAAATCCAAACACATCAGGAAGATAAAGATTCAGAAATTTGACTGAAATTTATGACCAAGAAGAAGTTAATAATAATACTGGTCTGAATTATTTATTTGCTTTGTTTTGTCATGTTGATGACCCAATGCATTTTAAAAATGCAGTAAAAGAATAAAATTGGATTGACGCAATGAATGAAGAGGTTGGAGCAATAGAAAAAAATGATACATGAGAGTTAGTGGACCTCCAACAAGGTAAATAAGTCATTGGACTGAAATGGGTCTATAAGACCAAAAGCAATGTTGAAGGTAAGATAGAAAGGAATAAAGCAATACTTGTTGTGAAAGGCTACAAGCAATAGCAAGGAAGAGATTATGAATAAACCTTTGCACCAGTTGTAAGGATGGAGACAATGAGGAAGGAAGAGATTATGAAGAAACCTTTGCACCAATTGCAAAGATGGAGACAATGAGGACAAGGTTGTCCATTGCAACACAAAAAAACTGGAAAGTCTTTCAAATGGATGTAAAATCAGTGTTCTAGAATGGAGTGTTGAAAAAGGAGGCATATTTTGAACAACCTCGTGGATATGAGTTAGAAGGCCAAGAGAAAAAAGTGTGCAAGTTGAAGAAAGCTCTTTATGGGCTGGAGTAAGCACCAAGAGCATGGTACAACATGACTGATGCTTCGTTGATGGATAATGGGTTTGACAAATGTGATGGTGAACCAACACTCTACATAAAAGAAAATAACGATAAAATCCTTATTTTTGTTTTATATGTAGATGATTTAATTTTCACAGGAAATGAAGTTTCTCTCATTGTTGATTTTAAAGCAGTCATGAAGAGTGAATTTGAAATGACTAACTTGGGGTTTATTGAGAAATTTTTTGGGAATATAAGTAAATCGAAATGAAAAGGGAATTTTTATTTCCCAAGAAAAGTATGTTGCAGAATTTTTAAAGAGGTTTAACATGCAGAACAAAAAAGTAGCATCAACTCCAACTGTCATGGGGTTGAAGTTAAGCAAAGAATATTGTAGCAAGAATGTCGATTTGATACTGTAAGAGAGCATAGTTGGCAATCTAATGTATTTGACTGCAACTAGGCCTCATATTATGTATGTTGTAAGTTTAATTTCCAGATTCATGGAGACACCAAATGAGACACATTGGAAACAAGCCGAGAGAATATTGAGGTATGTGAATGGAACAAAGGAGTATGGTGTTCTATACTCCTTAACTGGTAATTTTAAGTTGATTGGTTACAGTGATAGTGATTGCGCTGGAAATGTAGATGATAGAAAGAGCACATCTGGATATGTGTTTCATTTGGGATCGGGAGCCATTTCTTTGGCTTCAAAGAAGCAACCAATAGTTTCATTATCAATAGCAGAAACTTAATTTGTGGTAGCAACAACAGCAACGTGTCAAGCAGTATGGATGAGAAGGATGCTGAGAGCTTTGTGTCATGAGCAAGACAAATGAACCAAAATTTATTGTGATAATAGCTCAGCGATTGCATTATCAAATAATTATGTTTTCCATAATAGAACAAAGGACATGGATGAAAAATATCATTTTACAAGAGAATTGGTTAAAAATGGTGAGATTGTTTTGCAGTATTACAGGATAGAGGAACAGTTTGCTGATATCCTCACAAAGACATTGGGACATAAGAGTTTTTCTTATCTCAGACAATGTCTGGGAATGACTGATGGCGGCAGTTGTGATTAAGGGGGAGTGTTGGAATTAACTCCCAACCACTTCCATGAATGAGACAGTGGCAACAGTCCACACTTCATTAATTTTATAGCAAAGAAGGACAAGCCTCAGTTTTCAAATTGGAGGTATTTCACACAAAATATCAGAACAAAGTACCCATAGCCATCCTCTACGTTTGTTTCTTCAACCACCGCATTACTTACCTTTTTTTCCCACAAGCGTAGCCTGCAACTTTTAACTTTTAAACCTTAAGCCTTTCAGAATGTTATGTTTCCGCCGATGTGATATCAATGGGACCCACTTACATCCACCACACATTGCAAACACTTGAATTCCTTTACAAACCACCATTTCCTTTGTTTTATAGATTTCACACTTACCGTGCTTTTCCACTTCGCCACCTACACTTCATAATTCTTAGTGTTTGGCCTTAACACTTCACCAAATGTTAAATCCTCGCTGGTGCAATCTAGTGGGACCCACCTTATCTTTTCCGCATTTGCACCATCGCAATCCTTTGTATTTCGCATATCCTTTTGTTTTCCAGATATCACACTTACCGCTTTTTGCCGCACCGTAGCGCATTGCAAGTTTTACACTTTACTCTTTCGCCTTCAGCTCAAGTATTTGCATTGCAATGCGATAGTGCTACCGCACATTTCAGTCGCAACATTTTAAGTTTACCTTCCACAGCGCGCAAGTTATTTTTCTTGTGATGCGATATCGCCGCCGCATATCGCAATCACACAAGTTTATGTTTTCCATTAAAGTGCCTACGAGTTAAAGTTTAATATCGCCGAAATATGATAAGGGTGTAGATGCAACGTGGTTTCGCAGCCAGAACAAACAAGATTTCAGGTCTGCCAATTTTGTGTTTTGAACTCGTTTGTACGATGTTTCATGTATAAAATGAAATACGGTCTGTGCACCGTTTAATGAAGAAATGGGTCTTTTGACAGCAGAATGACGTTTGGTTGTTGAACATTTGTTCAACATTCAATTTGCATTGATAGCATTAGGTTTTCAAGCTTCGACCATTTTTTATAACTAATGTAATTTCCATAAGTTTATTGTGATGGAATAGAAAAACGAATTTCATTCAACTCTTGTGTTTTACGATGTATGTATGTGTTCGATCATAATTTCCACACTATTTTTGCATTCTCTCGTATTTTGGGGAATCCTCACTTTACTATTAGTTTCATTCAATATTTCCAACATGTATCACCATACCTACATTTTATTTGTTATGTCCTCTAATGAAATGGGAACGGCAATCTAATGGCGAAATGTGAAAGACCTTTGGACGATTATTGAGACTAATAGAAATCATGAGAGCAGACATTGCACACAGAAAACAATAGATTGTATTATTGCCCATCAATCAATAGATATTACATACGTATATATAGTTTAACTCAGATCCAACTAATTCTAATCTTAGAGAGAGAGGTTGAGAGAATCTCTCAACATCCTCCAACAAACCAAACCAAACCCTAATCTTTAGTATGCATCATAAATGAGGCATTATCTCAAACACCCCCCCTTAATGCCTACATTATATAAAACTTACAATATTGAAATCACAATTACAAATTTGTCATTTGTCTGACCTGGTCTTCATCAGCAACTCTACCCACTCTGCAGTCTTCTGGACTCAACTCTTTCTTTCTCCACATCTTCGAGCCTACCTTCCAACTCATTTAAAGTACACCTGCTTCTGACCAGCAATACTGAATTGTAAGACTAAAAAATCTTGACACCCCTGAAGAAGAGTCTCGACACTGAACTACCCTATTGAAATATTTCCATCTGTGAAATAATCCCGAAGAATAATTTTCAACAATCGTATAGGAAAACATTCTAGGTATAGAATATGATTAGCGATCAATCCTACAAAGTGACCTTTACACACTTACAAACTCACAAAGTAAAGGTAACCTGTAATTGTCGATCTTGGAGCACCAAAGTACAACAAGAGTCTACAACATATAACAAATTCTCATAATCAAATTAGCGATACTTTCTCTCGGCACCGTAGAACGTCGAGAAACACTATTTTAAATTTTGTAAATATATTCAATAATTGGTTCTTTATTATAAAATTTTACAAACCAACAAGACAGTACTCTCACCAATAAACCCACAAATCCACAATTCTACATATGAACTTCAAACACCAATCTGTAGCTGCCATTCACCTCCATAAACCTCTCTGGCTTGAACGCCAAAGCGTCCTCTCCTCACGCACGCCGATCTCTGCCAATCACCCATGCGTTGACTATGACCCTTGTTTTCGTAGGAATTGGGTATCCCACCTGAAGGAATCATATCTTTGGTAAAGCAGATTTGCGCAAGGAAATCAACGCAAGCCCCAAATGGTTTACGCGTACAGAATGGATAGATGGCAATGTTCAACAATGTTGTGACACGACGAGGGGGAAATTGCCACAAAACTTAATGCTTTATGTGCACCGGAAATTAGCAGGGATCTTCTCAGAATGATCAAACTCCAACATTTCTGCAGAGCGGCGACGGGAACGTGGTCCTGGAGCACAAAAAATACATGTCCTGCATCTGTGAAGCAATCAGAAGAAACTCAATTATGTCCTTCGGATTCACGGGCTCCTTCAAATCCTCCTCACGACAGGTTGAGCTGACGCAGCAGGTCACAGAGAATGATAACACAGCAGTAAGGCTCATACTGCGTCGCAAAATTTCTTCCCTAGAATGAATATGAATTTTTATATATCTTTTTTTAATCCCTCAGTGAATCCAGATTATCCACGCACAACGATTTCTTCAGATCTGTCGATTTTCAGATAAGGTTATTACGGCTCAGTGTGTGCTCCACCGGCTGACTAGATTCTGTGCACACAATGTTCTGTTCTAGCCAACACTGCCGCTGGCACTGCGTTTCTCCTCTGACTGACGTTGCCACTCAGAGTTTCAACTAACACTGCTCACGTTTTGTCTTTGCCACCATTCACCACACCTGTGTGTTGCGGGCTGTTCACCTGAACCTTTGCATGCCCAGCTAACGCTGCTAATCACACAAAAAAAATAAAATAAAATATAAAAAAGCTTTTACAATCATTGTTTTCTCACATAGTGGCTCTCATACTATAATAGAAATTTATGAGAGCAAAGATTACACACAAGATAATAGATTATATCACTGCAGATCAATCAATAGAGATTACATACGTATATATAGTTGAACTCAGATCCAATTAATTCTAATATTAGAGAGAGGGGCTGAGAGAATCGATCAACATTCTCCAACAAACCAAACTAAACCAAACCAATCTCTAAACTTTAGTATACATCATAAATAAAACATTATCTCAAACAGAGTTGAGAACAATTATGGTGGGACGATCTACCAGTACATAGAACATTGTTCCTTTAATTCTTAGACGTACCGACGTATCATTGAAAAATAATCCTGTGCATTTGATCCTTCGTGCCGGCATTATTGGGTGCACATACCCTTCATTATTAAATATTTACAATGAGAATACACGGCACGATTAATAAGTATGATGAACTGTAATGTTATGTATGAAGCACGCTTGCTAATCTTTTATATTCGTCCCATGGTTTTATATACGTTATACTATATCATAAATGAATTACTAAGAATATTGATAAAAATTTATGGAAATGCTTGGGTGATATTATCATTTTGGGTTTTGTGATTTATGTATTAAAATAGGCGTTTAAAGTGCAGCTGCTAATATAACATAATAACATTTTTAGTTTTCTGAGTGAGCCCATAGGCCCTTACCGTTCGATACAGGGAAGATGTTGACGTGTAATAAATATATTTAAATGTATGGCTAGCTTGAAAACGTTTAACATCTCCGACGGAGTTCTGAATACCTTTATGGGCGTCCAATAATCCATACTCGGATGGAAATTCAAAGATCAAATAAAGAGCCTTCTACCATTGGACTTTACAAAGCGGTGACTTTCACCTCTGACATCTAATTAGCTCATGTCTTTTTTTGTAGTGCGTTGAGAAAAAGGTTAGGATTTCAAAAAAATGTTCCATGATTACATTAATTTAGGTCCAACTTTTATCTGTTGGAAAATGACGATGGTGCATTTTATACTTTGCAGAGCTTGAAAACGAATTCTCAGAAATGCAGTAGTCTAAAAACACTAAAAAAAAAAACTACATAATTTAGAAGTTGGTGGTTTTTGAAAATTTGGGTTATAGTAATTGAATTTCAGTCATAAAGATTTTTATGCTGAATTTATTTCCATTATAAAAATTGCAATTCAAACACTCAAAATAGTTAATTTTTTTATTTTTTTTTAATCATATTTTCGCAAAAAAACACTAAAAAAAATTATAAGAAGCATAGAAAGATTGAAATTCAAACACTCAAACTAGTTAAATCTTTTATTTCTTTTTAACCATATTTTCGCAAAAAACACTAAAAAAATTTGTACGAAACAGAGAAAGTTATCAGAAGCACTTTCGAATAATTAAAAACCCTTTTTTAAAGATTTACGTCATTTTATCAACTACCAAAATTTAAGAGGAAAGGGATTTTCTGAATAAAGTTTAGGCCTTCCTTGAATTGATGCCCTTATAGAATAGAATTCTATGAACTAATTTAACATATCTATTGGATAGGTTTTCGGAGCATTCACTAAAACTAGCATATATATATCTAACATTGAGATTTTAATTGGAAAATAACTCTAGCTAAAGTCTCGTGTACATCATATTTGGTAAAAGTTTATATTAATCTATAAATTTAATTTTAAGAAACATAATAATATACAAGTGTTTTAGATAAATTATATAATATTTCTATACCTATCAAAAATAATAATAATAATAAAATTAAAAAAATTATATAAATAGAATGTATGTACATATAATTGCATGAATATAAAAACAACAATATAAAGCATGATGTGAATTGATTTGAAAATCCAACCAAGATCATAATTATTCCAGTTTGAAGCTAGATGATAAAATAGTCATAAGGCTAAGAATGATGAGATAAATTCACAAGAATAAATTAAAAAAAAAAAAAAGCAAACTAAAAATAGATTATTTTTATATTTCTAGAAATACCTTTAAGTTAGTTGATTTCAGAAACTATTAGAATTTACAAACTTGAAACCAGTGACTTTCACACTCTTCGAAATGAATCCCCAATTATTAAGGAAAGAATTGATCTCAGTTGTGTCTCTTGATTCCAGTTCAGCTCAAACTACCAAAATTCCTCAAATCAAATCTAACTTCTCTATCAAATCAAAGCCTGGTTATCAAATCGAATGTGTTAAATCTTCTAATAAAATTTATAAAAGAAACAAACATTGAACGATGAACCAAAGAAAGAAACAAACAAACATGCATGTCAAATAGAACAACGCAGGAAAACTTGTTTCTCAGAAATAACTTGCATGAACTTCCATATCTGCAAATGTGTTGAAATTTATTTCAGCAGTGTGTTGGTTTCCTTTTGTACTGAGTTCCTTTTGTGGAATCTGAACAGACAGCTATTTCAATTTAACACATTGTGAAATAAAGCGTAATAACACAGTAAACATACTCATGAACGCATGCTTGACATACAAATACACATAAACATCAATGCTGCAAATATTAAGATGAGAAAAATATTAAAATTACATTTATTAATTATTCTAGAAAACTACATTGAAATTGCAATTATATATATGTGAAATATTAGGCTTTTTTATTAGGAGAATCACAAATCATTAGGTTTGTTATATTAATATCATTATACCGTAATAATAATAATAATAATAACATAAGGCAGTGCTATGATCCACAGCGTTAACAACAGAAATCTGCTTGTAAAAAAAATTATTTATTTATTGATCTTCCCGAGGGCTTTTCGTAACAATGTTTCACGTTGCTGTGATTGATTGTTTGATTTTTGAATTGAGGAGGATATCATTCTTGGATTTTTTTGAGTGCTAACAGGGGCATTCCAAAAGAGCACGTGCTAAGTTGCTAACAACGGCCAAGGGCGGAGGACCTTTCATAATTGTAGCACTAAGTTATTTCTCTTGTAATTTTTACTTCGATCTTTTTAATTAATGTTAATGTTGATTTTATTAGAATAAAATCAACAAAATGAAATAGTAAATTTGTATTCATGTTTTGTAAAAAAATTAATAATTTAACTATGTTTTAAACATATAATTTAGAATTATATGTAAAAAGTTAGTGGTTTAAATTTTAATTTAAACAATCTTATCAAAAAAAAATTAATTAATTAAATTTTAGTATATAAAAACACACTAAAATGTTTATATATATATATATATATATATATATATATATATATATATATTCATTCTATGTGTAAATTTCATATTGAACATAACATTAACAAAATATGGATCTCTATTTGAATGGTTTACAAGGCACAATACTTGGTAAGGTTTTGCAAATGGGGTAGCAAGCTAAGTGGAACTAATTGTGGAGAAAAGTCCACAGTTAACCACGAGGCGATGTGGGATGGGTGACCTCCAAGGAAATATTGGTTATCCGGTGCATGCCCCGAAACTGATGATTGAAGCTATGTGATTCAACTCACTAATTTAAATCTCACTTCTTCATCACTACTTCTCATGGAAATGGCCATAGATGAATGATATCTCATCCCCGAAAAAATGATATCTATTATAATGCACTTGAAAAGGTAAATTTTATTTTTCTATATGTTTACACATTTAACTATTTAACTATTTCACATGTCAACAACATATTAAACATTTAAGGAAATACAAATTTCCCACATCCTTCGTGTGAAAAAACACCCATGAATAGAATATAGATTTAGGAGTTGTCTACGGACTTAATAGAATAGTCTGGATGGCATTTTTTTGCCAGAATCTGGTCAAAAGAAATTCAAAGTTTGAATTTCATTTTTGATAATGGAAATGGATTCATCATTATAAAAAAGAGATTCGGAAGGTTATTCTGTGGGTTTTCTAGAATTTTTGGGTTATTCTGTGGGTTTTCTAATATTTTGTTTATAACAAAATTATAAAAGTTGTTTCTATTAATATTTATACATCTCCCTCATTAATTATATATATATAGATATTTCTCTTTAAATTTTTCTATAAAATTATATTTTTTTTAATTTTCAAGAAAAATTGAAATTTACATAAGCACATTCCAAAAGAATTCTTCCCTCCATCGAGCATAAAGAAAAAATAAGTAAAAAACAATATTTTAAAAAAATATAGCCGACCCACAAGATCAAAATATAGTTATATCATAGTTGGCATCTTTTATATCCAGGTGGGAATTTATATATTTTATGCAAGCGGGTAATGGAGGTAGAAGTGTTATTTGACTAACAACCTCTAATAGACTAGACGAAAGTAGTATCACCATCTTACTCTATATAAAAAAACATATGTCACAAAAAGTATTTTAGTACACAATCTAGGTATCTAGAAAGTAAAAACATTTTGTATAAAATTTCATATCAAGGAAAGGCTCATGCTCGTATGTTTGTATTGTCCCTTCTATGAGTTCATTGATCTTCCATCTGCCCTGATATTTTAGAGAACCCTCTTTTGATAGTATGTTTTCATCTATGTTCCATTTCCTAAAATATTTGGGGGTTGTTAAATACCATTTATTGCACCATTTATTACATTATCCTCGGGTTCGTGATCATATCGCGTGTCCTCCTCCACTTCCATTGAGTTTGATTCCTAGTTCTGATCCATCCTTGCATACACTGGCTCTATAATAGGTGCACCCAAATGATAAGAGGCCCTGGACATATAAGCAACTTCCTAAAATCCACACTACCCCCCCATCGCCTTCAAAGTTGAGCTCTGTATTCTTTTTTCCTCTATATCCCAAAGGACTGTCTTTGACCATGTGCCCAATCCTGTGGAATAATCTGCATCAGAACATACTGTTGGAGAGACAGAGGATTCAATCACACAATAAACACGAATATTTCACACACGAACAATGAGCTGCTGCTCTTCTATTAATCATAAACTTCTGAATCATAAAGCTCTCTTACTCTCTTAAAAACAATGAACCCGTGAAGGGTATTTAACCTAATTGACATGCAAACACTCTCACACAAAACTGGACTTAATCAACTCGCTAACTCGCTCACCAAATATAACTGAAACTGAACTCAACTAACTAACTCCACTTCACTGCATGAAGAAGTAATTATATATTTTAACACTCCCCCTTAATTACGACCTCTAAACTAAAACATAACTCATGACAACTCAAACATGCCTGCTGGTCTATGTCTCAGCTAGGCTTACAACTCCCAAGTTTCTTTTGTGAAACTGAAACAAATCTACTGCTAATGGCTTTGTAAATATATCAGCCATTTGATCACTCGTTCTACAAGGCTTCAAGTGAACTTCTCCATTGTTCACTAATTCTCGAATAAAATGATATCGAGTATCAATATGCTTGCTCTTTTGATGAAACACACTATTCTTGGATAGTGCAATTGCTGATGTGTTGTCACAGTATATCGCTGTTGATCCTTGCTTTTTCTGCTTGAGTCCATCCAATACTTTTCTTAACCATACTGCTTGACATGCTGCTGAAGTTGCTGCTACATATTCTGCTTCTGCTGATGATAGTGTCACAATAGGCTGCTTCTTAGATGCCCATGCTATCACACCTGAACCAAGATGGAAAACATAACCGGATGTGCTCTTCCGATCATCCAAACTTCCTGCAAAATCACTATCTGTATATCCAATCAATTCTTTCTGTTCTGTAGTTGCATACATTATGCCATAATCTCTGGTTCCTGCTATGTATCTCAGAATTCTTTTTCCAACACTCCAATGTGTGTCTTTTGGAGTCTCCATGAATTTGGAAATCAGACTCACTCCCTGCATAATATCTGGTCTTGTAGCTGTGAGATACATGAGGCTGCCAAACAATCTTTTGAATAGAGTTGGATTGACATCTGCCCCTTCATCATCCTTACTCAACTTTGTACCTGTTGCAACTGGTGTAGGTACAGGTTTGGAATTATCCATCCTGAATCTTTTCAGCAAATCTGTTGCATATTTATTTTGACAAATAAAAATGCCTTTTTCAGATTGCTCAACTTCAATGCCAAGAAAATATTTCATGAGACCTAGATCTGTCATCTCAAATTCTTTCATCATGGCTGCTTTAAATTCATCTATTTCAAGATCACCTGTAAAAATCATATCATCAACATATAAGCAAACTATCAAAATCTGCCCATGCTCATTTACCTTTGTGTATAAGGTAGGCTCAATGCTGCTTCTGCAAAATCCATTCTTGATCATATAACTGTCGATTCTGCTATACCATGCTCTAGGTGCTTGCTTCAGTCCATAGAGCGCTTTCTTCAATCTGTAAACTTTATCCTCTTTTCCTTCAATTTCGTAACCTGGAGGCTGCTGCACATAGATTTCTTCTTCTAGAATTCCATTCAAGAACGCTGATTTGACATCCATCTGATACACTTTCCACTTGTTCTGAGCTGCTGTCGCTAGAACTGCTCTTACAGTATCCAATCTGGCTACCGGAGAAAAAGTTTCTCCAAATTCTATTCCCGGTTGCTGCGAGAATCCTTTAGCTACAAGTCTTGCTTTAAATCTGTCAATCTCACCTTTCTCATTCACTTTAGTCTTGTATACCCACTTCACACCAATGAGATTTTTATCTTTTGGTAAATCAACCAAATCCCATGTATCATTCTTTTCAATGGAATTCATCTCTTCATCCATGGCTTGCACCCAATTGTCATCTCTGATTGCTTCTTCAAACGAAGAAGGTTGGAATGCTAACAATGCAAAATTTGAACTAACATCCAAATCATCATAAATATCCTTCAAACTTCTCATCTTTTTCTTACCTGATTCACTGCTTGGAGAATTCTGATCTGTGGATCTTCTTGAAGATCCATGCTGCTCTGAAAATCTTGGAGTCCTTGCTGGTGTGACTCTGTTTGGTGTCTGCTCTTTTGGTTCTTGCTGCTCCTCTTCTTCTACAAGATCATCCTCCATCAATGGTGTTTGAGCATCGGTTAGTGTGTCTACAGTCCCATTCCATGACTCTTCTTCTTTGAACACAACATCTCTGCTAATGATTGTCTTCTTTGTGACAGGGTTATACAGTTTGTAAGCTTTTGAATGCTCACTATAACCAGTAAATATACATTTTTCACTTTGATCATCTAATTTGCCTCTTATTTGCTTAGGCACATGTGCATAGGCTACACATCCAAAAACTCTGAAATGAGATACACTGCAAGACATACCTGACCATGTTGCTTCTGGAACTCTGTTCATCACGCTCTTTGTAGGAGATCTGTATATCACATAAACAGCACATGCAACTGCTTCTGCCCAATACTCATTAGACAAGTGTCTTCCTTTCAACATGCTCCTTGTCATGTTCATGATAGTTCGATTCTTCCTCTATGCTACACCATTCTGCTGTGGTGTGTATCTGGTCGTAAACTGTCATCTGATTCCATGTTGTTTGCAGTACTCATGGAATGCCTTCGAATCATATTCGCCACCACAATCAGATCTCAATACCTTGATCTGTCGATCACTTTGGTTCTCCACCAAAGCTTTGAACTCTTTGAATTTTGCAAAAGTTTCAGACTTCTGCTTCAAAAAGTAAACCCAAGTCTTCCTACTGTAATCATCAATAAAGGTGAGGAAGTAACAACTTCCACCAATTGACTGTGTCCTCATAGGTCCACACAAGTCGGTATGCACCAATTCAAGTGGTTTCTTTGCTCTGTAAGAAACTCCTTTCGGGAAAATTTCACGGTGTTGCTTGCCTAAGATGCAACACTCACACGTGCTAGTAGGCTCTTTGATGGGAGGTAGACCTCTCACCATCTGTTTCTGCTGCAATAATTTTAAACCGGAAAAGTGCAAGTGTCCAAACCGAAAGTGCCATAACCAGTATGCATCAGAACATGCAGTTGTAAAAGAACTAACCTGATCATTGTAATTCATAATGAGAGGAAAGAGTCTGTTCCTCGTCATCTGCACCTTTGCAATTAGCTGCTTGCTTGGGGATTTGTCGTAAATAACACATTGTTGCCCTTGAAAGATAACTTTGTATCCTTTCTGCATCAGTTGGCCAACACTAATCAAATTGTGTTTAAGCCCAGGGACATAGTATACCTCTGATATGGTCTTTGGATCCCCCTGCTTGGTCACAATGTTGACCACTCCTTTGCCATCTACAGCCACAGTCTTGTCAGTACCCAACTTGACCTCTGTCTACACTGTGACATCCAAATTAGCAACCAAATCCTTGTTGCATGTCATGTGGTTACTGCAACCACTGTCTAATAGCCAGACCTTATCAGACGGTGCATGCATGGTGTTGCATGCTAGAAACATAGAGTCAGTATTTTCTGCACTGACATTAGCTCTCTGATTGCCTTGATCTGCAATCTTCTTCCTACAATCACGAGCATAATGACCAAATATACTGCAGTAATAACACTTTACCTTTGATTTGTCAGACCTTTGATTATTATGAAAGCTTCTGCTGCTGCTGCTGCTTCCACGTTGATGCTCATGATCATCTCGGCCATCTCTGTGACCGCCATAGTTGTTGCCTCGTCCTCTGCCTCTCGATCGATTTCTTCCTCGACCTCTTGAAATATAGACTTGACTTTGGAAGGCTGTTTCCAAAGTGGAATCCTTATTTCTGTCTATCCTTGCTTCATGCGATAGAAGGGATCCCATCAATTCATCAATTGTCAATTTTTCCAAGTCCTTTGCTTCTTCGATGGCTGCTACCACAACATCAAATTTGGTAGACAGGGATCGAAGAACCTTCTCAATCACTGTTCGATCTTGAACATCTTCACCATATATTTTTAACCGATTGACGATAGACATGACCCTATTCATGAAGGAATCAATGTCCTCTGTCTCCTTCATCTGCAAACTTTCAAAGTCTCTCCTGGTGTTCTGCAATTTAACAATGTTAACTTTAGCCATACCTTGATAGCTTTTCGCCAAAGTGTCCCATGCCTCCTTTGCTGACGAGGTTATCATGATCTTCTGGAACACGGCTCGATCTACTCCCTGTTGGATCAGAAGCAATGCTTGCGCATTCTTCCGCTTATCTTTCTTCCACTGGTCCCTCTCTGCATTACTGAGGGCTCGTTCTTCTGCCTCATCTTGAGGATCTGCAAACCCATACTTGACATGATCCCAAACATCATGGGCTTTGAGCATAGTCTCCATCTTAATGGCCCACATATCGTAGTCTTTCCCATTGAAAGATGGAATTTGTGGCTGAAAATTTGATGTGGCCATCTTGCCCAAAAAAAAATTGTCTCTGACAAAAAACCCTAAATTTCTCTCTTTTTTTTTTCAATCTCTCAATAAAACCCTAAATTTTAAAAAAAAATTCTTGTCCCTTATTTTTATAAAAGTCTATAAAAAACCTTTATAAAAAAAATCCTTTGTATTTTTATAAAAGTTTAAAAAAAAAACTTTATAAAAACTCTTTATAAAACACCCTTTGATTTTTTTGTTATATATATATAAATCTTTATAAAAAAGATTATATATAAAAATCTTAAAAAAACTTATGAATACGTATTGCCTCTTTGATTGCCCACACGTATTGTTTTGCTTTATAAAAAGACTTGTGAATAAAACAAAAACACTCATGCACGTTTTTTCATAAAGCGTATAAAACAAAATCACGTGCTTTCGCGTTGCCCGTGTAATATGTAATTGTTATTGGACGGGTTCCGCACCCACGAGTAAGCGAATGCTGCGTTCTAGTTCCGTACGTCCGGTGAAGGGTAAGGTGCGGTCCAAATTCGAATTTTCTGAATTTCGTAACTTTGCCGAATCTCCGCAACTCTTTCTGGGAGAGGCTGCGGTTTTTCCTTGCGGATCTCCGCAGGTCCGACACTTAAAACGTGCGGATCGCGAGTAAAAAATTTTATTTTTTTTTGTGTAAAAAAAAAAAAAATCGGCCTTTTTCTTTTGGCCTGCTTACGGGTTCTGCTCGCCCATGGATCTCTGATCCTTCCTCAGCTTTGATACCACTTTGTTGGAGAGACAGAGGATTCAATCACACAATAAACACGAATATTTCACACATGAACAATGAGCTGTTGCTCTTCTATTAATCATAAACTTCTGAATCATAAAGCTCTCTTACTCTCTTAAAAACAATGAACCCGTGAAGGGTATTTAACCTAATTGACATGCAAAAACTCTCACACAAAACTGGACTTAATCGACTCGCTAACTCGCTCACCAAATATAACTGAAACTGAACTCAACTAACTAACTCCACTTAACTGCATGAGGAAGTAATTATATATTTTAACACATACATTATTCATAATCCAACTATTGTAAATTATAGTCGTCGTGAAAATATAATTTCATATTTTCAAACAAAAATTCCTGGGGTTCTAACTTTACTAGGATTTTGGTCGCATTTTTGGTCCTCGTGGAAATAAAGGACATTTCAATCTAAAAATATTCTGCAATTCTATCTCCAGAGGCGTTAAAAACATCCTCTGTCCACATTTTTGGTAGAAGGGTTATTTACATTACCCACACTATGACTTCCTCCAATTTCTCCTTGCTTGTGTCAAACATGGGGTTCCATATCTTAAGAAAGATAGGGGGTGATCCCATCCTCCAATTTCTTCTAATCACCAATGAAAATTCCTCTGCATATTTGAGGCATAGCATGAACCAAAAATGGATAAGGACTATCACCTATGTATCACTCACCCACAGATTCCCCCCAAGTATACTTGACCCATTCACCGATTTCCTTTCCCGTGAAAAAAATTCCTTTCACTCTTACCACAAGGATATGTTCATAGGCCTACATACCTGAATCGAAGTGTATATCTGCCCCAAAAGATAGGTTGTTTTCCTTAAATTTTGTCCTTATACCTCTGTCTTTCTTCTCCTTTAAGCTAGTTTTATGAGTATCCTCTCCCTGAGATTTGAAATCCTACCATTTTAAGTGCTAACTCTGGTCTACAAATATTTGGATGTTCATACCAATGGTCTCTCCCACTCGAGAAATTCCATCCCCTACTATCACAATTTGCATAGTTGCATATTGATGTTTTCTCCCACACCATTAGAGCCTCTCTTGTGATGTAGATCCATGGTGGCAGGAATCAAACTCCCCCAACTTTGAGATATTGTCAAGTTCGAGGATTAACTCACAAAAAGGGTTGAGAGAAGATGAAAACAAGTTTCCTCCTCTTCTTTCATTAACTACTCCACTATTTTTACCAAAAATACGCGTTCCCCTTTGTCAATGAAGTTTACTCCTGTTAAATTATCCTTCGGGATATATTGTAACATTAGTAGATTATAATTTATAGTTTGGGTAGTTTTCTGAATATAGTTAGGAAAACCACCAATACTTATGATCCGGTAACTGTATTTTCTTATAGAAATACTTTATGATTGCACTCAATAACATAATTTTTTCATTGTGGAGTTCATTGGGCCTGTAACAGTGGTATCAGAGTGGGAAAGGTTTATGCCTCCCATTGGGTCTATTTTGAACTCCATTGGCCTTTCATTGGTGTGCCTGAAGACATGGACGATGGTGGATCATGTTGGACCTGAAAACATGGAAGAATTGGAATTAGGCCTGGGTTGACCGCACATTGGCAAATTTTTCAACCGACCGGAGTGCGTTAAATGGTTTACATGACCACTATTAGCAGTATTTGAAACCACTGTGGATTCCCCCGTATTGAATGTGAATTATTGATTTACGTGCTAATTATTTTCTTGATATTGCTCCCAGAGACCACCTTCCTTGTTAACGTCCAACACGTATTGTGCCTTCATGCACCATTGATCGAAGGGTTTCTCCAAATTACACAGAGAATGGCGCGTTAGTTTGAGGATTCTCACGATGTTGAGGGGGTTGTCCATATGGTTGAGATAGAGCCAAATCCGGATGCCTTGATCAAAGTTGTTCCGGATTATGTGACCATCGATGACGTACCTCTCTGATATCAGAGGCACATTGTAGGAGTGTCTCATCGATTACATTGGTTGTTAGGCTAAGTCATTAGAGGTATTTCTTGTTAGCATAACCACTATGTTGGTGGATAGACCTATTTTTCATTTTCGATGTAGCACACATTTGGCAAATTCTATATACATATATACATGTTTTTCCTGATGCTATTTAATATTCTCGTGATGTTATAGTTTCATTTTTTACATATGATGCAAATATCTATCTAATACATAATTTTTTTAGTGTATTTATTACTGGATTTAGATTTCTTGGAATATGTTGATAAGTAATGTAATCAAAATTTCTTTCGAAGAGATGAAAATGTAGATAGATACTTAAAATACAAGGGTTTCTGACCGAATAATGCCTATTTATATATAATACAATGAGTTGTGAATCAAGTTTGAAAACTAACGCCCTTATTGTAATATCAAAAACTTTCAATAAAATTTCAATAACTGCACTATATTTGGCGATTTTTCTAGTTGTTCGACCTAGAGATATGCCATGTAAACTCACTAATTGGAGCATAAAAAGCACACACAATGGAAGATAGGCTTTGTTTTCTACAACAAGTTCCATCAGTAAAACCAACATGATCAAGAGGGTTCGTCAACATCTACAAACCAAGCAGAACATGGTAAGAAGGGGAAAACATGTTTGAAAAAAGGAAAACAAATCACACCTAAAACTGCACACAAATGAAATGCACAATAATGTAAAAAGTGTCCATGTGAAATGAAGCATAATACTTCTTAAGGTAGAGCCCATTATGGGGCTCAGCCAATTGATTCCTCTCATAGTCTACTAACTCATAGGCACCCTTTTTTAGTAATCATTTAACAATATATGGTTTGTGCCACATAGGTTCGAATTTCCCAACTCCTAATTTATCATAAGATTGATCATATAAAAGGAAAAATTCACCTTCAGCATATACACGAGGGGTCAAATTTTTTTTGTATTGCACTTTAACCCATATTTTATGATTCTTAGTGACCAGAGCAGAAACTTGACAAGTCTCACCAAGACATTCCAGATAAAGAAGTTTTTCCTCCTCATGTGAACTACCAATGAGTAATTCAACATCTAGTTTCAATTAAGGAATATCACAATTGATTGTGAGAGTGGATTCTAGACCATAAACCATTTGAAAAGGCATAAATCTAATTGTTTTGTTGGTAGCAGTTTGGTATGCCCATAAAGATGAAAAAACATAATATGTCACTTTCTTTTGTGCATTCCAATGGTCTGCTGAAGCATAGTAACTGAAAATTTATTGATTGCTTCAACTTGGCCATTGGCATGTGGATAATAAGGATTTGAGCAATCGTGACATAGTTCCAACCTAGCAGTAATTTGGGTCATCCTATAGTTCTATAATTTGGAGCCATGGTCGTTGACTATGGCTTAACGAGCACCAAAATGAGTGATAATGTGATTGAAAATGAATTGAGCCACAGTTTCAACGTTAATAATGCATGCAGTCATTTCCCTTACCAATTTAGCGAAATAATACATAAAAAAAATGATGTCCCCATGCCCGCCGACCGAGCGAGGTTAGATGTCATGAAATCAATGCCCAATTTGGAAAGTGGATCAACGATGATATCTGGGTGTAAGGGAGCGGGTGGGGATTGTTGTTTCCGATTATAAATTTGGCAAGCATGATATTTTTGAGCTACAAGAATTCAATATTTCTAAATTGAAGGCCAAAATTAACCATCGCGAATGATTTTAAGAGTTGTAGAATAACCTAATATATGACCACCACAGGCTCCATAATGGTAGTCATTCAGAGCTTTCTCAGCTTCCACATCAATTAAGCACCGTTGAGGGATGAAATCCCCACCAAGGTGATATAATGTATCTCCAACAATATGATAGGGCTGGGATTGGTATTAGACTCGTCGTTTTTCAGAGTGAGACAAATCTGTTTGAAAGGTCTAACTTTGGAGATATATGATAACATCTCCATACTATGGATCATGGGTGTTACTAAGGAAGACAGATTCATCTCGAATCAGCACAACATATGATACTAGATTGATATTTCCATGTAAATGAACATCTCTTTATAAAAAAATTTCCTTAGAGTTAGGATAAAAGAGTTAAGAAGATTTTGTGTCCTCACAGTAACCAACAAATATCAATTGCTGACTTTTATTTTCCACGGATTTTTTTTTTTCATCTAGAATTAATTCCCAAGCTGGACTACAAAATACCCTGAAAAATATATATCAGGATTCTCATGTGTCCAAACTTCCATTCGAGTCATATTTTTAACTTCCTTATGAGGATTCATGTTTTTAATGTAATTAGCACAATTAACTACTTCGACCCAAACTCTAGGTGCCAAGCAAGGAAAATTTTAAGGATGAAAGTGTATCTTAAAGTTTAGAAACCTTGGCGAATCTTACTAGTCCCTAATATGCAAACTATAAAATGTTTGAAAATATTTTTGTAAAAACATATAGATTTCTAATGATTTTATATTATTATATACAAAACTTTGGCAATTTTTTAGGTAAAATAATTTTGTACTATAAAATTTTGGCGAATCATTTTAAAAAATAATGGAAATTGGCGAATCTTTTTTTTGAAAAAAAAATGGAAAATTAGCCCACATACGAATATTATACCCTAAAAATTTCCTTGGTGCCAAATTATTGGAATGAATCATGCAATTAACCATCTCCTTAAGTTTTACACTCTTCCATTAAGATACACCATTTTAGTGAGGGGTGTATGGAACAAAAAGTTGATGAGGAATGTCATGATCTTTGGAAAATCTTTGAACGCCTTACTGACATATTCCCCCCCATTATCTATGTGTATATTTTTAATGGAACATGAATATCATTTCTCAAAAATAAGTTTAAATGTCTTTAAGGTTGCAAAGAGTTCACTCTTCTACTTGATAAAATACAGCCAAGAGTACCGTGAAAAATATCAATAAAAATTAATGCATATTGGGCCCCTGAAAAAGAAGGAGTTAAAAATGTCATTATATCACTATGCACCAACTTAAGAGGTCCTTTTTCCCTTAAGTATTTCCATTTATGAAAGGGATCTTGGTGTCATTTGGGAAGGGAATATCCTGCACAAACTACATCAATACATGAAACCTTAGGAAGGCCTGAAACAAAATTTTGATTGTACATCCGCTGCAAATATCTATAATTGAGATTACCAAATATTTCATGCTAAAGCTTACTCAATGAATCAGCATGAGCTATAAAATAATAAGTAGAGGAAGGCTCGAAGCATACAAAATTATATAATTTTGGAGGAATGATTAGGCTATCCAATAAAAAAAACAATTGAAATATCATGTATCTCTCTAATCACTACATTTGGAGAAAAATCTACATTTTCCCATTTCCAGAATGACAGATGTGATAAATGGAAAATAAATTTTCAGTTTCAGGGACTAGGAGCACAATTTTAATGCACCCACTTTTCGTCTCTACAGTTCCTGGTCCTAAGATTTCAAGTTGTGCAGAGTCACAACCTACAATTTGTAATATGTCTCTATGAGATATAGAGGGAAGGAGTTCTTGAGAAGGAGTCATATGATGTGAAGCTCCTGAATCAAGTATCCAATTCTCTGTACATTACATATAGCTTGGGTCGATAGAGCATGTCCCTTTCCTATTGAAATATTATGCTTATTCATGGCCTCTTCTAAGGAATTGAACATTTTCCAACATTATACTTCAGTGTACCATTGTTTGCCACTAAAAGTACAAATTTCATCTGTTTAGGTCTTCTACTTTTACTGTTTTTTGTTTCTCTTTTGAAAAGGATCCTTCATTCTTCGAAAATGGAGGAGAAGAGTTAGTATTCTGATTAGGCTTGGAGGGAGACTCATGGTCTTGTGGAAATATTCTCTTTGGTTGTGTTGTCCTTTGAGATGATTTTGGTCAATAATCATGTCAAAGCATCTAAAATGTTTGTTTGTGTTTTGAAATATTTTGGAGGACCAATGTGCAAGATTGATTTTAATCAAATAGTTAAGGTTTTAAATCTTACTCATAATATCAATAATTTAAAGTCAAGGTTGCTTGTTGATATTGTAAAATAATTAGGCTTTCATGATTTCGATTAAGTAGAATAAGAATATATGATTATTAAAAATTCAAATTGAACTATTCATTAAACCATAAGCTTGAAAATTAAATGGTTTTTAGAAGTTCAACAAAATATATTTAACATCACCAAAATACTGATAATTTATTGATAAAATGGATCTATTTTAAAATATTTTCAAAAAAATCATTCTTTATAATAATTATAACTTCAGGAGGAATTATAAGGTTGCTGAAACACAATCAACCTCACCTAATTATTTTGATGATAGTTAAACATATGAAGAAACATAATGATAGAAAACTGGAAACCTCACAGGAAAGACAGAGTTGTACAAGATGATTTCAGAATCCTTCTTTGTATTATCGATGATCAACAAAACTTAGTACAATTTCTGTTCACAAAATCTTCTTATCCAAAGGGTGCAACCCTTCATAACTCGTGCAAAGAGTTATTTATACTAACTTATGAAAAATTGGAAATATCTTAACTAAGCATACAATAATATAATAATGAGAATAAAATAAGGAGATAGATGATGAAGTGTCTCTGTTATTCTGGAGGTTGTTGATGATTCGACCTCTTTTGATGAAAACTACTACTAACTTGTCCTTTCTCGCTGGAAGCTGTTTTTTACTTGGCTCTACAAAATTGGGTGTGTTGGCATGTTGTAAAATTGATTTTCACTGGATAGTTTCACAAAAATTATCCCACTGTTCTTCACTCAGAATTTCAAAATTCCACATTTTCCTGAAAACTTCATCCACCTCAGTAAATCTGTCAAAAATTGGTTTTGGGAGGAACAACTGTTTGTTTTGATGCTAAATAATTAAATCAAACTGTAAAGCTTCAAGAAAATCTTTTCCTGTGATGTTACCCTTAATACCTGAAAATTTTGTTTTATCTATTGGAATTGTATACAACTTTTTGCAATAATCTTGTAACTTGACCAATTTATCATCTGATCCAACTAAACCTGGCAAACCTTTTTGACTTCAAATATTAAATTTAGTATGAAATATTTTGACAATGACATTTAACGCTTCACACTAGGTCTGCATCTGATTGATCAAGTTCCTCTTCTGCAAAACTTTCTTTATCTCCAGAATAGTTGCAGTCCTGTCTGAGATATTAATTTCTTCCAACTCCTCCCTGTTCTTTGAATTAAGAACCCTAATCATATCTGAAACTTCACTTGGTATCCCTTGGAGTTGGTCTTTTCCTTCCTGAATTATTGTTCTGCATCTAATGATAATTTCCTGCTGCTTGAATATGATCTGAATGGATTTCCAAATTTTAGTAATGGACTCATTGATACTTTCCCAAATACTCTTCTTAGCTTCTCCTAAAGTTGATGCCATTGGAGCTTCACTTTCCAGTCAGTTTATTATAATATACAATTGATTAGTCTTTTGCATTTCATTTAGATAGAAATTATCATTTCTAATCTTTTGGGACTCGAGAAGTTGAAACTTCTGACTTATATTTTCATTTTCTTGCTTCTGAGTGGCTAATTATTGAGACTGTTGTACTGGATCAGTCATGTCTAAGTATGCTGAGGTTTCTGCACCTACAAAATATGTCTGATTTGATGAAGTGGGATCAGCAATCACCTGGAGTGTTGATTTCTCTTTCAGCAGTTCTTCAATCTGTTCTTCCATTTTTCTAATCTGCATATTTTGGTCAATGATTAGCTTAAGCATTTCCTCTTTGACAGATTCATTATGTACCATCTCTTTGGTCTGTGGGTCTTCAGTCAAAGGCATCTTAAGTTGCTTTCGAAGAGTATAAATGTCTACATTTTTCTTCTTGATTATCTCTTCAGCTGCTTTGCAGTCAGTAGGATCATATCCTACTTTTATTACAAGTTCCTCCAATGTCTTTATCCTGTTATCTTTAGACAAACAAGAGATTTTCTCAATCTTCAATTGGGACTACATATTTGACAGTGCTACTTTTGATTTTGAAAGAGCCATAGGTGTTGTAGTCATTGTTGAGTATAATATTTCTCCTAACTTCCTGTGCGTATCCATTTGATCAATCGGATGTATTTGTCTTGCATCAAATGAAAGAACAATCTTCTTGTAATCTGCATGAATTTTCATAAATGGCATTGTTGCTTCAAAGAATGCCATCTGCATTCTTCCCTTCTAAGTTTCAAAGGAAGTGAGAAGCCTATGTTGTGAAGTAGATGTTTGTTTCCAAAATTGGTTGTAAACATCTGACTTCAGTGCTTCATTCTTTTGTTTTATTTGTAGAAATTTGGAGAAGATATTCTTCTCTTTTGAAGAGTTGGCATTTGTATTTTGGGTGATCTCTAAGGGCTATCTTGTAGGTGATGCTGATGAAGAAGTATGAGGAAAATTTGTAGAAGTGTAGACTTTATTTTCTCCCGAATCTATGACCTCTGGTCGTTTTTCCTCTGAAAGAAAGGAAGAATCAAGCCTTGGTTTCTTCTGTTGTAATATGCATTCTTTCACAAGTTCCTTGAAATGTGGCGTCTCTTCTCTCACCCTCTTTTGTTGTTTTTTTTCAATAGCTGGTATCTGTACATTTGAAGTAGAAATAACTTTCTCCTCTGCTTCTTGCAAATTTCCTTTTATCCATTCATCCTGATTCATGTACTTTTCTATTTCTGCTCTAGAGGCATGAGTGTAAGAGGGTGTCTTGGATTCAACTCTCGGAGTAGAAATAATGCCATGAGGGTCATATTACCAAGTGAAACTTGACTGAAAACCAATTTTATTCAATAGTGCATATGCATCAACACCTTTTCTTCTGGTATTACAGATAAATGATTTAATGTTTGCTTTGATTTTAAACTGCACTTTCCTCCTTCCTGATTTAAAATGTAATTAATTCATATTTCGCATTTGTATTATGTATTCTAATGACAAAATTCTCATAGGCACATATTTTAGAAGTTTGTATGGTGGAAGCTCATATCCATACACTCTGATCTCTATGTACTAATCACCTATTTTTTATTGTTCACTAAGGTTCAAAATTCTCTTGATGTCTTATCCAATTCTAGGCTCTGGTGAACTTGTAAGGAATTGTCTAACTGGATAAATGAACAAGTCTATGAATGATGAGAAAGAAGTAGTTGTTGAAAATGATCTAACCAATTATGTCTAGTGAATCATTGATTGACTCACTCCCTGCACATACTGCTTGTTGAAATGAATGGGCAACATATCCATCTGTTGAAACAAGATCATATGAATAATCACAGAAGAATAAGTAAAAAATACTTGAGTGGTGAAATTCATGAATTTTTCATTTATAACATCAGCCAAAAAATTACTGTAATTGTACATAAACAACAGTGGTTTTTCAAGGCTGAAAATGGATAAGAAACCTAAGATAAATTCATCAACGGTTTCATCATTGGGATATCCTAACAGATAAGAAAATATAGAAAAAAAGTGTTTGGAAGAATGGGGAAGATGGAGGATGCATATGGGGAATTTTTCTTGGATAAATCTGCATTCTCAGGTAGAAATATTTCGAATATCTGAGCTCTTTGTGGAAAGTATAATGTGTGATAAAGATCCATGATGGAAGCAGGGGAAAAATGGGATAAGGAGTCAGAATAAGGGATGAGAAGAATTTGATTAATGGTTTCAGGCGATATGGTTATTCGAACGTTTCCATTCTTAGCTACCACTAACCTGGTAATAGGGTCATATTGCTTCTAACACCAGACAATTAAATCGGGGAATGGGTGAGCTAGAGCGAATGCAAAAAGAGGTAACATGGACTCCCAAAAACTGATAGAGTCTTCTTTATCTGGGTTATTTTGTTTGAGCCATAGGTGTAGCTTGTAGAATTAAAATTCACTATGGAAATCAATAATTTTAAAATAGATATCGAATAAGGGAGTTAGGTCAATGTTGATTTGTGTAGATGCAGAATCGTCTCCTGCAACGGCTTTGGTGGCTTCTGGAACGATCTCGGAAGCTGGATGAGCGACCTCTAGTGTGACCTTTGCAATACTATCAACATTCGAGATCTCTCCTATCATAATTTTCTTACCTTTACCTTTCGAAGTGGTTTTCATATTTATTTTGGCCTTAGGTACCATGTTTAATTGTGATAAAAATGGTACAGGGAGTTACAGATTTCAATTTACAGAAACAATGGTAGGGTTTTGGGAGTATGAAGGGAAATCACGAAAGCTAATTCACAGTGAAACAGTATTGGAAGATGAAGGTAAATTGAAGGTGAAAGTAAAGTATCAAGCGGGAGACTGTGAGAAATTTTATAGATTGTGGTTGAGGCTCAACGGTCATGGCTAACAGTCAAGCAGTTTTACTACACAATGGTAGGATTAACGGGTAATTGAAGTGAATTTATTGGCCAACGGGAACATTAGTGGGTGAATGGAATATTAGCGATAACATATAATGGATAGGTGATGTGGAATGACATGAATGTTGGATGGATGGATGGTTATGGCATAGGCAGATTGGAAGTGGAAATGACAAACCATAGGTGAACTTCGCTGGGGATACCCTGTCGTTTCTGGTTTTAGGCGGAGGGGGGGAAGTCACCTCATGTTTCCACGTTGCAAAAATGGGAAGCCATTAAAAATGGACTTCGTCCCACCCCCTCGCGTTAACAAGAAACAAGTAGAATGGGGATGAAGTTGTTATCCGCCGTAGATCTGAGGGAAGCTCAAGATCTGCCATCAAAAACTGTGAATGCTTTAATGCTTTGATTTGACTGCTTGTCGTTTTCTGACTTTACAATAGAAAAAATATGTGCACATATAAATAAATTCAATTAATGAATACAATAAACCCTTTTCCAAAGGTTCAAACGTTTATGAATTAAATTCTACTTTTTGAAATTGTGGTGCATTTAAACATGCAGTCATTATCATTTTGATTTCTAAAAAATTGACATTTTATTTTATGCTTTCCCTAAAAATTTTATGCGCCTTCTTTATTTAGGGCAAGCTACCCTATCATTTTTTCTTAATATGGATGTAATAAATATATTTTTCCTAACATTTTTTCAATTTATTTTTCATCCATTTTCTAACTTAATATTTTATTTTATTTTATTTTTTAAACCACCATGCTAACTTATCAAAAAAAAATAATGTTACAACGTCGACTCCAACTGGGGACTGCTTCTCCCTATGGGATGCAGAGAACATCCAGTTCGATGTGCCTTCTCCTCGGGCTATGGAGTCTTTGCTCTAGAAAACATGTTGAATTCAAATTATAAACAAAATGATTATGTACAATGATGATGTGAGAGATTTTTCAGTATTCGATGTAGTGTTTCAAAAATCTGCCATTGACAGGCAGTGTTGAAAACTGTCCTTCAAGGTTTTGCAGAAAAAATGTGCTATTTCCTTTCACATATGCAATAATGAGTGGCCCAAACCATAAATTGTCAAAATTTCCATGTTTTCCTTTATCGTCTGTCGTAACATCCCATCTTAGAACTAAATCCCCTTCTCCAAAATCCCTTTCCCTTGCTTTTCTATCAAAGAGGCTCTTCATTTTATTCTGATATTTCTTTAGTTTGTACTGTTTCTCATCTCTATTTTCATTCAACTCAATGATCTGATTAATCCTTATATAGAAATTATTATGTAATTTTCCTAAAATTTAGCTTTTAGCTAAATGGAATATTATAGATAATGTTGTCACTAGGTAGGTGAATAAATGGATGGGGAGGATCATAACGCTCCTTAGCAGCAATAAAAACACTTCAAGTGTGAAAGGAGACGTTCTAAGCAACTAAATAAAGCACCTTTGCGTGTGAACAGGGGTTGTATCATGTTGAACCAGTCAACTTTGACCAAGTCAACAACCTTGTTATGGAGTGGATATTAAATGAGGAATAACACAATTTTCGAGGGAGATTGATTTCATGAAGGAAATGACCTAATTGAGTGGGGCCAAGGGCAAGGAAGCTCATAATATATATAAGGAAGAGGATGTCAGCCATATCGGTGGTGTTTTTTATTATTATTTTGTATGTGGTCTATTTATACTTCTTGCATTCTTCAGCTGTTTAGTTGAGATTGTTGTGCTGTTTAGCACCAGGTGTTCCCAAGCGGGAATCCCACCTCTTCCCTTGAGAGGCCTCTTGGAAGAGAATTACATTTCATTTCCACATTCAGGTTTTTAGGCCAAGCTATAGCTTTCTTCATCATTGTAGTTTTTGCAGGGTATTGTGTTGTGTTGCAAGGTGTTGCAGTGGAGTGTTGAGAAACCCACTTTCTGAGCTAGTTTCTCATAGGAGGAAGGATTCCTTCTCTTGGGAGATCATTTTGGAGAGCTCTTGGAAATATTTTAGATCTTTGGCACGAGGAAAATTATTTCCCATCATTTAAAGCACTGTTCTAGCTCGGAATTGCGTTATTTTGGAGGGTAGCTTTAGTGAGGGATCTTGTGGATCCTTTGAAGTGTTTTCCTGTGATTGAAGGGTTCAACCTTTCATGGGAGGAGGCCTTTGAAGGGATCTACATCAGATCTACATTATTTCAGCCCTCTATAATCATGTGCTTCAGTTTGCAGTGAATATTCAGCCCTAGGGCTTTAGATCCCATCTTATACAGGGTGTATTCCTGAAAACCCTTTCCGGGTTCCATGTAGGAGTTTGTATAAAGCCTTGATCTGTATTTGTCACATATTTTGAGGCATATAATACCCCTACATATTTTTTATATTCCTTATTTGTAGTACTGTATTGATAACTGCGTTGTAGCAATCTTCTAACATTTTGTATTGTAGCAGTAGTTCATATTCATGAATGATTGCTTATGGAGACTTGTTTCCTCATTGTATATGATTCATGCCTCACTATTTTGTATTTATTTGCTGATATAATACATAATGATATGTATCCAGATTGGTTTCAAATGTTAATGATTTGATTTAAACTGCTATTTCCAGTTTTGTGTTCATATATTGCTACTTCCCTGTTTGGGAATATTACACATCAGGTTAATTTGTGGATTCTTGCAGAAACTTGAGTACAAGAAAATCTAAATTTGTACGAAAAATAGTATCTTTGCCATAAACTAATTGAAATGGGGATTTACCTGTTGATATTTTTGGGGAAATTCTGTTTTCCCAGACCGTATAAATCAAGTGATTTCCCCAGTTTTTCTTCTGGTCTTCTAGTGTTTTCTTGATCACTTTCACTAATTTCTTATTTGATAGCTTAGAAATATCGTTTCCTTGTGGATAGTAGGGATTTGAGTGATGTAGATTTTATATTTCTAACAAAATTCTATCATTTTTATGTTGTTTAATGTTGTGGCATTATCAGTGACTATCTAATGTGGGAAACCAAATCTAGATATAATATTCTCTTCAATGAACTTTATTACAATAGAATCTGTAGCATTTCTTATTGGAATGGCTTCCACCCATTTGGTGAAATAGTCAGTTTTAGTCAGTATCCATCTGTGTTTAATACTGGAGGTTGGATGAATTTCACCTATAAAGTCTAATCCCCACTGAAGAAATGGTGATGAAACAACTACTAGAACTAGTGGAAGAGCTGCTAATTTTTTCTTACGAGTAAACATCTCACATGAGACACAGGCTCTGACTTTCAATACTACTTGTGAAAACAAGGTAGGCCAATAAAATCCTTCTCTCAATATCTTGTATGTTGTTTCTCTCCGAGCATAATGGCCTCCACAAATTCCTACATGAAACTGATCAATGATTCCTTCAGTTTATGTTTCTGTTAGATAGAGTAGTAAAATATTAAGAGGATCCTTCTAGTATAGGTTGGCATTGATAATATAGTACTTGATAGATTTAAAATTTTATGTTTTACACTGGTTCTTTGAAAACTGAGCCAGTCATTCAAAATGAATCAAAAAGTGGACAATGTCTGCATACCAATCTGATGTAACAAATTTCTGATCAATACGAATTGGGATTGTATGAGTTGAAGGAGAAGGTTCTTGTGTATTATCTCCTTGCACTCCATGGGAAGGTTCTTATGGATTCTCCCCTTCTGCATTTAAGGATGTTTCTTGTGGATTCTTGCTTTCCAACTTCAAAGAAGCTTCTTGTGGTTTCTTCTCTGAAACTTCAAAAACTGAGTTGATTCCCAAGACTTTACAATTGGATTCAACTAAAAACTTGGCTAAACACTGCCCCTTCACTAACTTGGTAGTTTTGATGGTAAGATCAAATTGAAGAATCTGAGTTATCCATCTACCCCTTCTACCATCAGTGTCTGGCTATGTGAGGACTGTTTTGACAGCATTATTGGGCACATACGCAATGGTAGTTGAATGAAGAATATACTTTCTAAAGGATTTGAGGGCTTGAACGAAGGCATAGGATTGTTTTCCAATAATATCATATCTTAGTTCGGCATCTCTCATGACCTTACTAAAGAATGCTATAGGTTGATCATGGTAGTCCTCATTCTTTTGCAAAAGGACAACTGCAAGGGTTGTTTATGAGGCAAAGGAGAACATGTTGAAAGGTTCTTAATAGTTGGGACTGGCTAAGGTTGGGGCTTCAGAGATGTATTTCTTTATCTGGTCAAAATCAAATCTTGTAGAGAGAGTCCATTTAAATTCATGGTTCTTTTTAAGCATGTATGTTATATCTTTAACTATTTCTTCATAATTTGGTATAAACCTTCTTAAAAAATTGATTTTTCCTAAGAAATCTTGAATCTCCTTTTTATTTATAGGTAATGATAATGATTCGATAGAAGAGACCCTTTTGGGATCAATAACTACTCCATATTTACGATAATATTATCTTGAAATTTACCTTCTTTAATGGAAAATAATGATTTTTTGAGATTCAATGAAATTCCAAACTTCCTGCATCTTTCAAAAACTTTCTTCAAATGCTTAAGATGTTTAGGATCATATTCAGAGAAAACAGTTAGATCATCAAGATAAATAACAATGAATTTATTTACCTTCCCGACAAAAGCAAAGTCCATGGCTCTCTGAAACATTGCTCCTACGTTTAATAGACCAAATGGCATCCGAGCATACATGAATATGCCCCAAGTTGTGGTAAAAGTTGTCTCCTTCATCTCTTTTTAATTCACCAATATTTGATTATAACCAGAAAATCCATCTAACATAGAGAGCCTATTAGCACCTGACACTTTTTGAAGTAATTGATCCATCTTTGGAAGTGGATGATTATCTTTTAAGGCTTCTTTATTAAGGTTCCTGAAATCTACACAGAGTCTTATTTCATCGTTTTTTTTCCTCACAGGGACTAGATTTGTAACCCAACTAGAGTATCTTAATGGATAATAATTTGGGAATATAAAAGTTTCTTCAGTTCTTCTTCAATGGTGGGAAGAAGAACTGGGTTCATCCTTCTTAAATTCTATTGATAAGGATTTACATCTGGTTTCAAAGGAATTTTATGCTCAATTAATGATGCATCATAATATTTGAGATCATAATAAGACTAGGAAAAGACATCTTTATAATTTTGAAGAAGTTTGACATATTCAGATTTAAGTTCTGGGGTTAATGATGCACAAAGTTTGATATTTTTAATTTCCTCATGAGTGCCAATATTTATATCTTCTATGTCATCTTTTGGTTAGACAGAGAATGGGTTTTTAGGAACGTCGTTCTGGTCAAACAATGTTCTAAAGAAACAAGTCCCTTAGGGATAAAATTATTTTATAATTGAATTATGTCATGATCAGCTACCTTTGATTTTAGTTTTGAATTTTCTCTATCTTGGGTAGCTTCTTTACTGTTTTAATTATCCTCTTCGATTTGCAACACAAAAAATTCGTCAATGACTTGTAGGAAGGATTTTGTTTGTTCATCGTCCTCAAATATCTACCAATGTTTAAGATTTTCTGGGATTGAAGGCCTACATTTGATTTGTGTTTGATATTGAATATGAAAATGATATAGGATCTTAAAGGCACTAGCTGAAACAACTAATGAATCTACATGTAATTTCTCATCTCGAGGAATAAAGTGGATGCTAAAAGCATCAAAGTTGTTTTCAATTGTGTCTCAAATGTCATTTCTGTAAGACCTAAGTCTAGGGTGGTTCGTTTGGAAAAGACTTCTAACTTGTCTTACTATTATTTCTGAGTCTGTGAAAACACTCAAGTTTTTGACCTTTAAACTTCTCGCAAGTTGTAATCCTAGAAAAAAAGCTTTGTATTCTGCAAAATTGTTTGTTACCTCAAAGTCTAATTTACATGATTGTGTAATATTTTCCTTTTCAAGTGAAATCAAAACAACTCCTGGTCCAGCTCCATCGCTGACGCAGGATCCATCAAAAAATAATTTCTAGATTTCAGTATGACCTGGTTTAGAAGTGTCAACTATATCCTCAAGTTTAAGTTGAAAATCCTGTGAAGTGTCTGATGATAGTTTAAAACAACTAAATTCTTGATCTATTGCATAAATGGGGTGATTCCTAGCTTGATTAGCATTAAAAACAGTGTTTAGGAATCTCACTTCTCTTTACAATCTAAGGATTTCTCCACCATATACTGGGATAGTGGCAAAATACATGTCCATTTGGAGACTTCCTCCCAATTTTTCACAACATTATCTAGATAATAGCATTCCAAATTTGGGAGGAATTTTAGTAACAACTATGTCTAATACTACACTCTTAACTGGTATTTGCTGTAAATTGACTACTAGATATTTAATGAGTCCTAAACATTGGACCCACTTTGAATCAAAATTATAAAAATCGTGATAAGTCCGAGTGATATCTAGATTTTGTTGCTCCATGATGACTTTAGGCATTAAATTTGGCGAAGCACCATAATCAAGCATGTAGTTGTATAACAGAGAATCATACACCTTTAAAGTCAGATAGAAGGGTGGTATAGATTCATCAATCAAGGCAAAACTAGGACCAAAAGAAATAGTTGGTCTTTCATTCTGTAGACTGATAATATCTCCTTCAATGTCCATACTAGAATTTTGGATCCACTTAGTTACTTGAATTTTATACCCTAGATTTTTAGAGAGTTCAGAAAGTGGAATGGGAATTTTGACTCTTTCTAATTCTTTGTCAACATTAAAGGCAGTCAAAATTGTTTTATCAATATTAGTATAATCGTTTGACTGATTTAAAATTTGAGGAGGAGTAGTTTGAGTTTCAGTTGAGGTTTGATTATTACAAGGTTCTTATACTAGGCCTAGCTCTAGGTCTTAAGTCATATATTTGATTGAGTTCTGCAGTTAGAAACTCAGAAAAAACTTTATACTTAGAAACCTGAGAAGTGTCTTGGTTTTCTTGAGGGATTTGGTTTTGGGAAATAGGGACGATGAAAATTTGAAAGGAATTTTGATCTACAATCTTAATATCCTCATAAATTAAAAAAGTGTTGTCTTCAGGTTGTTGGTCATCAATCAAAAATAGGGTAGGAACTTTTTGTTCATTATGAGGCCTCTAGAGAATTTAGAGTGGAGAAACTTTCTTCTACTGACCTTAGGCTCGTGTTTGTGGTCTGGAAACAGTCTCTATTTTTGAAATTCTATTAGATAGATTTCTAATAAGAGTTGTAAATTCATCAATATTTGAATCTTCACTTTTTGACTTAGAGGAACATGCTTCCTTATTTTTCATTTTTCTTTGGGCTTTCTCCTCTTTAGCTCTAATTTTACTGGAAGTTGACTTATTGGCTTCTACCTCAATAACATTAGTCTGCATATCTTGTAATGTATTAGAAATTATCTGCCTTAGCATGACTACAAATTCGTCATCGAATTTCGAAAATTTGACCTTTGCAGTAGCTACTGGAGTTTTGTGATCATCAGCCATCTTGTGGTAGAGTTTATTAAATCGTTTGATAAATTCAACTACTCATTCACCCGGGTTTCTGTTTAACTCTTCAAATTCACTGAGTAGGTAAAGAAAATATTTCCTTATCCCCCATTGGTTTTTAAAGATAGTTATGAGTTCATTCTAGGTTGTAATAGAATCTTCTCTAAGTTTTGTAAACCAGATCCTAACATGACCTTCCAAGGACTATACAAAAAGTCTCATATAAACATCTTCGTGTTCAATGTTCATATTGTATGCAAAATATAAAATGACAGCTATATGATATTCTGCTAAAGGGCCTGTATCTCCATTAAATCTTTACAAATATTTGAGATATCCATCACAGAAATTTCATAAGATATTAGGGAGAACCAGAGCATTATACATGGCCTGAATAATGGGTTGAAAATCCATGGATGATGAATTTGATTTTGATCAAGATGAAGATGATGATGAAGATATAGGTGAATGAGTGCTAGAGGGAGGAGGAGAATGTGAAGGAGGACGAGTTAGTGAAGATCTGAAAGGGATTTTAACAATTATTTTTTGAACTAATGGTTTTAAATATTATTCCTTATGTTTGAATAATGGATTGGAATAGATAGAAACTATCTCTTCCGCTTGGTTAGAGTCTAATGGAATGGGATGATATACTGGAGATACAAAATAAACGGGCTTAAACTAGTGCAAATGCAAGCCAAATTCTGTCTCAGAAGTGGATGAATCTATAGGGAAGGGTGGGACTTGATATGACTCAAGTGAGGCTACCAACAAAGCTGACTGAAGATCTACTCCTTGCAAATAAATTTTAGCAAACTCTAGGAGGTAATTGAGTCAACTCAGGTTGACATGATAATACTGAATAGGGGTCTATGGATGAAATTTATTTAGGGTGTAAGGATGAAGAGGAAGAAGAAGAAATTTTTTCTTTTCTTTTCAAAGAGGCTTCTCTAACAAGTCTTTATAGATCTGGTAAAGGGTTAAAAATTTTAGATTTAGATCTAGATCTGGTGTGCTTAAAAAGAACTAGTTTGATACAGTGGAATCACCACGTGAAAGGTTTTGACCTATGTCTTTATCCTTTATTCACCTTAAAGGAAAAGAGAAAAAATCATTGTCCCAGGAACTTTTAGTTTTTACTCTTCGTCTCCTCGGCAACGATGCCAATTTGATGTTGTCCTTTGAGATGATTTTGGTCAATAATCATACCAAATAATCTAAAATGTTTGTTTGTGTTTTCAAATAATTTGGAACACCAATGTACAAGATTGATTTTAATCAAACAGGTAAGGTTAAATCTTACTAATAATAGCAATAATTTAAAGTCAGGGTTGCTTGTTCATCTCATAGAGTAATTAGGATTTCATGATTTCGATTAAGTAGAATAAGAAGTTATGATTATTAAACATTCAAATTGAACTATTCAATAAAACATAAGCTGCAAACTTTTAAACAATGTTTATAAGTTCAAAAAAATACATTTAACATCACCAAAATATTGACAATTTTTTGGTAAAAGGGATTTACGTTAACAGATTGTTAAGAAAATCATTCTTTATAATATTTATAACTTCAAGAGGAATTATACAGTTGCTGAAACAAATTAAACCTCACCTAATTATTTTGATGATAGTTAGACATATGAAGAGACATAATTACAACAAACTAGAAAAATCAGAGGGAAGACAGAGTTATACGAGATCAGTTCAGAATATTTCTTTTTATTATTGATGATCAACAAAACTCAGTACAATTTCTGTTCAAAAATTTTTCTTATCCAAGGGTGCAACCCTTCATAACTCATGCAGAGAGTTATTGATAATAACTTACAAAACTTTGGAAATATCTTAAGTGATCTTACAATAATAAATAATGAGAATAAAAGAAGGAGACAAATGATGACGTGTCTCTATTATTCTAGAAGTTTTTATTGATTAGACCTCTTTTGATGAAAATTGTTGCTGACTTTTCCTTCTTCACTGGAAGCTGTTGCTGACCTGGCTCTACAAAATTGGGTGTGTTGGCATGCTGTAAAACTTAATTTGACTGGATAGTTTCACAAAACTTATCCCACTGTTCTTCAGTTGAAATTTCATAATTCAACATTTTAGTGAAGATATTATTCTCTTCTGAAGAGCTAGCATCTGTACGTTGGATGATCTCCAAGGGCTCTCTTGAAGGTGATGTTGATGAAGAAGTCTCAGAAAAATTTGTAGAGGTGGAGACTTTAGTTTCTCTCAAATATATGATCTTTGGTTGTTTGCCGTCTGAAATCAAGGAAGAATCAAGCCTCGGTTTCTTGTGTTGTATTATGAATTATTTCATAAGCTCCTTGGAATGTGGTGTCTCTTCTCTGGCCCTCTTTTTTTGTTTGCTATTAGGCACTGGTGTCTATATATTTGAAGTTGAAATAACGTGTTCCTGTGCTTCTTGCAAACTACCTTCTATCCATTCATCCTGATTCATGTAATTTTCTATTTCTGCTCTAGAGGTGTGAGTGTAAGAGGTTGTCTTAGATTCAACTCTTAGAGCAGATGTTAGGTCCCTATATTACTAGTATAGTCCCTTATTGTTGTTAGTGTAACCTCCTTATTCTTATTATTGTACCATTATAACCCCCATATTATTTTATTGTGCCCTTAAATTATTATTGTTAGGTTGGCTAGGATTACATTGTGGCCCCATGGACTCCTATATATAGAAAGGGGGTTTTGTAATTTGAATCATCCAAGAATTGTTCATTCACGTAATGTATTGGAGGTTTCCCCCTAGAAGTGGCTTATTTCTAAGGTGTTGATATATCTTTTCTTCTCCTTTTGGAGATGGTTTCACAACATTTGGTATTGAGCTTGGAGATGGTTTCACAACATCTGGTCATCGTGGCATCTGCGCTATAAAGTTTTTTCTACGAAGGTTTAGAATCTGAAATTTGTAGAGTGCGAAGCCAAAATACTGAGGAACATCGTTGCAAAAATTTCAGAGCTTGGTTCGCAATATTTTCGTAGATATGATCTATGCAAGTTAGGTCATTTTGCAGGGTCTTGAATTTAACCTAAATAGGTCATCGTTGTATTTTCGTAATAACTTTTTTTCTACGAAGGTTTAGAAGCTGAAATTTTTAGATTGTGAAGCTACAATCCTGAAGAACATTGTCGTAAAAATTTCAGATATTGGTTTGCAGTATTTTTGGAGATATGATCTATGGAAGTTAGGGCCTTTTGAGGCTTTTGAATTTCATCTCAAAGAGGTGATCGTGGGAAAATATTCATAGCTCTCTCTTGGAGCATCAGATTGGAATGCTGTAAAAAGTGACCGCAAGTACACAGAGTGCATTTTTTGGTCTCTCAATTTCAGATCCAAAGGAGGAAACAGTGACACGTGGCAAGTCATACAATTTCACTCTACTAACCCAATTAAAAATTGGGTAATTGTGGGATATTGTACATAACTTTTCCTTCAAGAATCCAAATTAGATCAAACCTATGGAATTTGAAAGAAGCTTCAGAGGGCTACTACAGGGCTGAATTTCAGATATTGAGGATCCGCAATTATAGAGATAATTCAATATCGAGCTCCTCAAAAGCAAGTAAAAGGTGTGTATTTTTTTTTCGAATTGCATAAGTCTTGTTTGAAGAATCAATTTGAATTGATTCCAAGGGAATATTGTAGAATAGATATCAGTATTGGATTCTAAAATGGCCCCTAAAAATAATTCAATGCCCATTAAGACTTTAGAAAGCTCTACTATGACTCATGAAGACGAAGAATGACAACATGACATATCAAAATTGTAAGAGCAAGTGTAAAAAATTTCTCTCTCGCAAAGAGAAACAAAAAATGACATGGAAGTTTTGAAAAAAAGGCATGGAAACTAAGATGGATGGTTTGAAGAAAGGCGTGGAAACTAAGATGGATGGTTTGAAGAATGGCATGGAATCTAAGATGGATGGTTTGAAGAATGGCATGGAATCTAAGATAGATGGCATGGAAGCTGGCATGGAATCTAATATGGATGACATGGAAGCTAAGATTGATGAGAAAATGGAAAACATGAAGAATGATCTAAAAGAAGACATGGAAAGTTTGACAAAGTTGATACAAAAAATGTTTCCTAATGGTGAAAATATAGTAGAGGAAACTCATGATGAGAACAAAATAAATGTTAATCATGATTTCATAAAATATAATGTTGGTGGGAAGAACCACTATATTTCAAAAATGGATATGAGGAAGCTTGATGGAAATGATCCTGTAACATGGATACTACAGATGGAGCAATAATTTGATCTCCATAATGTGCAAAACACACAAAAGGTACGCATTACAAATTTACATTTAGAACAAAATACATTTGTATGGTATCGATGGCTTTGCTCCCGTAAAAGAATTGTCAATTGGTCAATTTTTACGGAGGAAATGATAGCATATTATGAGGATACAAAGAGAAACACCTTCTTTCGTCAATTGATAAATCTCAAACAAAAGGGTTTAATGGGGGAGCACATTGAGGACTTCCAAAAATTGAATATAAGGGTAACTGATATTCCAGAGGAACACATGATTGATCTCTTCATAAGCACTTTAAAGGATAACATCCAACATGAAGTTCGCGTTTTGGAACCTGATTCATTAGAGAAGGCATTCAGGTTGGCAAGAAAAATTGAATGTAAAATTATGGCGACAAGGAAGCCTACCACTCACTTCTATAAATATGGAAGTGTTTCTACTCCTAGATTTCCACAACCTACAAGGTTGACACCACAACAATTGGAAGAAAAAAGAGAAAAAGGGCTTTGCTACAGTTGTGATAGAAAATACACTAAAGGTCATAAGTGTGCTGAGAAGAAATTATTTTACATAGATTTTGAAGGGGAAGAAGAAAATGAATAAGAAGAGGATATACAATAGGAACCAACCCAAGAAGAGGAAGAAACGAGTCCAACCATATCGTGTAATGCATTGGCAGGAATTACCACTCCTCAAACTCTCAAGATAGAAGGACATATCAAGAAGAAAAAGATAATAGTGTTGGTTGATTCAGGTAGTACCCATAATTTTATTCATTGTAAGGTAGCCAAGGAATTAAATTGTTTCCTATACCCAACACGAGAATGTCAAGTGATGGTTGCAAATGGAGGAACTATAAATTTCTCTTGAAAATTCCATAATATCAAGCTAACCATGGGGTAATATGTATTGAATAGTCCAATTATTTCCATTCCTATGGGAGGTGTTGATGTTGTACTAGGAGTAAAATGGTTACAATATTTGGGGACGATAGCTTTTAATTTTGAAGAACTTTTCTTCAAATTCTTTTCAAAAGGAAAGGAAGCCGAATTACTGGGTATTGCAGGGAGGCAGGGAAAGATAATAAGCTCTAATGTCATGACAAAGCTTCTAAAGAAATAACGATGCCTAATTGCACAATTATGCTCACTAGAAGTTCCAACATCAAAATCATCTATTTCTGTAGATCTCCAAAAAGTCTTGGACAATCATTCCAAGGTTTTTGAAACTCCAAAAGGACTCCCACCTATTTATGATCATGATCATGCTATTCATTTGATTCCAGGAAGTGTTCCTCCAAACATTAGGCCTTATAGATATCCTTATGTCCAAAAGAGCGAAATTGAACGTATGATTGCAGAAATGTTAGAGGCGAGTATAATTCAACCTAGTCAAACTTCTTTCTCTTCTCCTGTAGTATTGGTACACAAGAAGGATGGAAAACGATGCATATGTCCAGATTATAGGGAGCTCAATAAGCTCACCATTAAATATAAATTTCCCATTCCTATGATTGATGAATTATTGGATGAATTACATGCAGCAATTTATTTTACCAAATTGGATCTTCGTTCAAGGTATCATCAAATTAGAATGAAGACTAAAGAATTTCCGAAAACAACATTTCAAACTCATGAGGGTCATTATGAATTTTTGGTCATGCTTTTTGGCCTTACCAATGCACCTTCTACATTTCAAGGGTTGATGAATTCCATTTTCAAACCTTTCCTTAGAAAATTTCTACTAGTATTTTTTGATGATATACTAATCTACAGCAGGTCTTGGAAGGATCATGTTCAACATGTTGACAGGGTGCTCAAACTATTACAGGAGAAACAATTATATGCAGAAACATCCAAATTTTTCTTTGGAGTACAAGAGGTGGAATATCTGGGCCATATTGTATCTCACGAGGGTGTTAAGGTAGACCCTAACAAAATTAAAGCCATTAAGGAATGGAAAGTCCCCACAACCATAAAGCAGTTGCGAGGATTTCTCGGGTTAAGAGGGTATTATTGAAAGTTTGTTAAGAATTATGGGAGAATAGCATCACCTTTAACAACATTATTGAAGAAAGATGCATTTTCATGGACTCTTGAAGCAACTAAGGCCTTTTAACATCTTAAACAGGCAATGTGCCTAGCACCAGTCTTAGCTACACCAGACTTCACAAAAACCTTTATTGTGGAATGTGATACCTTAGGAAATGGAATTGGTGTTGTTTTAATGCAAGAAGGAAGACCCATTTCTTTTGAAAGTCGTCCAATAAAATCAAAGTATTTACAGAAACCTATTTATGAGAAGGAAATGTTAGCAATACTTCATGCACTAAAGAAATGGAAAACGTACCTAATGGGAAGACACTTCAAGGTAAAAACTGATCATGATAGTCTTAAACACTTTTTGGAACAAAGACTATCTTTATAAGAGAAGCAAAAATGGGTCACAAAGATTGGGTTATGACTTTGAAATAATATACAAAAAAGGGAAGCTAAATGTTGTTGCAGATGCACTCTCAAGAAATAATGAAGAGGTGGAAGCATTTCTTTGTGCCATTTCTATTATCCAACCAGATTGGATAACCAAAGCAAGAGATGAATGCAAGAAGGACGAAGACCTGTGGACACTCATTCAAAAGTTGCAGCAAGATCCCAGTACATCTGATACATTTAGTTGGAAAAAAGATTCCTTATGGTACAAAGATCGCTTATATATTTTTAAGAATTCCCAACTAAAACAAAATATTCTTTTGGAATTACACACTTCTCCTTTAGGAGGACACTCCGGATTTTTAAAAACTTACCACAGGGTGAAGAATTTTTTTTTTTGGGATGGCCTTAAATCTGATATTCAAAAGTTTGTGGCGGAATGTTTTGTTTTCCAGCAGAATAAAGTTGAGACAATTAAGACCCCAGGTCTTCTACAACCTTTATCCATTCCAAGTCAACGTTGGGAGGAGATTTCAATGGATTTTATCACAGGTTTACCTATGTCCGAAGGAAAGAGTGTCATCATGGTGGTAGTTGATAGACTTACCAAGTATGCACACTTTTGTGCATTATCTCATCTATTTAAACCAAGTAGAATTGCTACTACATTTATGGACACAATTCAAAAGCTACATGGAAACCCAAGGGTTGTTGTGAGCGACAAAGATCCCATTTTTACTGAAAATTGTTGGACGGAGTTATTTTCTTGTTTGGGTACTCAATTAGCTCATAGCTCATCTTATCATCCTCAATCTGATGGTAAAACTGAGATAGTAAATAAATTTTTGGAAGGATATCTTTGTTGTTTTGTATCTGATAAACAAACACAATGGGTCAAGTGGTTACCTCTAGTTGAATGGTGGTATAACACTTCCATCCATATTGCAGCAAAAATGACCCCATTTATGGCACTTTATGGATATAATCCACCATCCATCACATCATCTTTAAGAGAAAATTTGAAGGTTCAAGCAGTGGAAGATCACATTGAACATCAACAAGAAGTTCTCCAACTCTTAAAGGACAACCTGAATTTCACACAAAATCGAATGAAACAACAAGAAGATCAACATCGTAGCGAGAGAATTTTTGATGTAGGAGACTGGGTTTTTTTATGGCTACAACCATACAACCAAATTTCCCTCAAGCAAGCTAAGAAGGATAATAAATTATCACCAAAGTACTATGGTCCTTACAAGGCGTTGCAAAATATTTGTACTATGGCATACAAATTGGAGCTTTTTGCTTCTTCATGAGTGCATCCAATTTTCCATGTTTCATGCTTAAAGAAGGTTATAGGTTTAGGTGAAAATATTCCAGTTCAAATGATATTGCCAGAAATTGATGAGGAAGGAAAAATCATATTGGAACCTAAAACGGTCACAAAAATAAGAACTCGAGAGCTACGGAATCGATCAATTTCAGAGTATCTCATCAAGTGGAAGAACTTACCCATTGAAGATTCTACATTGGAGGATGAGAATTTTATACAGAAGCACCGACAGCTACTCAAGCGTTGAGGAAAACACTTTTTTGAAGGAGAGGGGCATGTTAGGTACCTATATTACTAGTATAGTCCCTTATTGTTGTTAGTGTAACCCCCTTATTGTTATTATTGTACCCTTGTAACCCCCATATTGTTATTATTGTGCCCTTAAATTATTATTGTTAGGTCGGCTAGGATTACATTGTGGCCCCATGGACTCCTATATATAGAAAGGAGGTTTTGTAATTTAAATCATCCAAGAATTTTTCATTCATGTAATGTATTGGAGGTTGCCCCCTCGAAGTGGCTTATTTCTAAGGCGTTGATATCTCTTTTCTTCTCTTTTTGGAGTTGGTTTCACAACAGCAGAAATAATGCCATGAGGGTCATATGACCAAGTGAAACTTGACTGAAAAACCCATTTTCTTCAATAATGCATCTTCATCAACACCAACTATTTTGGTATTACAAATAAATGATCCAATTTTTTCTTTGATTTTAAACTATAGTTTCCTCCTTCTTGATTTAAAAGGAAATTCATCCATATTTAGAATCTGTCTTATGTATTCTAATGAGAAAATTTTCATAGGCACATATTTTGGAAGTTTTTATGGTGGAAGCTCATATACATACACTCTGATCTCTGTGTAATTCTTGTACAAATACAAATCACATGTCCTTGATTTTTTAGTGAGGTGCATAATTCTCTTGATGTCTTCTCCAATTCTAGGCTCTGGCGAACTGGTAAGGAATTGTCTGACTGGATGAATGAATAAGTCTATGAATTCTGAGAAATAAGTAGTTGTTGAAGATGCTCTAGCAAATTATTTCAACTGAATCACTGATTGATTCAATCCATGTGTGTGTTGTGCGCTGAAATGAATGGGCAACATATTTTCCTGTTGAAACAAGATCATATGAATAATCATAGAAGAATAAGTAAAAACTCCTTCACTGGTGAAATTCATGAATTGTTCATGTATAACATCAACCAGAAAATGATTGTAATTGTACATAAACAACGGTGGTTTGTCAAGGCTGAAGATGGATAAGAAACCTAAGATAAATTCATCAACGGTTTCATCATTGGGATATCCTAACAGATAATAAAGGATAGAAATATAGATTTTGGAAGAAATGGGGAATATGGAGGACACATAGGAGGGATTTTTCTTGGGTAAATCTACATTCTCCGATAGAAAGATTTCGAATATCTGAGCTCTCTGTGGAAAGGATAATATGTGATAAAGATCCATGAGGGAAGCAGAGGAAAAATGGGATAAGGAGTCAGAAGAAGTGATGCAAAGCATTTGATTAATGGTTTCAGGAGATATGGTTATCAGAACATTCCCATTCTGAGCTACCATTGACCTGGGTATAGGGTCATACTACTTCTGACACCAGATAATTAAATCGAGGAATGGGTGAGTTTCAAGGAATGCAAAAAGAGGTAACATGGCCTCCCAAAGCCTGCTAGAGTCTTGTTTATCTAGGTGGTTTTGTTTGATCCATAGGTGTAGCTCGTAAAATTCAAATTGATTGTGACAATCAGTAATTATGAAATAGATATCGACTAAGGGAGTGAGGTCGAGGTTGATTTGTGTAGATGCAAAATCATCTTCTGCAACGACTTTGGTGGCTTCTGGAGCAACCTCGGAAGCTGGATGAGCAACCTCTGGTGTGACCTCTATTGTGACCCTTGCAATAGTATCAAAATTTGGGATATCTTTTGTCATATGTCTTTTACCTTTACAAGGAATTACAACTTTCAATTTACAGAAATAATGGTAGGGTTTCGGGAGTATGAAGGGCAAGCACATAAGCTAATTCACAGTGAAACAGTAATGGAAGATGAAGGTGAAATGAAGGCAAAAGTAAATTATCAAGAGGGAGACTGCGAGAAATTTTATAGATTGTGGTTTCGGTTCAACGGTCATGGCTAATAGTCAAGCGGATTTACTACCCAATGGTAAGATTAATGGGTAATTGCGGTGAATTTATTGGCCAACAGAAAGCTTAACGGTTAAATGGAAGATTAATGATAACGGATAACAGATCGGTGACATGGAATGACATGAATGGTGGAAGGATGGACGGTTATGGTGCGGGCGGATCGGTAGTGGAAATGAAAAACCATAGGTGGACTTCGTTAGGGTACCCTCTGGTTTTTGGTTTTAGGCGGAGGGGGAGGAGAAGTCCCCTCATGAGGCCATGACGTGAAAATGGGCGGCCATTAAAACTGGACTTGCCCCCCGACCCCCCCCCCTCGCGTTAACAAGAAAGAGGTGAAGGGGGGGCGAATTCATTCTCTGCTGTAGATCTGAGGGAAGCTCAATATTTTCCGTTGGAAACTGCGAATGCTTTAATGCCTTGATTTTATTGCTTGTCGTTTTCTGAATTTACAATAGAAACCATATGCATGTATATAAATAAATTCAATTAATGAATATAATAAACCCTTTTTCAAAGGTTCAAAAATACATGAATTAAATTTTACATTTTGAAATTATGGCGAATTTAAACAGGTGACTATTATCATTTTTATTTCTAAAGAATTTTCATTTTATTTTATGCTTTCACTAACATTTTTATGTGCCTTTTTTTATTTAGGGAAAACTACCCTATCATTTTTTCTTAAATTGGATGTAATAAATATATTTTTCATAACATTTTTTCAATTTCTTTTTCATCCATGTTTTAACTTAACATTTTATACTTTATATTTTTTAAACTACCATGCTAACTTATCAAAAATAAATAATGTTACAACAGGTTGAAACTAATCATTGTGCTTACCTTTGGAGTTACGAGCCACCAAATCTTGATTTCAAGATCGAGAGAGAAATCTAGTTTCTTGAGCTTAGATTTTTCTAGTATGAGAAGATCACAAAATATCTCAAATCTAGGCATTTGAAATTTGTCACCAAGGGCATCCCTTCATGCATAGAAGGTAGATGGAAACACTTTAAAAGGACCCTTTAATTTTGACAAAATCAGCAAAATACATTCAACATATTTTTCTTCTTGCCACATGCTTTTAATTGAGATGAAAAAACCTAAAATGAGTGAGATACTCCTCAATAGAGGCATCCTCATCACGTGCTAGGGATGATAATTTAGTTTCCAATTCTAATGCATGGAACTCATTGGTACCTCCAAATACATAAGCTAGTTTTTCAGAACTTTCATGGGGAGCTTTACATTCTTCAAGATGAAATAATATGTTGTATGAAACATGCAACTCAATCAACCTAATTTCTTCATCTAGTTTTTTTATTGTACACAAAATTTTCAATTTCTTTTGTACAATTCTTGTGGTTTTCACTTAAATTTTTACCACATCCCCTTAGATTGCAGCAGTTGTTGGCCCCTTACATAGCAACAATTTCATTTTTATTGTCCATGTAAGATAAGTTTAAGTAACTCTATTATCCTTAACTCAACCAAAATGTTGAAATTCAAATTTTACAACTAGAGAAGAATGCCCAAAAATGAAAGTAACTCTATTATCTTAACTCCCTATAATGTCAAAACTCAAATTTTACAGCTACTGCAAAATGCCAAAAAGAAATCCCAATCTTCTTTTTACTTTAGTAAAAAATTCGAATAAATGTCAATAATGTTTTCCCATACTCTCATTTTTACCCGGCAATCATTCTTCTTCAATTATTTCTTTACATAAGGAAAAAAAATCCATTAATTTTGAGGTTTTCTAGTTTTAAATTTTCCCTAAAACCTTCTACATTTTTGAAAGCCAATAAAACACATTCATAAATTCTTTTTTTATTTTCTAAATACCTTTTTTTCTTAAAAATAAATAAATAAATGAATAAAAAGAGAGAGAAAATTAACCATGGAAAATTATTTCAAATATGAATGAAGCCTATGTAAATTAAAATCATGGATTCGTTGAAAGCGGTTATACAATAGAGACTTCTAAAGATGGCTAGAAGATATAAAAATAAGACTGCCAACTAACTAATAAGATAGCTACATAATCTTACAAGTTTCAATATGTATTTCAATATTTATTAGAAAAGCGTTTTTATTTGAAAACAACTTTGCTAAATGAGTATGTGTATCATTATGTACCTTTGATTTGAATGTTAGACGATTCAAACCCTCTCAACCCTAAGATTAAATTCTGTTATTTTAATCAGTTATAGAGTCTAACGAATATCAGATGTGCGTGAGCGAACTCACTGAGGGTTTAAAGGTAAAGGCCATATCTGCAGATCTGCATGAGAAAGATCACGAGCGATGATAGAACAATGATTTACTGTCGAGTAGGAACAATGGGTGAGGACCCGCCAGATTATTCACCTCCCAAAACCACCGAGTTCAGAGGACTCCATTCGCCATGCAAGCAAGAGTGGCTGACCAGCAGGCCGAAGGGGACGCTACATACATGTGCAAGTATGTAAACAAACGAGCACTGGGTGGAATCCGGCCCTCACCAAGCGAGAAAGAAAGGGTAGGCCCTTTTGTTGAAAGCGGACTGGGATTGCTCACTGGGTCAGATTGGAGCAATCAATCTATTATCCATCTTCCAGATTCACCATCGAAACACGATCAATTTGAACAGGTTTGATTCATCGAGGTAAAATCTTTTAAACGATTTCGGCAGTATTAGTGTTTTTTGCGTTTACCTGTTCTTGAGTATGGGTTTTCTTGAGGGCAGATCTTTAGTGTTCCCGCAGGATGCATAAACAGATCTGGTCTCGGAAGCCAATGCTGTTCTGTTCTGTTTTCGTGGTCTCGTTGCAGGTTGCATTAAGATACAAGGGGCAGCTACAGGTCTCTTAATCTTCCAGGTTTTCTTCTTTGATAAGCCACGGCCAACTGAGTTGTCTTTTCAATTTCACCAACCCTCCCATATGCATCAATTACAGTTTTATATGTTACAGTTGTCCATGAAAAATAGCATTTCTGCATGTTCTCCATCACTGTAGTCATTTTTTCAAATAAACATTGTTTACCATATGAATTGATTATCGTATTGAATGTCCTTACATCAGGCTGAAGCGCAATGCTGTAGAACTTTTCATACCATTTCTCCATATTTTCAATTTTTCCTCTATTTTCCAATTGATACAACCCTAAACCAAAACCAACGATGATGTAAAAATTCAATGAGATGCGAGTCAATAAACCTGGTTGGCCCAAAGCCCTAATGGAGACTTCTAGACTCTTGGGGATCTCTAAACACATTTCGATATAATTAAGCGTTTTACTCCGTGAGCAACTTGATAATACTATAGACGTGCTCAGTCCATACTGGTATCTCCTGTTCTATTTCCGGGCTCGACTTGAAGTCTCTCGGCTCAAAATGTACAGAGCAGCAGCTGCACTGGCTTCCAGAATTGGGTCCGTATGATAAACTTTCAACCGTCTGTATTCTAATGTTGTGTGAATGATTGATTAGTTATGTTGGGTGGCACTCCATGACTAACTCATTAGGGTTTAGGGTTTAAGTTTTATTGAGTTTAGAAATCTGGTCGAGAGACTATATACTAGAATGTATAGACTATATACTAGAACGTAGACTTGGTATTCTTGTCTGTTATTCACTTGGTATTCCTGTCTGCTATACATTTTCTATACATGGCGTTTAAGAAATGCAGTGGGCAGTGTTTGTGTAAGGAAATGATTGATATAGATTCACATTTGTGTAAGGAAATGATTGATATAGATTCACAGGGTATGTGAGGATCACTGGGTAATTGAATAAGAAGGCAAACTTAGAATTTCAGGATCTCATGTAAATGATCACATTTCGAAAAGCATAAGCCTCAGGGAGGCTTGAGCCCTGAACCCTACTTGCATCTCACATATTATCACAGGGATATATTAAGGCCTGCTAATAGACACGTGTTTCCATGTTCCTGAATCCTATCTGAGTTCCACGGGAAATGTTGTTGTCCTATATTGCAAATCCTCGTTAAAACTGCTAATTTTTTATGTTTGCAGAAATTGGGGTATATATTGGTTTTGATTGGGATATGTCACATTGTACATAAGTCCTGTTTTTGTGTTGCAGAGGTAATACGAATGCCTGGTAATTAAATGCCATTTGCATGGCACCAATTGAGAATTAAACCTTTCTTGCGCCATAGTCTTTTAGAGCCTTTTTTTTCCATTTTATTTTATTTGCCTTAATCAACAATAATTGAACATCTCCTCGTTGTGGGTTGTAAGAGCACCTAGCTTCTTTCGGTGCTATGTGTTCTGTATGAATGTCCATTTATAGTGATTAGTCATGTACTTGAGTCAATGGCTGCATATTTTCAATTTCTTACCCAGGGATCGTTTTCGAGTTCTTCATTTACTATGATGAAATATAAAACTTACAAGTACTATCTAAAATGGGATTGCATGATATGCTGGGGTGCAAGTAGGCACCATCTCAGCAAATGGTGAAAGGGAAATTGGTGAACTTATTGCCAAAGCAATGGAAAAAGTTGGCAAGGAGGGAGTCCTAACTATTGCGGTAAGTCAAATGATTGTACAGGTTAGATATTCTCAAATTTTTAAACCTATAACTAAGGGAAATGTAATATTTGGTGTTGTTGGATGTGTGGATTTGCACAGGATGGGAAGACATTGTACAATGAATTGGAGGTTGTCGAAGGAATGAAGCTAGACGGGGGTTATATATCCACCGTATTTTATACAAATGAGAAGGCCCAAAAATGTGTAAGTATAAACTTCAATTGAATGTGTACACTAATCCCTTTTATCACAAATGAGAAGGCCCAAAAATGTGTAAGTATAAACTTCAAAATTGAATGTGTACACTAATCTATACGGTTCTCTTGCAAATGTTGTTGTCCTATATTGCAAATCCTCGTTAAAACTGCTGATTTTTTATGTTTGCAGAAATTGGGGTATATATTGGTTTTGATTGGGATATGTCACATTGTACATAAGTCTTGTTTTTGTGTTGCAGAGGTAATATGAATGCCTGGTAATTAAATGCCATTTGCATGGCACCAATTGAGAATTAAACCTTTCTTGCGCCGTAGTCTTTTAGAGCATTTTTTTACCATTTTATTTTATTTGCCTTAATCAACAATAATTGAACATCTCCTCGCTGTGGGTTGTAAGAGCACCTAGCTTCTTTCGGTGCTATGTATTCTGTATGAATGTCCATTTATAGTGATTAGTCATGTACTTGAGTCAATGGCTGCATATTTTCAATTTCTTACCCAGGGATCATTTTCGAGTTCTTCATTTACTATGATGAAATATAAAACTTACAAGTACTATCTAAAATGGGATTGCATGATATGCTGGGGTGCAGGTAGGCACCATCTCAGCAAATGGTGAAAGGGAAATTGGTGAACTTATTGCCAAAGCAATGGAAAAAGTTGGCAAGGAGGGAGTCATAACTATTGCGGTAAGTCAAATGATTGTACAGGTTAGATATTCTCAAATTTTTAAACCTATAACTAAGGGAAATGTAATATTTGGTGTTGTTGGATGTGTGGATTTGCACAGGATGGGAAGACATTGTACAATGAATTGGAGGTTGTCGAAGGAATGAAGCTAGACAGGGGTTATATATCCCCGTATTTTTCACAAATGAGAAGGCCCAAAAATGTGTAAGTATAAACTTCAAAATTGAATGTGTACACTAATCCCCTACTTCCTTCCAATAGTTGCATTTGATACTGGTTAATAATTCTGGGCAGCCCTATGCATGGGACATGTATCTCTAGTTTTATTTCTTTTCTGGTAACGTTGTTTGAAGCTTTTTCACTAACTCTTTGAGCTACTATATGAATATTCTGTTTCTTCCTTACAAGGCATACACAGTGCAGCTTTGGCTCTAATAGGTGGCATCAATGGACTATTATTGGAGTTGTATGTGACATCGATGTAACTCACATAGGATTGTAATTGTTGCAGGAATTAGAGAATCCTCTGATTTTGATACATGAAAAGAAAATTTCAAATTTGAATGCAGTTGTCCGAGCAATGGAGCTGGCCTTGAAAGTAAGAATTAGTATTCTTGTACTGTGTTAAATGTGCCAAAGAAGTGTTTAATCTGAACAATACATTATTGTTTTTTTTTCAAATTCCAATGCTTGCCTTGGAAGGATGTTAATTTGATTTTGTTGTTTATTCTTTCAGAAGCAAAGAGCTCTTCTGATTGTTTCCGAGGATGTAGAGAGTGATGTACTAGCAACTCTAATTCTAAATAAAATTCGTGCCGGAGTCAAGGTATTCAATAAATATAGCTTTATACTTACCTAGAATTTCCTAGATTTTTATCCAAGATATTGTTGCTGGGTAAGATTAAAGTCTTTGGAAACTTCCTGTGTGAAGCACAGATCATAGTTGTATTTGTCTTAAATGGTGTGCATTGATTTGTGCTAAACAGGTCTGTGCAATCAAAGCTCCAGGCTTTGGAGAAAACAGAAAAGCCAACTTGGAGGATCTTGCTGTACTTACTCGTGGTCAAGTTAGTTCCTTGCACCTCTCTATTGGATGTTTTTTTCTTGCAACAGTGATTATTTTGAACCATGCACATGGTAACAGTTGTTTTTATTTGAATATATGAAAGAAGTACTAATAATTTTGCTTACCATCCTAGGAAATGTGTTTAGTATTTTGTTTAGGATTTTAGAGAGGGAGGAGGGAAGTTCTATTATTTAGATGCATAGTCTAGATTTGATAAGGGGCCATTCTGCAGATGATTACAGAAGAACTTGGCATGAAGCTTGACAAGGTTGAGGAGCAATTGCTTGTGTATTCAACCTAATTTACAGGAAAATTTGTCGATTGAAGTGCCTTGCAGTTTCTAGCTTTCTACAACCTATCTTTTCTACCGGGCAAAATTGTAATCAAAGAGAGACCGGTGAAATTTTTTCCTTATTCAGCTACTGGAGATGATAATTTATTCAAAGAGCTAATTTTTAAGAATGACTCGTTTTCGAACAAAAATGGATTCGTGCAATATCTGGGTTCAACTAATTGAGCAAGGGCATATTCACTGAGTGCTGACGCAACTACCATTCTCGCATATACATTCACCCCATGAATTACATAACAGTATCTTCGAGTTCGCTCCATGAAGGGTTACAGGACATTATGTTCATGCATTTAGACAACATAGTAATCTTACCATATCTGCCTATGTTTTTGTAACTTATTTTTGTTATCACATATAGAAACAGTAATATTTCAAGTGTTTTTCTAATCGTAGTTTAACAAGTATCAAGCCAAGATAAGTAATCAATTATTTGCACAGTTATCATGTATAGAACCGAAAAAGATAATTTATTTACAGGACATTATCTTCATGCATTCAGACAACAGAGTAATGTTACCATCTGCCTATGTTTTTGTGACTTATTTTTGTTATCACATATAGAAACAGTAATATTTCAAGTGTTTTTCTGATCGTAGTTTAACAAGTATCAAGCCAAGATAAGTAATCAATTAATTGCACAGTTATCATGTATAGAGCCAAAAAAGATAATTTATTTACAACAGTTTTGACTGGTGATCCGGAACGTTTGGCCCAAAAATGCATAGCTTCATAGTTTCAACTTTTATGGAGTTCCTTCTGTTTTGGCAGAATTTGCATGTAAACCTAAACCTAACCTAAACAGACAAACATCGAATCAGCGTGATTATAAATGCTCTTTTATACATAACGGCTAGGGTTATGCAAGTCATAATCGCCGGGAAGGTTTATCCACAGGTTTATTACTTTTTAACTAGGTTGATATTCATTTACACTTTGAATTGATGTTATATTCTAAATTTTAATTCTTTGAAGTTTTGTATTTAAGAACATTTTTGGGTTTTGTGATTGGGTCTGTGATTTATGGTTGTAATTTCGGGACATCAAGTACATCCATATTTTAAATTGTTGAACATAAAATTATTTGAGAGCTAGATTTCATTGGGTTAGGTTTGACAATCTATATTGCAATCTATATTTTAAGTTGTTGAACCTAATTATTTGAGATTGAGATTTAGACTTTATTGAGATTTAGATTTCATTGATTTCATTGGTTTTGGTTTTGGTTTAGGTTTGTCAAATGTAGAATTAAGATGGATATATAAGTTGTTGAACATAAAATTATTTGAGATTTAGACTTTATTGGTTTAGGTTTGTCAAATTTAAAATTAAGATGGATATAAGCTGGTTTTATTATTAATTATAGTTATAATAATAAATAAAATTATTAATTTTATGTTTTTTTTTTTTTAAATTTTTATTTTAGGTAATTTGACACTCAAAATGTTTGATTGATAATTTTAATAATAATAATAATTTTCTTTGTTTTAATTTTTAATTTAATTTGATTTTTATTACATGTATGAAATATTATAATGTCTTATCATGTAAACATTTTGAATATATATATATATATATATATATAATAAAAATTAATAATTAAGGTAAAATTTAGGTAAAATGATTGGTTTTGCCAATGGTATTTTTATGTGAAGAAATATAAATCAGCTAATTAAAATAAAATTGAGATAAAATGATCAGTTGTGAATTGGTTTTGCCAATGGTATTTTTATGTGAAGAAATATAAATCAGCTTAAATCCATCTTAACTTGGATCTACCAATTCAAACTTCTTTTAGACTGAAGAGGGCTTTTGAGAGTTCAAACTTCTGTTAGAGTGAAGAGATTTGATCTCTCTACCTTACACTTGTAAATATTTGAGTTAAGATACGCACTTGGTACAATACATGAATATTTGAATCAATACGTGATACGAGACTAATTGATTAATGAGATGGTTAGCCATATTTGTGAAGTTATGTTGTAATTGCAAATGACTTCTTCACACTAGGAGCTGCCCCAAATTTTGTTGCATGCATAGTGGTACAAAAGCGCTGACCATGCTTTGTGGTAAACATTCTAATGATTTTTTCCATTTTTTATTTCAATTTAATTTTTCCTTTTCTCCAATTTTTGTCATCTTTAAAACAACAGAAAATCTTTCCGTTTTCAGGCCCTGGAAATAACCCATAAAACTTCCAGAATTGTTTGGCATTATGGTTTTTTCCTCTATATTACTATTTCCTATGGTTTTTCTCTATATTACTATTTCCTATATTCTTGCTTTACGACGTTTCCTTTGCAACATATGGTGCAATTGCTAGTTATTAGAACTCTTCATAAACTTGCAAGTTTCAATATTAATTGAAACTCTAAAAATCTGAATAGGTAAAATGGATTTCACGGAAGATTCATTGGAACTCGAACAATCTTAGTAGATGGAATTGTTTTCACGGGAGATTTATTGGAACTGTAGAGAGGGAATGGTTTTCACGGGAGATGTAATAACGGACAAGGTGGGAGGTTTGGCTTTAATGAAAATGGTGTTTGTAGGCTAATTCATAGATGAATCTATAAAGGGTACTCTATGAGGTATGAGGTTTTAGTTGGATGCATCTTAGAAGAATGTTCTAGAATATGCTCTCACATTCCTCATTTAATTATGGATGGATATGAAATTGATATAAAAAACATTTTATCCTTACTTAGGGGCTTTTTAAAATTAAACTTAAAATGTTCGACTCCATGTTTTGACTATAAGGATTAAATTTTGATTGCTAAGCTTATGTTAATGTTGCGTAAGATTATTGGTGTTGATTAAAAATAACAATTTTCAAAAAATTAATGATAACAAAAAATGAGAAATATTAGAGATAAAGATTATTTTATATAATTTGTTATAAAGATGAGTTATGCTTTTAATTTGTGCCATCATCATCAAGATAAATTATACCATAAAAAGCACAGAATTTCTTAACCTTGCCTTGCACAAATTTTTTAATATATAAATCCCTATAATATCCCTGGTTGGGTGTAATTACTATATATCTGCTATTAAAACTAACAATTAATATAAAAATGCAGAAGATTACAGGCTCCCACGTGAGTAATATCCGAGGGAAGATCAAGATTTACGTGTGTTGGCTGATTGAGCGAGCCATTGTTGACCATGAAAGTCACACCCAATGCATCCTATTCTCTTATGACATCTCCTTGAACTTTTGTTTAAAGATCACGCCGGGTAGCCATCATAATGAGAAGTAATGGCATTAATAACATAACAATTCGCGATCGGTAAACTTTGGAGCTAAATTAATTCTGCGCAACTTAAGAAGATAACCATTTCTGGATCAGTAAATTTTCGAGCTAAAATAATTCTGCTCGACGCATTTGAATGGCCTTCAGTATCTCATCAACTTTTCCAGTGTCGTGGAATAAACCAGTTAAGACAAGAAAATATCCAGATTTAATTCGGAACCAATATTCCGGGCTAATTCTAATCTAGTTTCGGGTATTATTGAAAAAGTGAATCCCGTAACAGGTCACAATGTCGTGGAATAAACCAGCTAACACAACAAAATAACCAGATTTAATTCTGCACCAATATTCCGGGCTAATTCTAATCTAGTTTCGGTTTATTATCGAAAAAGTGAATCCCGTAACAGGTCACAAAATTTGCAACTTTTGCCTGACAAACCTACTCAGAACCCGTTATATCCATTTTATAATGTTAATTTTATGTCTTGAATAAATCAATTTTATAATGTTTATCTTATGTCACGGAGATTATAAAATGTTTTTGTTCATTTGTCATTGTCACATATATGAGAGGATGTATAAATATTTTTTTTTGGTACTATCATTTTAGATATAATTATTTTTAAGTATCAGCATATAAGGATAAAATAGAAATGTATTATTTTTTATTGTTTAAATTATATTTTTGAATGTTATAGATTACATAAATTAAACTTGTTACTCTAAAAAAATCTATATTAGATTTTAAAAAAGAAAGCATATACATAAATATGATTAAATTGTAAAATACTAATTATACCACTTCAAAAAATTTAACTATACAAACTTATTTTCGATATATACATCAATTTTTAAAACAGTATATAAAATATTTTACATAACAGATTTTATGAGTGCCCATTAAAATGAATTTTCTTTTTTATTAATACATTTTAAGTATATACCAATATTAATTCATGCTAAAATATTTTATTCATAACCTACAATGGATATTTTATTATATACAATACTAATTTATTTATTTTTAATTTTTTATATATAGATATATTTTAAGTTCATATTGACGTAAATTAGCTAATATAGATCTTCAATTAGTTTATTTAAATCATGTGTTAACATATTTTTGAAAATCCTTTTTTATTATAGCAGACATTGCTTTTCTATTTAGAGAATATTTTATTTTTATTTTAAGAGAGACATGTGTCAACTCCAAGTTGAGCGCAAACATATTTACACATCACCTTCACACTGGGTTGTAGAAGAATGAGCCTCTTAACTCAAATCACATAGACCCATCTTAAGCACAAATATAACATGAGTGGAGAGAGATCAAAATTCTTGACGCCCAAACTTATTTTAGAGTGCAAAAAGAAATGTGTAAGTTTATATTGTTTAAATTGTATTTTTGAATATTATAGAGATTACATAACTTAAACTTGTAAGTCCAAAAAATTCAGAGGATCAAAACTAGAGGGGGTAGATTATGTATCCCTTAGGACACCCCTTGTCCCACAAAGAAGAGAGTCTTATACAACAATTGGTCTAGAGATAAGACCAAATAAGATTATGGAAAAACTTGACGACGTGCTGAAATTTTTCATACAATATGCGTCTCTCAACCTTTTTCATACAATATGCCTCTCTCAACCACGAGATGAGGAAAAATAAGATTTCCAACCTTTTCATGCTAATTTAAAAAATACACTTGGTAGAGGGATGAGGCAAAATAATATCTTCAATTTTTTCATCCTAATAAAAAAAGTATACTAAAACAATCTTTAGGTTTGATGCCTTCATTTATGTGCAATTGAATAAAATGCAATACCATTTAGGGACTAATAAGGTCTCCATCATATAATATGAACTAGAAAATAAAATAAAACAAAATAGGGACTAATAAGGTCTCCATCATATAATATGAACTAGAAAATAAAATAAAACAAAACAAAAGAAGTTTATTATTAGTGCTTAAAAGAATTATGTTTCTAATGTTTTATCACATACACATAATCTCTGATAGTAATGGATATTATTTGTAGCGTAAAAGTTTCTTTAAATCCAAGTTAAAATATTATATTGTAAGGTAAAGTAAATGATAGAGGAAAATTGATGCAGAAGGTAATAGAAGGTAATTTTTATAGTCTAAGAATTAAATTTTTGGTGAAAGACAAAGTGAAAATAATGAGAAAGTTATGTCAAATTATGACATGAATGTGTCAATTAAATTTTTTATAGTGTTACCCATTGTTTTGGGAGGTAGAGATTTCTCTCTTATAGAAATAATCTTGACAAAGAAAAGTGCAAGAAATATGAATAAGGGAAATATGACAATAGAAGAAAATGAGAGAGAAAAATATAGCCGAGATGAAATAAGAAGAAGATGGACTCCTTGGCTTGAAACAATTAGCATAAAGGTTGAGAAACTATAATATCATCATAAATCATCATAAAGAGAGAGAATAATGTAGACAATGATGCATCATCAAAGCGAATGGCATTGGAAAATGAACGATGAAGACACAAAGAAAGTGGAAGAAGAATGAAAGATGGTGAATTTTATGAAGAAAAGAAAATGATAGGAATAAATACTATTGTGGGTTGAAAAATTAAACCATTGAAGGCATAAGAAATGACATTACTCAAAGTTTTAATGATCCTCGCTGTATCTCTTGACCCTCTGTTCGTATAAATGATAGACAACTTAGAGTAAAATATTGAAATAGTATGTACCTAAGCCAAATGTTTATGTAACTCTAATGATATGGTTGGCTAAAACAATTAACGTAATCTATGGTTCTTACTGTGTGAGAACCAATTTATGGTTTTGTGTCATTTAAAAGCACTTGAGGATGTGATGGTTGAAAATAAATCACAAAAACCTATAGCATGTGATGGTTGAGGGGAAGGCAAACAAATCCTAGAATGTTGTTACAAATAAGAATAAGAAATCTCAAGATGATGATGGATGGTGATGGATTCATAGTAAAAATGTCTTTCATCGAAATTTTTTTGATGAGACATATACAAAAAAAAATAGATTTCCTATAGAATTGAAAGATACTACTTCTAACACATCTATTTTAGTGGATACTGAATTTTTTATAAAGAGTTAGAAAAAAATGATGTTTATGTATTTATATGTTGAAGATGAAGGAAAAATGCAAATGAAGAGAAAAATAAAAGGACCAAGGACATCGTCATAACATATGATAATTGAAACAATTCAAAAGACAAAACTAGATGATTGAATCACAAGTGAGCATTAAAGGAGGGTATGAAGGATTATATTAAACTTGAAATATTTATTTTAATATGTTAATGATGGAATATGCTAATGATGGAGACCAAGAATAGATGTGTACATAAGAATTAAAAATAAGGAGAAACTAGAGATGCTTAAATATTCAAAATATTCATGGACACATTATTTGAGAGCACATTTTCAAAAATTATTCAATGATTCTAAAATTTCAGATATAGTATGATCCTATCGAGCATCATCTCAATGTAACTATTTGAGTTTCAATGGAGTCAAGATTCTATTGGTACAACTCACGAAGGCCTACACTTTATAGAGCTAAAGAATATCTTGATAGTAGTGATTAAGATCAATTGAGGGAAGACTTATATCACAAGCGAAATTGATTATATACCAAATCGGCTATTATGCAAATTGGTACGAATTCCAAAATGGTAAATTCTTTAATTCTGAGGTATCTATCTTCAACCACTTTATGTAGGCTCACAGTGGAGGCAAAATGGGAAGGTATAAGAGGAGTAGGTGGTTTTGTGTCTAATTTATTTGGAGTTATAGTTTTATTAAGCTAATTTTTGGGTTTTGTATTTGTTTAAACTTAAAAATTGACATATATAATTTAGTTCTTTCACAAAGTTATTGCTTCAAAAATATGGATATTCCTATTTACTATTTTTGTTAAAAAAATTATTTATTTGTATTACATCGATATTATGAATACTTAGCGTGGAACTACATGAATATAGCCACGTGAAGGATCATACTGCCAGTAATTGTGAAAGGACAGAGAGGTCTGCAGATGTTATTGTGAAGAGAGGACATGTCCCCAGTATATCGTCATGGAGATTAGTAGCTTTTATGGTGTACAAAATGACCGATTTTAATTGTTATGTTAGTTATTTTCAGTCTCATATAATAAGATTGTATTGTCTTTATCACCATACCTACATTTTATTTGTTATGTCCTGTAATTAAATGGGAACGGCAATCTGATGGCGAAATGTCAAAGACCTTTGGACAATTGTTGAGACGACAACACTTGTGGTGAGACGACAACAATTGTGGTGAGTACGTGGATCATTGTTTTTTTAATTCTTAGACGTACTGCCTGAACGTATCATTGAAAAACAATCGTGTGCATTTGATCCTTCAAGCCGGCATTATTGGGTGCACATATCCTTCATTATTAAATATTTACAATGAGAATACACGGCATGATTAACAAGAATGATGAGCTCTAATGTTATGTATGAAGCACGTTTGTTAATCTTTTATCTTCGTCCAGTGATTTTATATACATTATACTATATCATTAATTAATTACTGAGAATATTGATACAAAATTTAAGTAGGCCTCTCTACAAAATATCTTTCAAGAAAAAAGAATTATGGAATTGCACACGCGGAACGGGGCTGACTGAAGCTTGGTTGATATTATCATTTTGGGTTTTGTGATTTGTATATTAAAATACGCGTTTAAAGTGCAGCTGCAGACATCACATAACAATATTTTTAGCTTTTTGAGTGAAAGATTGTTCTTCTTAATATTACTTACGAATTAGTTAAATAAAATTACATGAAAGATATCAGTAATAAATTATTGTAGCAGAGAGTGACTTAAATGAATTGTTTGACCTTACATGTAGTTAGTTGTTAGAATTAGATTCTCCAGCAACATTATAAATAAAACTAATCTTATTAAAATATCAAATTATTTGAGAAATTGAATTTTTATTTCTGTACCACCCACTTTTGGGAGTGTAACCCTAAAAAAATCTATGAAACTCTAGTGTGAATAGTTCTTAGAGAAGGCGGTACAGTTCCGCAGAATATCTATTACAGAACCGAATGGTTGAATTGCAAAACCTTGACAACTTTCCGAAATCGTTTAACATCAACGACTGAGTTCTGAAAATCTTTATGGGCAACCAAGAATACATACTCAAGTGGAAATTCAAAGATCAAATAAAGAGCCTTGTACCATTGGACTTGTCCAAAGCGGTGACCTTCACATCTGACATCTAATTTGACATCTAATTCGCTGATGTAAAGGTTAGGATGGTTGGAAATTAATCTTAACCACTCCGTTAAATGGAATGAACTCGCAGTAGAATGGACAAATATTTAATCGCAAGTTTTGTTTTAGTTCACGAAAGTTCTGTAATGTTCACAAAATGATGTCCACTTATACTGTGTATTAAATTGTGTCTGTGATGAATTCAATGTCTTAGATATATATGTGTTTAGATTTTATATGTAATGTGTGAGAGAGTAAATGGTGTGTTGTGTAATGTGGCGGATGTAAGTCTAGAAACACAAGTGGAGAAAATCGTGGAGCGAATTTTGGTGGGTGCATGAAAAGAGCTTTTACTGTGTGTTACTCTGCAACCCTTATGAATGTAAATCCAAGTAAGTGTGTGAAAAGAGTTTTTATTTCATGTGTTGAAGTTTTAATATAAAGTTTGGTTAGTTGTGATATAGTTCTGAAATTTTCACGTCTGTGTTTTATTGCAACACTTTGTTTTACTCTGTTTCATGTGAGTAAAATTAGTTGATTATATTTGCCCCTCTATAGTTGCGATTTTAATCTCCGCCACTTTGTATTGAAAAAAAGGATTCATGTGATTTGATTTCTGCAACTGTATGGTATGGATTAAGTAAATTCCACAACTCTGTGTAAACTTCACTAAGTGTATAGTGTTTTTACTAAGGAGTTAAAAGGAGTTCTTAAAGTTTTTGTGGAACGTATTCTCGAGTAGTGAGAGTTTTCACGCAGTAAGAAAAATTTTACACAGGGAGAAAACACAAGTTTGACTAATCCACAAATACCACAGCTTAATGGCAAAAATTATGATTATTGGTTCATTACAATGAGAGCCCTGTTTGCTTCACAAGACATATGGGAGCTGGTGGAACAAGGTATCCAAGAACCAGTAGATGCAGTAGCGTTGACTGTTTTGACAGCAGCAGAAAGAGATATGTTGAGGGATAACAAGAAGAAGGACAAAAAATCCCTCTTCTATCTCTTTCAAGCAGTGCATGAGAGTATATTCCCAAGGATTTCAGCAGCAACAAGGTCTAACGAGGTGTGGGATATTCTTAAGATAGCCTATCAAGGCATAGAGAAGGTGAAGATAGAAAAACTACAAATGTTCAAGAGAGACTTTGAAACTCTCTATATGAAAGAGTCTGATAACATAGACTCATTCTTCACACATGTGATTAGGTTGGTTACCCAAATAATGTCTCATGGAGAGACACTTGGGGAAAGAAGGATAGTGGAAAAAATATTGAGAAGTCTACTCTCAAGATATGATGCCATAGTAGTAGCAATAGAAGAGACAAAGGATGTCTCATAATTTTCAATGGATGAGCTTTGTGTATCCTTGATGTCGCATGAACATAGACTGAACAGAACTGTGGAATCCTCATTGGAGCATGCTTTCAAGACACATATGTCTTTTGGAAAAGGTAGAGGTCGAGGAAGATCAAACTACGGAGGAAGAGGAAGAACCCGATAGAGAGGTGGAAGAAACAACCCTACTAGCACAAGTGGAAGGGGCAGCAATCAGAATCAAAGTGAAGGCTCAAGCCAACACCAAGCACAAGGACAAAGGTATGATAAATCCCAAGTCCAATGTCATTATTGTAAAAAGTATGGGCATTATGCCAATGAATGTGGAAAGAAACAAAATGACATGAATAATAGGCAAATTGCAAATTTTGCAAAAGAATATAAGAACCAAAGTAATGTGCTTCTAACATATAATGTGGCACAAGAAAAACAAGATGATGTATGGTTTTTAGACTCAGGTTGTAGTAACCACATGATTGGAAACATAGCAATGTTTGCCAATATTGATGAGAATGTGAAGTCTGAAGTAACAAGAGGGACTGATAGCAAATTCTCTATCATCGAAAAAGGAAGCATGTCAATATTGACAATGAAGGGAGAAAAGAAATTTGTGCTAGATGTATATTATGTACCTGGCCTGAAATGTAACCTTTTAAGCATTGGCAAGCTCGTGAGCAAGGGTTACAATGTGTTTTTTAATAATGATGTGCGTACTATCATGGACATACCTCCAAGTAAAAGGGTCATTGCAGAAGTGCACATGAAAAAGAATATGATGTTTCCTCTCAAGCTCAGAATAGACTTGAAGGAAGGAGGTGTGGTAGTAGCAGTCACACAAGAGGTATTTTAAGAAGAAGTGAAAGATGAAAACTGGTTATGGAATTTGAGTTTTGGACATCTCAATTTTGGAGGTTTGAACCTCTTACGTAGAAAAGGTGTGGTAAAGAGATTACCACTCATAGAAAATCTGGACAACCTATGTGAAGGATGCATCTTGGGCAATCAACACAGAGAAGCATTCCCAGCAGGGAAGAGTATAAGGGCAAAGGCACCCTTAGAGATTTTGCATTCAAATTTGTGTGGACCAACCCAAACGCCATATTTAGCTCGCAGGCATTACATTTTGACATTCATAGATGATTACACCATAAAGAAATGAGAGTATTTTTTTAATAAAAGAGTGAAGTGTTCAAACAGTTCTACCACATCAAAGCTCTTGTTGAGAAGCAAAGTGGGCACTACATCAAAGTGCTGAGAACTGACAGAGGCGGAGAATATATCTCCAAATATTTGCTACGCTTTTGTAGGGAGAATGGCATACACAAAAAATATACAACAAGGTACACACCACATCAAAATGGTTTTTCGGAAAGGAAGAATAGGACCATCGTGGACATGGTCAGAAGCATGTTGAAGGAAAAACATTTGCCAATTGGGTGTTGGACTGAAGCTGTCAATTGTGTAGCATATATTTTGAATAGATGTCCAAAAAAAGTTGCTATGAACAGAGTTTCGGAATAAGCATGGAGTGGAGCAAAGTAGTTTGTCACACACATGAAAGTATTTGGATGTTTGGCATATGCACATGTCCAGGATCAACTAAAGAAGAAATTGGACAGTAAGGGGGGGAATTGTATCTTTGTTGGATATAGTGATGAGTCCAAGGCATACAAACTCTATAATCCATCCACCAAGAAAGTTATAATCAGGAGAGATGTGCAATTTATTGAAGAAGAAGCTTGGGATGGAAGCTTAGAGAAAACAATGAATGTGAAGATGTGTGTCTCATAAAGAGCAAGAGGAATGCACAGCAGCAACCAATTCCTCCATGGTGGTTCCTCCTCCACCTACACAAGCACAGCAGAGCACACCAAAAGTTGGAAACAAAACAATCTTGAGAAATCAAGGAAGTGCTTCTCCAAGCACACCACAGGGATCAGAAACTCCCTGAAGTTCAAGTGGAAATCCAAGCACACCAAGAAGACCAAGATTCAGAAATTTGAGTGAAATTTATGAGGAAGGAGAGGTAAATGATTATGTTGGTCTGAACTCTTTATTTGATTTGTTTTGCCATGTTTATGACCCAATCCATTTTGAAGAGGCATTCAAGGAAGAGAAATGGGTTGCGGCAATGAATGAAGAGATAGGAGCAATAGAAAAGAATGACACATGGGAGTTAGTGGACCTTTCGTAAGACAAAAAAGTCATTGGAGTGAAATGGGTCTATAAGACCAAGACAAATGCTGAAGGAAAGATTGAAATGCATAAAACAATGCTCGTTTTCAAAGGTTACAAGCAGCGGAATCGAATATACTATGCAGAAACATTTGCGCCAGTCACGAAGATGGAGATAATACGTACAATATTTTCAATTGTAGCGCAATAGAAACGGAAATTCTATCAGATGGATGTAAAGTCAGCGCTCTTGAATGGAGTGTTGAAAGATGAGGTGTATGTTTCACAACCTCCTGGCTATGAAATAGAAGGCCAAGAACACAAGGTGTGTAGGTTGCGGAAAGCTCTCTATGGGCTGAAGCAAGCACCATGCACATGGTACAATAGGATATATGTTTTCTTGATGAAAAATGGGTTCGACAAATGTGACGGTGAACCTACTCTCTACATCAAACAAAGTGACGGTAAGATTCTTATTGTCGTTTTGTATGTAGATGATTTGATTTTTACATGCAGTGTTGATTTTCTCATCATTGATTTCAAAGAAGTAATGAAAAGTGAGTTTGAAATCACTGACTTGGGGTTGTTAAGATATTTTTTGGGAATAGAAGTAAATAAACGAGAAAATGGAATTTTTATTTCTCAAGTAAGGTATGTAGTAGAATTTTGGAGAGGTTTAATATGCATAACAACAATCCATCACCAACTCCAACCATTATGGGGTTGAAGTTGAGCAAGGAAGATTGCAGCAGCAATTTCAATCCAACATTATATAGGAGCATGGTGGGTAAACTAATGTATTTGACTGCAACTAGGCCTGATATAATGTATGCAGTGAGTTTCGTGTCGAGGTTCATGGAGACACCCAAGGAGACACATTGGCAAGCAGCGAAAATAATTTTAACGTATGTCAATGGGACACAGGAGTATGGTGTTTCGTATTCTGCAACTGATGATTTTAGGCTGGTTGGTTACACTGACAGTGATTGGGTAGGAAGTGTTAATGACAAATGTCAGAAAGAGCACGTCAGGATATGTTCTTCATTTGGGTTAGGGAGCCATTTCATGGGCTTCCAAGAAGCAGTCGATAGTATCATTGTCAACAACAGAAGCTGAGTATGATGCGGAAACATCAGCAGTGTGTCAAGCAGTTTGGATGAGCAGGATGTTGCAGGATTTATGTCATGAACATGATGGAACAACCACTCTTTTTTGTGATAACGGTTCAGCAATTGCACTATCAAAGAATTATGTCTTTCACAAAAGGACAAAGCATATTAATGCCAAATATCATTTCATAAGATAATTGGTTAACAACAGTGAGATTGTGTTGCTAAATTTCAGGTCAGAGGAAAAATTTGTAGATATCTTCACAAAGCCATTGGCACGTGAAAATTTTGTTTCTCTCAGAGGTTGTCCAGGAATGGTAAATAGTGGCAGTTGCGATTAAGGGGGAGTGTTAGAAATTAATCTCAACCACCGCGTTAAATGAACTTGTAGCACCCATACCTCAGTTACCGTTTTGTAGGTTGCAGATTGCGTGTGCAGAGAAGAAAAGACAGTGACCAGATTACATAACACATTCCGCAACAGATTCAAATAATCAAAGTCAAATAGAATTTAATGCTTGGTTATTAAATGGGCATGGACAAATATTTAATTCACAAGTTTTGTTTTAGTTCACGCAAGTTCTGTAATGTTCATAAAATGTTGTCCACCCATACTATGTATTAAGTTTTGTCTATGATAAATTAAATGTCTTAGATATATATGTGTTTATATTTTACATGTAAGGTGTGAGAGAGCAAGTGAAGAGAGTGTTGTGTAATGTGATGGATGTAAGTCTGGAAAGATGGAGAAAATCATGGAGTGAATTTTGGTGTGTGCATGAAGACAATTTTTACTGTGTTAGTCTTGGTGAATGTATATCCAAGTAAGAAGTTATGTTTAGCAACCTCCATATGTTAATGTATTTCATGTGATGAAGTTTTAATATAAAGCTTGGTTAGTTGAGATATAGTTTTGGAATTTTCACATATGTGTAGTAGAGTAAAATTGGTTGATTATATTTTCTTCTTTCTATAATTTCGATTTTAATCTCTGCCACTCTGTATTGAAAATATGATTCATATGATTTTATTTCCACCTCTCTATGATATGGATTAAGTGAATTCCGCAAATCTGTGTAAACTTCTGTGAATATATTATCTTAGTTAAAGTAATTTCCACAACTCTGTATAAACTCAGCTTGTTGAGAGAAAAACATTATTGGCCATTCTCTTTCAAATTTCAAACAAGCATTTCAAATAAATGGTTCCATGGTTACATTAATTTAGAGCCAACTTCTATTCCTTCGAAAATGATGATGGTGCATTTTATACTTGCGGAGTTTTAAAACGAACTCTCAGAAATGCATTGAATTGATTCGCTCGAGAAAGTTGTCGGAAGCACTTTCAAGTAATTAAAAACCCGTTTTTTTTTTAAATTTACGTCATTTTATCAACAACCAAAATATAAGAGCAAAGGCATTTTCTGAATAAAGTTTAGGCCTTCCTTGAATTGATACCCTGATAGAATAGAATTCTATGAACTTATTTAACAATCTATTGGATAGGTTCTCGGAACATTCACTAAAATTAGCATATATATCATTAACATCGAGATTTTAGTTGGAAAATAACTTTCGCTAAAGTCTCGAGTACATAATATTTGGCAGAAGTTTTCATTAATCTATAACTTTACTTTTAACATACTAAATAATATACAAATGTTTTAGAAAAATTATATTATACTTTTATATAGATCAAAAATATTAAAATTAAAAATTATATATTAATGGAATGTATATACATATGAATATAAAATTAACAAATTTGTGAGGTATACTATTTTATTCATAATTCATCATATGATAATGTTTGTAAAATAAAATAAAGTGGGAGCTGATTTGAAAATGCAACTAAGATTATAATCGTCTTACTTTGAAGCTAGATGATAAAACATACATTGGCCACTAATCAATCTAGTTATAAAACCAAAAATGATAAATTAAATTAAAAAAAAAAACAAAAAAAACCAAACTAAACTAAAAATACTTGGTTTTAAAATTAAATTAAAAATAGTTGATTTTGAAACTATTAGGATTTGAAGAAACTTGAAACGACATGTGACGTCTATGTACACTCGAAATGAATTCTCAATTATTAAGAGAAGAAATTGATCTCACCTACATGCCTCAATTTTAATTCGACGCAACCAATACTAACCAAAATTCCTCAAATCAAATAAAACCTCTCTCAAGTCATATTTCATAATTCAATTCAATCAACGCTAACCAAAATTCCTCAAATCAAATCGAACCTTTCTATCAATTCAATTTTTCTATCTACTTATCCAATAGAATTTTGTAGGACCTTATAAAATGAAACCCTAATAAAATTTATAAAAAGAAACCAACATGGAATGATGAACCTAAAAAGTGTATGTTAAATAAAACAACTCAGTAAAACTGGTTTATTAGAAGGAACTTTCTTGAACCTCAATCTCCATATCTATGCATGTGTTGAATTTATTTTGAGTAATTTATGAACCTCCATATCTACAAATGTGTTTAAATTATTTTCAACAATTTGTTTATTTCCTTTTGTGTTGAGTTTAACATATTGTGAAAGAAAAGGTAAAAACATAATAATATAAATGACTATGAACAAATGTTTCACATAAATATAATAAAAAATGCAATAATCAAGATAGGAAAATATTAAGATTAAATTTATTCTTCAAGACAATTACATTGTAGGTTTTTTATTAGGCCAATCAGAACCATATTTGGCTCTGTAGACCCACTTGGAACGAACCAACTTGTGCCCATTTGGAAGAGGAACATTGTCCCAAGTATGATTCTTCATCAAAGAACAATACCTTTCTTTCATGGAAACTTCCCACTCAAGTTTTCCAACAGAATGAGAAAATTGTTGTGGATCCTCTTAAATGGAATGACTAAAAATAGAGTTTCCTTTAGAATGTGGTTGAATTGAGGCTATATAGCTAAAATAAACTTCATCATAGCCAAATATATTAGGAGGTTTTCTCTTATGAAGACTCCTCCTCAAGGAATTATCCAGAACAGTCTGCTATTGTATGGGTTATATTGGAACTGATGGAAGATTTTATTTTGGGTAACGAACTTTAGTAGAGATTCTTCTTTTGCAAAATCTACAAAAGCATCAAAATTATTAAGACCATAATCAACAATTAAATATGAGTTAGTAGGGGAAGCATATGATCTTGGACAAATATTTTCATGAAGATGAACATCTCTTTGGAAAAAAAATTCCTTAGAGTTAGGAGCAACGAGTTGATAAGCTTTCATGTCCTCATAGTAACCAACAAATATCAATTGTTGACTTTTATTTTCCATGGATTTGTGATTTTAATCTAGAAATAATGTCAAAGTAGGACTACCAAATGCCTGGAAAGAAGATGCATTGGGCTTCTCATGTGTCTAGGCTTCCATTGTAGTCACATTTTGAATTGCCTTATGAGGCATCCTGTTTTGAATTTAATTAGAAAAATTAACTGCTTCAACCAAAAATGTAGATGCCAAGTTCTTGGAATGAATCATGCAATTAACCATCTCCTTATGTGTTCTATTATTTTGTTTAGCTACATCATTTTGTTGAGCAATGGAGGGAACAAAATGTTCATGAAGAATGCCATGATCTTTAAAAAGATTTTGAAATTCCTTGCTCACATATTCCCCCCATTATCTTTTTGTATTCTTTTAATGGAGCATGAATATTGTTTCTCAACAATATGTTTAAATGTCTTGAAGGTTGCGAAGGCTTCACTCTTGTACTTGAGAAAATACACCCAAGATTACCATGAAAAAACATCAATAGAAGTTAAACATATTTTGACTCTAAAAAAAGAAGAGTTGAAAATGGCATTATATCACTATGCTCCAACTAAAGAGGTGATTTTTCCTTTTAAGCTTTCACTTTAGGAAAGGGATCTTGGTGTCATTTTCTAAGGGAGAAAACTTCATATACTCCATTAATGTATGAAACCATAGGAAGACATGAAAGAAAATTTGGAGTGTAAATCTACTATAAGTATCTATAATTGAGATGACCAAATATTTCATGCCAAAGATTACTCAATGAATCAACATGAGTTATAAAAGAAGAAGAAGAGGAATGCTTGAAGTAGAAAAACATACATAATCTAGAGGCATGACCATCCTGTCTAATAGAAACTGCAATAGCAGGATCATGTAGCTCTAATGACTATTTAATTTGGATAAAACTCTACAGTTTTCCCATTACCAAAAAGATAGATTTGATAAATGGAAAATAAATTTGCATAAATTTCAAGGACTACGACCACATTGTTGATGCACCCATTTGTCATCTTATAGTGCCTTATTCCAGGACTTCAAGTTGTGTAGAGTCACTAACTGCAATTTGTGAGATGTTTCCGTGAGATGTAGAGGGAATCATGTCTTGACAAGGAGACATATGATTTGAATCTCCTGAATCAAGTATCCAACTGTATTTACATTTACGTATGGCTTGGGCTGATAGAGCATGTCCCTTTCCTATTGAAATATTTTTCTTCTTCATGGGCTCTTCTAAGGCATTCAACTTTTCCCAACATATTTCTTTAATATGCCCGTGTTTTCCAAAAAAAATACAAATTCATTTGTTTGGGTCTTCTTATTTTCATTTTTTTGTTTGTCTTTCAGGAGAATCCTTCATTTTTAGAAGCTAGAGGAGCATACTTAGTATTATGATTAGGCTTTGAAGCAGAATCATTGGTATGTGCATGAGTTTTTTTTGGTTGAAACTAATCTCCGTGCTTACCTTAGTTATGAACCACCAAAGCTTGATTTAAAGAGCGAGAGATAGATGTTCACAAAATATCTCAAAACTGAGCATTTAAAATTTGTCACCAAGAGCATCCCTTGATGCATAGAAGTTAGATGCAAACACTTTAAAATGACCCTTTAATTTTGTCAACATCAATAAAATAGATTTAAAAAAGAAAACTCTCCTTGCCACATGCTTTTAAATGAGACAAGAAGTACGTGAATTGAGCCATATACTCCTCAATTGAGGCATGCTCATCAGGTACTAGGGCTGATAATTTAGTTTCAAATTCTAATGCATGGAACTCATTGATACCTCCAAATACGAAAGCTAGTTTTTCACAAATCTCTTTGGGAGTTTTACATTCTTCAAGATGAAATAATAGGTTGTGAGAAACATGCAACCTAATCAGCCCCATTGATTCATCTAGTTTGTTCTTATAGGAAAAATTTTAAAATAATTTAAATTTGGGAGTTCTACATTCCTACAGATGAAATAATAGGTTGTGAGAAACATGCAACCAAATCAGCCCCATTGATTCATCTAGTTTGTTCTTATAGGCAAAATTTTCAAATAATTTTGTAAAATTTGGCTGGTTTCACTTAATGTTTTCCACAACTCCTTAAATTGCAGTTTTATTTTCCATGTATGAAAATTATTCAGAGTAAGTAACTATATTATTGTTAGCTCTCCAATAATAATGCCAAAAAAAAAATTTACTTTTCACCCCATTAAAAAACTGCCAAGAAGTGCTAGTAATATGTTGAGATGCTCCTTTTACCTTAGTCAATAATTTTTACACAATTATTCTTTTACCAAGGGAAAAATAATTCCAATAATTTTGAGGTTTTCTTACTCAATAATTTTTTTCCCAATTCTTCTTTTACCCAGGAAAAAATAATTCCAATAATTTTGAGGTTTTTTTTTTAACCAAAAAGATTTTCCTAGAAAATATACAAAGAATTTCAAAATAATTTTAATGAGGGCCCAAGAAAATTAAACCTTTTAAAGAAACAAATTGTACCAGTAGGCTTTCCTCCTCATTTAAAAATTGCAGAAAAAATTTCTCCTTTTTTAAATCCAAAACAACACATTCATAAATTCCTTTCTCCTTCTCTAAATACCCTTTCTCATTTAAAAAAAAAGATGAGAAAAAAAAAAGAAAAAAAAGAGAAGATTAATTATGGAAATTTCTATAAATATGAATGGATTCTTTGAGAACTTACACTAAATTCATAGATTTATTGAAGGAGGCCTTAACAACCTCCACCCTCTTCTCTGACGACATTAAGGACCTAACAACAAAATAACAAACTTCAAACCCCAACAGATCTAGATCCAAACCTAGATCTTAAAAACTTTAAAATAGATGAGAAAGGACTTAGTACTGTATGATGCAGGGGCATCCAAACCAACTTGAACTTGAGTCGGAATCGGAAACTGAAAAGGCGATTACGCGAACAGTTATGCAAATTGGGGAAAAATTTGTTAAAACCGATTCTAAATTTTTTGTAACTGATATATAATAGAGAGTCTGTAATGTGTGAGGGGAGAGCGAATGTAATGTAGTCGTAAGAGAAATTGAGCTAAGGCTGAAATTCCTTAGATGTAATACTGAGTTTATATAAAATAAGAGGATTGTTATATGGCTTTTCTATGTTTAATATGGCTTATTTTTATCTAATTTTGTGAGTTCATGTCGTGATTTCAATGATTTATTAGCCATCGATCACTGCAAGGATCGATGGAAATGTAGTGTAAATATAATGTCATAGCATGTAATTTTGTTACAGAATATAGTGAATTTAAATCTGCGTTGGGGTTTTATGTATCGGAGGAAAGTTGAATGCCCATTTGTATCAGCGTAAATGATTCTGAGGAATCAAAGAAGTTTTGTCCTCATTCGAGATTGATTATTCAACAATCAATCCACAGTTATTAGAATTGTGGTGGAGTTGAATTGTGGTGGAGTTGAAATTAATCAGGAAACCGACTTAATCCGACTTCAAAAAAATCAGAATTTAACGTTTGTAGTTGCGTGGTTTTATAAAACCATACCACCATTTTTGCATTTCAATTGGGGCTAAAGTGGTTTCATTTGCAGCAACGCGAGAAAATTAGAAATGGCCATATAATCTCAGTAATACCAGCAATTTCGCGTAGAAGTTGTTTGGTAAAGCCCGAAGTGCAATCAACACAATATCGGTCCAATTTTGTTGGTTATTAATCCGATGGTATTTGTGTCAACAAGTTGTGTGGAGTTTAGTGATGAGGTATGGTTCCAAAATTTTTAATAAAACAACGTTTGTTGAAGATGAAGACCGGATTTTTGGGCCCGAAAGGGTTTAAGCACTGATTAAAATACATTATAGTATTGCATTGTGAAAGTTTAACAGTCATTCCAATGGGTCTAATGTTGTAAAGATGAAGGTTTGGATGTTTGATCCAAATGCATTTTAATGCTATGTTTTGAGAGGGTTTTAAAGTGCTGTTTTAAAAAGTCAATTATGGTATCTCTGAAGAATTTAAAACTTTGGGTTAAGTGTTTTTATGGTTTTAGTACTTCCGATATATTGGAAGAGTCGCAGTAGAAGCAGAGTGGACCCATAACCCACAGGTCCCAGGATCGAATCCAAGGTTATGAATCTGCAACTTCACACAAAATTTTAAGTTTGCAGGTTCATAGGATTAAATGAAAGGTTAACCTGCTTATAGTGGGTTTTTCTTTTCATCAAGTGGTATCAGAGCCAGGTTAAGATTTCCTGCGGAGAAGGAGTTTTCGTATAGAGGAAGAAGAGGTAAAATTTTGCTGAAGATTTGTAAGCCTCTGATTTTTTATGTTTTGTGAAGGTAGTAGCAGAGGACGGTGAAAAGATTGCAGTAGCCTAGAGAAGGAGTGCTCAAATGGTTCCACAGGAGTGAACCAGAGAGATGCCGAAAGACTAAGCTCAGGAGCGAAGCTTGGTGAGGTATCTGGTAGCAAGGAGGACTTGCTATTACATAGGTTTTTGTTGCAACTCACAGAGTACAATTCCACAAAGGATGTGGGTATAATTGTTCAAGCATGTTGTTACAAGAAGATCACAAGCAGCAGTTCCACAGATGATGTGCATTGAATTGCTGAAAACTGTAGAAGACATATGACCAAGAGGTCATAAATTTTTGTGCCTCAGGATTCTGATGCAGGGGCTTCCGAACCGACTTGAACTCGAATCGGAATCTGAAACTGAAAAGGCGGTTACACAAACAGTTATGGAAATTCGGGAAAAATTTGTTAAAACTGATTCTAAATTTTTTATAACTGATATATAATAGAGATTTTGTAATGTGTGAGGGGAGAGCGAACATAATGTAATCGTAAGAGAAATTGAACTAAGGCTGAAATGCCTTAGATATAATGCTGATTTTATATAAAATAGGAGGATTGTTATATGGATTTTATGTGTTTAATATGGTTTATTTTTATCTAATTTTGTGAGTTCATTTTGTGATTTCAGTGATTTATTCACCATCGATCACTGCAAGGATCGATGGAAATCTAGTGTAAATATAATTTCATAGCATGCACTTTTGTTATAGAATATGGTGGATTTAAATCTTCATTGGGGTTTTGTGTATCGGAGGAAAGTTGAATGCCCATTTGTATCAGCGTAAATGATTCTAAGGAACCAAAGAATTTTTGTCCTCATATGTGATTGATTATTCAACAATCAATCCACAGTTATTGGAATTGTGGTGGAGTTGAATTGTCGTAGTGTTGAAATTAATCGGGAAACCGGCTTAATCTGACTTCAAACAAATCATAATTTAACGTTTGCAGTTGCATGGTTTTATAAAGCCATACCACCATTTTCGCATTTCAATTGGGGCTGAAGTGGTTTCATTCACAGCAACGCGAGAAAATTAGAAATGACCATGTCATCTTAGCAATACCAACAATTTCACGTAGAAGTTTTTTGATAAAGCTCGGAGTGCAATCAACACGATATCCGTCCGATTTCATTGGTGATTAATCTGATGGTATTCATGTCGACAAGTTGCGTGGAGTTTAGTGATGAGGTATGGTTCCAAAATTTTTAATAAAACAACGTTTGTTGAAGATGAAGACCGGATGTTTGGGCCTGAAAGAGTTTAAGCACTGATTAAAATACATTACAATATTGCATTACGAAACTTTAACAGTCATTCTAATGGGTCTAATGTTGTAAGGATGAAGGTTTGGATGTTTGATCCAAATGCATTTTAATGCTATGTTTTGAGAGGGTTTTAAAGTGTTGTTTTAAAAAATCGATTATGATATCTCCAAATAATTTAAAACTTTGGGTTAAGTGTTTTTATGGTTTTAGTACTTTCAATATATTGGAAGAGTCGCAGCAGAAGTGGAGTGGGCCCATAACCCACAGGTCCCAAGATCGAATCCAAGGTTATGAATCTACAGCTTGACACCGAATTTGAAGTTTGTAGGTTCATAGGATTAAATTAAAGGTGAACCTGCTTATAGTGGGTTTCGCTTTTCATCATTGTAGCTATGATACCATGAAAGAGTATTAAAATATCCAAGGATTAGACTATAAAGCTAAAAAATTCTTCTAACAAGAGATCATAAGATGAAGAACGTAGATAACCACATTTCATTGCTTGAGAAAATTAGCTATACATAAACGTGGTTTATAGGAACAATAGAGGCTTCTAGAGATAACTAGAAGGTAATACAGATCACTCAAAGCCACTAATAAGATTTCTAGGTAAACTTACAACTTTCGATATTGATTGGAACTCTAACAATATCAGTAAATGGAATGGTTTTGAGGCGAGATTTAATAACGAGCAAGATGGGAGGTTTAATGAAAATGGTGTCTGTATGCTAGTTCATACATACATCTATAAAGCACACTTTGTGAAGTTTTAGGTGGATGCATCTAGAATAATGTACTAGAATATGCTCTTACCTTCCACTTTTAGTTAGAGATGGATATGAGAATGATATAGAAAACATTTTATCACAATCTTTTCCTCGGGTATTTTAAGAGTAATTTGAAAATATTGGACTCAATGTTTTCATTATAAGGATTACATTTTAATTGTTAGGCTTATGTTAATGTTGTGTAAGCTTAATTTGAAAATGTTGGATTCCATGTTTTGATTATAAGTATTAAATTTTAATTGTTATATTTATGTTATTGTTGTGTAAGATTAATGATGTAGATTAAGAATAATAATTTCAAAATAAATTAATGATGAGAAAGATAAGAAACTTGAAAAATGAAGATAATTTAAAATATAAAATAAATTATTATAGAAATAGTCATGCATTTAGTTTGAATTAAATATATAATAACTAAATACATTATTATATTTTTGGGTTAGGCATTTTTTTTTGTCTTTGATTTCTTATTAGTTTGTGTTTCACTAAATATTTTTGCCATTTATCCATATTTTAAGATTAAGAATTATTTTTTTGTTATTTATTATTATTATTAAATTATTTATTTGTAAGGTGATTAGTTGAGGTCTGATTATGGGTTATTTAGTAAATTCCATTTTTGTAACTTACTGTAATTTTTTTGTTTGTAGTTTTATTTATTTTTTATTTAATTGTTTTTTTTCCTTTTTATATTATTTCCATTTCGATGAATTTTAATTTGTTTTCCAGATTTTCAATTTAACATGACTTGTTATTATATTAAAAATATATTTTATAAATTTAATTATAAAAAATTATATATATTAAGAAAAAATAAAACACACACTAAAGATATATATTGAACTGTATATATATTAATATAATCGATATTAGTCATATTTCTTAGTTTTTTGTCATAGCATTTAGCAATACAATTTTTTATTAATTGTTTTATTTTTGTAATGAAACTTTATGTTTATTGTTTTTTAGTTTAATTATGCTATATTTAAGGTAAGCACTCCATGTTTTCAATTTAAGATAACTTATTGTCATATTAAAATCATATTTTAATAAATTTAGTCATAAAAAATTTGATATATATTATTAACAGAATAAAAAAAAAACTCACATATATATTAAAGTGTATATATGTTAATATAAACAATATTTTCTAATCATATTTCTTAAGTTTTCCTGATAACATTCAACAATACAATATTTTATTAGCTGTTTTAATTTCTTTTATGAAATCTGGGTATTTTTATTTGTTTTTTGTGATTTTGAGTGGGGCTATAACATCATCATGTCCAATATTGATGAAATATGGCAGAATCAAATATTATTAAAAGTTGTACTGGTTAGCTCTTCTCTTAGAGACTACACCAGGAGGGACCGTGTGTGCATGTCACTTTACATTCTCATTAGAATTCAAAAAATATATAGGCTACATGAAAATAGGGAAGTTATAACCAAAACGTAAGAAATAGGAACAAAATCCTAATCTAAGGTTCTGGTGAACTGACTCTCTCTAATATAGTTGTCCATTATCTTCAACAATCCCCCTTAATGGAGAAAGGGTTCACAAATATTCCTAACATGTCCCTAAACATCTTGAATTTAATTCTACCAAGGGGCTTGGTAAAAATATCAACAACATTATCAGAAGTATTACAACATTCAACATGAATTTCTTTAGACTAAACTTTATCCCTGACAAATTAGAATTGAGTATCAATGTGCTTAGTGTTTTTATGGAACACCAGATTGTTTGTGAGTTTGATGGAGCTTTGGTTATCACATCTTATCACTATTGCAGCTTTCTATTCTTCTTCTGCATCTTGGAGAAGTCATCTCAACCAAACTTCACAAGTCGCTGTACACATCGCTTGATACTCTTCTTCTGCTGAAGACAAGGAAACTGTGTTCTGTTTTTTACTACTCCATGCTATTACCCCGGATGCAATTCTAAATGCATAGCCTGTAATGGATCTCCTGTCATCTACATTTCCAGCCCAGCTGGAATCTAAAAAACCTGTCAATTTCAAATCACAAGAATCAGTATACAAAATGCTATAGTCTAACGTTCCTTGTAGATACCTTAAGATGCCTTTAGTTGCAATCCAAAGGCTCTCAAGTGGCTTGAACTTAAATTTCCTCAATGTACTAACTACATAGGCCAAATCTGGTCTAGTAGTGGCCAAGTAGATTAAACTTCTGACCAATTGTTTGTATAATGTTGCATCTACCTCCTTTGAACCATAATCACACTAAAGTTTGTTTTTCTACTATAGCAACACTGTTTTAGCCTTACATTGATCCATCTTAAACTTTTTCAGAATATTCCTGACATACTTACTCTAAGCTAGAAAGGTATGTCCTGAATCTCTCCCGATCTCTAGACCCAAACAGTAGCGAAGCACACCGAGGTATTTCATCTCAAACATTTGTGACATTTGCACCTTGATTTCTTCAATGGGTTTATCTGCATTTCCTGTAATTATGAGATCATCTACGTATAAAGAAATCAAAACTATTCACCCCTTTTCATCAAATACAATATAGAGATTGGGATCATTTTTGCTTCTATTGTAGTTGTGTTGTATGAAGAATGAATCAATTTTATCATACCATGACCTTGGAGCCCTTTTTAGTCCATATAAAGCTTTCTTTAATTTATAGACTAAATGTTATTTTCCCTATTTGAAAAACCCTTCAGGTTTCTCTAAATATACTTCCTCTTTCGACTCCCCATTCAGGAAAGAATATTTAACATCTCGCTAGTACATTTTCTAGTGGTGTTTGGTAGCTAAGGAAATTGATATTCTGATTGTATTAAGTTTAGCTATGGGCGTGAAGGTTTTCTCAGAGTCTATACCTTCTTTTGTGAATACCCCTTTGCAACCAGTCTAGATTTGTACTTATATATACTCCCATCTTCTTTAAATTTGGGTCTTTATAACCATTTGCAACATATGGTTTGTTTACCCTCATGTAATTCAACTAACTCCCAAGTTTTTTTTTTTCATAATTGATTCATGTTCTTCCTTCATAGCTTCCCTCCATTCATTATATTGAATAGCTTCTTTATAAAAAGAGGTTTAAACATCACCTAACATACTAGTTATAAAATAATTCTCTATGTATGTTGTAGGAAGTTGTGCTTTCCTACCTGGTCTTCTAAGAGTTGGAGTGACATCCAACCTGTTTTAATCATCTCCTGATGGGCTTGGTTCAATGATTTCATATGAAATATCAACTTATTTTTGTTGCCACTTCTATTGTTTTTGTTTCTTCTGCTCCTGTTGTTGCTGTTGCTTCTACTCTTGTTGCTCCTGGCTTTCTTCAGTTTCACCATTCCCTTTTCCACCAACAATGGAATATCCCAATCATCATTGTTATTTGTACTATTTCCATCATATACCTGTTCATGAAACACTACATCTCTACTCACAAAAACTTTATGATTAGAGGGATTAAATAACTTGTAGGCTTTAAATTTGGTACAATACCCAACAAAGGTATATTTAATGGCCTTTGCATCAACTTTCCTTCTATCTTCCTTTGGTACATGGGCAAATTATTTGGAACCAAACACTCTCAAATGTTTAATTGAAGGCTTAAAACCTAATAAGGCTTCAAAAGATATTTTAGATTACAAAATTCTTGTAGGAATTCTCTTTTTCAAATAAACATTTTTATTTATAGCTTCGGCCGAAATACATTAGAAATATTCTTACCTTTTAGCATACTGCGAGCACACTCCACGATAGTTAAATTTCTCCTTTATGAAACCCCTTTATATTGAGGAGTGTGGGGTGATGTATATTGTTGCATAATTCCATGTTCTTTACAATATTTGTTGAGATCATCCTTCTTGTACTCTCCCCCTTGATCTGGGTGGAGAATATTGATGTATTTTCCTATCTAATTCTCTATCATGCTTCTAAATTTCTTGAAGTATTAAAAAACATGACTCTTTTTGCTAAGAAAATATACCCACATAAATCTAGTACAGTCATTGAAAAACAATAAGAGGTAATATGCACCCCCCAAAGATCTTGGCCGTATTGGCCCACATAAATCAGTGTGGACTGACTCCAGTATATCTCTTTGTTTTCTATTACATTAATAGGAAACTCATCTCTCTGCATCTACCCAAGAGCACACACTTCACAATCAACATGACTATGTTTTAATCAGGAAGACCATAAACCATACCATTCTTCTGAATTAACTGTATTTTTTTGAAATTTATATGACCTAATATTTGATGCTGTAGTTCGTCCGCAGACATTCCTGAAGATGTCAAGGCTTGATGTGTCACAGTTATGACGTCTAACTTGTAGAGGCTATGTTGGAGTAATTAAACACAACAGAAACTAAATAATTATTAGATAGACACAGCATTAAACAATCATGAAGACACAAAAGATTTTAACGTGGTTCACCCAACCAATATGGGCTACGTCCACCAAACAGGGCATCGGAAATCTCATTCATCAACTGGAGAATTACAACAGCAGAGTTTCTCATTTGCTCTTCCACTCACCTCACATCCCTCATCATGCTCATTTGCCTCTAGAGGCTTACATTTTATAGCTGGGAGTAGAAACTGAATCATAAATTCACTCACAACAAATATAGGATGCATTAACTCCTCATCAGAAATAGGAGTCAATTTAGTAACAAATCCTATTGTTATCACCTTCATGATATTTTCTCCAAAAATAATTTAAAATATTTCTTTTGAATTATTTTTGGAGAAAATCTCATGAAGGTGACAACAATAGGATTTGTTGCTAAATTGACTCCTATTTTTTATGAGGATTTAATGCATCCTATATTTGTTGTGAGTGAATTTGTGATTTAGTTCCTACTCCCAGCTATAAAATGTAAGCCCGTAGAAGCAAATGAGCATGATTTGGGATGTGAGGTGAGTGGAAGAGCAGATGAGAAACTCTGATGTTGTAATTCTGCAGTTGATGAATGAGATTGCCAATGCCCTGTTTGGTGGACGTAGCCCAGATTGGTTGGGTGAACCACGTTAAAATATTTTGTGTCTTCATGATTGTTTAATTCTTTGTGTATCTGATTATTATTTAGTTTCTGTTGTGTTTAATTACTCCAACAGGCCACCCACACGAATCCATGTTTCAATGGTCTCCATAGAATCCATCAAATCTTTAACAGCATAATATGATTTATAAAATTCTACCTTAAGGTTCTGATCTGTTATGATTGAAAGAGAAATCATATTCTTATTAATGTCATGAACATACATCACATTCTAAATGAGCCTAATATTTCCATCAGGAAAAATTACAGGAACGTTACCATGTCCTTAAATTGGGTACCCTCTGTCATCGCCAAGGTAGATTTTCTCTCTAGTACTAGCTTCCTTGAAGTCCTCAATCCATTGTTTGTTTCTTGTCATGTGGGTGGATGCTCCTGAATGCACACACCACGTATCTATTTCATCCTTCTCATCAAAGCCAGCCATGAAAAATCTTAGATCCTAGTTATGGTCATCCTCTGCAAAATCTACAAAATTTCCTACCTGTCTCTTGTATCTCTGGTGACCTTCATCATATTTCTTCTGATGACAATTCTTAGCCATATGGCCCAATTTTCCACAATAAAAAAAATTTAATGGTGGATCATTCAGGTTTGGTGACATACCTTGAGATGGATTTGGCCTTTTCTGTGATGTGCCTCCGCCTCTTTGTCCTCCATTCCATTTTCCTCTAAATGACTTCTTCTTTGCCATGAGAGCTAGATTTTATTTTTCGGGTTTCAATGCCATTCGTCTTTCCTCCTCTTGCATGAGAATCCCTTTAAATTCTTAAAACTTGGGGGATTTTTCTCTATAAATCAAGGTTGTTATAAACATCTGGTAATCCTCGATCATACCATTCATAGTAATAGTTACCAAATCAGTATTACCTACAGCCTCTTCGATGTCGCCAAACTTGTCTTTCAAGTCCTTGATGCATGAGATGAATGTTTCTATTGTCTCATTCTCCTCCATATTGATGGAAAGAATATTTATTTCAAGGAACAATAGGCTATTCATATTTTTGATCTCGTACAGGTCTCTGAGAGTTGTCCAGATCTCATTCACAGACTTACAATCTCAAATACAAGGGATCATGTAGTCTTTGACTGCCATATTCAACATCAATCTCGTCTTGTTCTCCCTCTTCTCCAAATCATGTATTATCGAGATGTCACACCTCCTACAATTGTAGGTTTCACCTCATCACGAGCCGTGATCCCCCATGCACTATACCCTTCTAACATAGTATCTAAGTTGAATTTGCAATTTGAATAGTTGGAACCATCAAGATTTTTGTTTTCATTCAAGTATACTTCCATCAAATTAATCATCTTGAAAATAAATAAAAATGGCCTTCGACAATTGACAAAAATTTTGATCCACAACTGGATCTACCCTAGATCTACAAAAAAAAAACAATAATATTAAGAAACAAATCTACCTATTGCTAGATTGGAGGTTTCTGTGGTATAGTTTTTCAGATGTAGGACTCAGAATATCCACAGTAGCCATTTTTTTGTCTACGTTTTGAGTCTAGATCTAGACTCATCATCAGGACAATTTTGCTAAGAAGAGAGAAGATCAAGGTTAATAAATAAGGGTGGAGAAAAGGAAAGGAAGAAAAAGGCCGACCAGCTCTTTGATAAATGTAAATTAATTAATGCAATATTTCTTATTTTATTTACATTTATTCCTTTAATTTTATAAATTGGTTTATACAGTTATTAATAATTTTTTAACCTATCTAAAAAAGCTACTCTATAATATAAAAGGGTTGATTGAAATAATACTAGTAAATATTATAATATGGACGATTCATTTATAGGTACCTAAAAAAATTTACTTTGCAATAATTTACTAAGTAGGAAGGTTAACAATTTATTATACAGCTATGGTCCTTTTAAGTTCTTAATATAAAAAAATATTTTATATTTATGTCAATTGATTAAAAGGGGATCTAATTCATTATTATTTTCCTAATTTAAAATTATTTTACCTAATTAATATTAAAAAGGGGGGAATGAAGGAAGGTTGAACTAAGGAGGTAACTAAAGGTAATAATTATGAAAAGACTTAAGAGGCAATATTTTATATTTATGTTAAACAATTAACATAAATATTTATGAAAATGCTTAAGAGGTGATTTTATAATATGTTAGACAAGGGTTGAAAAATGTGAGAGGGAATAGGGGGGGGGTTTATATGATTAGAATTAAAGAGGGGTTTTAATTATACTAGAATTAAAGGTTTTTCATGAAGTGGGGTTCAACTGTAGGGTATGAAATAAGGGAAGAAAAGGAAAAAGAGAAAGGGAGGGGTAAAGGGAGGACAAGGAGAGTTTAAGGAAAGGAAGTTGACAGGATAGCGAGGGTGACAGGAGATGATTAAGGCTCCAGGGGGGTGGAAGGTGAAGGAGAGGTTCTTAGAGGGTGTGAGATCTCAGTAAACACGGAAGGGAGATACTAACAAGAGGGTAAAAGGGTAAGGTGATGATATAACTCATCAGTGAGGGGGAGCTTGATTGCGGGAAATTCTATAGATCCAATTTTTGCTAATATCTAGGCCTCCATCCCTATTAAGGTTGTGGGGGTGTTTAATGATTTATAGAGCTTCACGAACTTTGCGTTTAAAATGATGTTTCTCATTGGTAATGACCACTGCATCTTCAAGGCATATGTGGTGACGAGTTTTATTGGAGTGTTCTGCTAAAGCCGAGGTTTTACTTCTTCCTAACCTAATGTCTGCCCCATGTTCTCTAAACCTAATTTTGAAGGACCTACCAGTTTCCCCTATATAACACTCTCCGCAAGAACAATTAATTTTGTAAACCCATTTCTGTTGGAGGTGGTCAGGGTCATCTTTGACAGATTTCATCCTTTGTTTGATGGTCATTAGAGGTTTGAAGGATGTTTTAATTTTATTCCTAGCAAGTACCTTGGCCATCTTGTCTGTGACCCCTTGGATGTACGGGAGGAAAGCTTTTGATGTTGCAGGATATTCAGTTGGAGTTTTATTATTATTATTATTACTGGATCTTGCCTTTTGGATAGCTCTGTTTTCTTACTATATCCAAGGTGCATGAATGATCTTTTTAGCTATTCTATTTCTTCCTCAATATGTGTATCATCTGATATTCTCAAAGCTCTTGTAAAGAGAGTTAACAGAACCCCCATATTTTGGGCCGGGAAGTGATGTGAATCAACATGTAGATAATAATGAATTAGATTCCCTTTTAATCAATTGACATAAATATAAAATATTGTTTTATAGTAAGCACTTAAAAGGACCATAGCTATATAATAAATTGTTAACCTTCCTACTTAGTAAATAATTGAAAAATAAAATTTTTTAGGTATCTATAAATGAATTTTCAATATTATAATATTTACTAGTATTATTTCAATCAACCCTTTTATATTATAGAGTAGCTTTTTTAGATAGGCTAAAAAATTATTAATAAATGTATAAACCAATTTATAAAATTAAAGGAATAAATGTAAATAAAATAAGAAATATTGCATTAATTAATTTACATTTATCAAAGAGTTGGTCAACCTTTTTCTTCCTTTCCTTTTCTCCACCCTTATTTATTAACCTTGATCTTCTCTCTTCTTAGAAAATTTTTCCTGATGATAAGTCTAGATATAGACTCGAAATGTAAACAGAAAAATGACTACTGTGGATATTCTGAGTCCTACATCTGAAAAATATCTACCTATTGTTCGACCTCTTTGGCTGGCTTCTCTACGCACTGCACCACTGGATCACTCTGTCAGGGATCATGCTTACAATGATCCTATATAAATTATACAAACATATTTATATCATGGATTCAATCCGATCTAATCAATGTACTAAATCTATATACTGAATCATTTCTATAAATAAATTACGGAAATATAAAGACAATCTCCAATCACATGAAGCAAACAAGAATAAATCAAACCACAACACAGATAATTTCTCAAGGAAATATTGCTGCTCAAAATACCTCTATCATATATTGTATTCCACAAGTAATCATGAAACAATTTCAATACACTCTTCTTACAAGAATCTCCTGCAATCTGCTTATCGTCTCACATTGATCGAGAGAAAATTAGGCTAGTACTTAGCCAATTCTTACCCTGTCTTCATCTTGTCTTTCTCACACAATCCCTGATGAATGAAATCCCTATTCTTTAGAAATTTCATCCTTCCTCAACTGCGTCGAGTATCATGGGCATCCTGTAGTGTTTTAACTGCATCTAGGCAACCTACTAATATCACAACTGATAGTCACACTTCCCTTTAAGATTTTCCTCTGCTCGGTCTCCACTGGAACTGACATGCATGCAACTATTAATATTAAATCATCAGTCGCATGGAAGATCACTGATTTTGAATTAAATAATATTTAATTCACTTGATATCTCACTAGTGCAACAAACAGTTACAACTAGTTCAACTAAATTTAACTCACTTAACTGAGTTAACTGATTACTCATGCAATAAAATCATGCACTTAACTACAAATTGAACTCTAAAACACATAAAATCACTCTGCATGCCTCACCAACTAACCTCAACTCAAAATTCATGAGCTAACTGAGTTTATCACACTCAGTTAACTATTACAAGTGATTATGATATAAGATTACATTTTACTGTCGAATTTAATTAAGGGATAATGAACATAGACAATGCACCCAATTTAGCCCACACTAGTGTAGGTGCTACTAAGACCTATTGATCCCACACTAGTGTAGGTGCTGCTTGGACCTATTGGTCCCACACTAGTGTAGGTGCTATCATGTTGCTTCCGGATTGTAATTTCATTGTTTCTTTTCGCAAACTTCAACACTCCCTCTCAACAAGAACGGAATGTCCTTGCATGCGACATGCACCTCTTGCATGTGACATGCAACTCTTGCATGAAACACTTCTCTAGTGTTTCTCGTACATGCAACTCTTGCATGCAACACTTCTCTACTGTTTCTCGCACATGCAACCTTTGCATGCAACACTTCCAAAACTGAATAGCCGCCAAACAACTAAATCATTATAATGCATCTCTTGTGAGAGTCTTCTCACTACTTCTAGCTACTGCACATGTCTACTGGACTCTTTATGTTGTTGACAATGCATCCATGCACTCTTCACTATCGCTAACTCTAATCTGCGCTCCAATATCCGATACCTGTCACTCTGATTTCTGTCCTCCTAACATCTGACTGCATCAATATAACTAATCCTCCTACTTCTTCTCTATGGGCTCCTCGTATCCAAGTTCGACCCAAGAGACACACCATCTCGAGGACCCTGCCCAAATTTCTTCTTGTGATTAATCTTGCATGTTGCCCCACCTCACACATGGAGGTATAGATGCATGCACTCCCTCTACCCATCTGGCTCTGCTTGAGTGGTTTCTGCCACTCCATGATCCTCTGCATGTGGCTACTCCACATATTGAGGTTCATTATTTGGAACCAAGAGTTCCTCATATGCATGCAAATGAAGATCTCTCTCAAGGGTCAATTGCATTGCTTACTCATACTTCCCAATGGTTGGAAGTTCTGTAGAGATCGCATATACATCAATTTTATAGTGAATCTTCACACGAATCCCAATATTCTTGGCTTCTCCTTTTGCTTTGTGTCGAAGGAAAGTTTTTCCTTCACTGAAAACAACATCATAGACTCTATCCTCCAATATTGCAACTGAAAATAAACTTTTCTTCAAGCTTGGTACATGCATTACATCTTTTAATAAAAATGGTTTACATGACTATCTCTGGAAAGTAACTGTACCAATATCGGTAGCATTATACCTTCCGTCGTCACCCATTTCGATATGCATCTAGAGGTCCTTCTCCTCCAAGTACTAAAAATTTCTTTGTTTCCTGTTGTTATACGAAATATTATGATCTACGGATAAACCAAATTCCTTAAGTGTGGTGTTTATCACTTAGAACAACAGAGGAAAGAATAACTATCACTTTCTCTAAAACAAGCAAATATACAGAATGGGAAAGGAGCCTATTTGTGATTCTTTCACTTCTACTTCTCCTTCTGTCGATTTTCTCGTCGCTCTCATTCCAACTGAAGTTGCTAGATCGATTCCTGCAAACACAAAAATATAACAACAACAACATGCATTATGCAAGATATCTACTTATCTTACTCAAATTATATCGATTATATATGAAATAAATATATCATTCAAGAATACATTGCACAATAAATAGAGACATATGTATGGGCAAATGAACAACCATATTTATTAAAGAGTATAAGGGGAAGATTACAACCAATGGATTGATTTGTTGTAAACCTACTCTAGCCTCATTCCAGCCTCATCACATCTAGCATCATCTCAGCAACATATCAATACTTTCACTCTCTTATCAAATGAGAATCCAACAACATAAATTTACCAAAATTCTTCCCTCCCTATCAGTACTAGGATGAGTGCTCAATTTACAGGGAAACTGATAGTATTTTCTCAATGAATTCCTTTCTAATAATAGGAAAGACATGTTTCCAAGTTCAAAGGTGTTAGATGGACACTTGAATTCAAATTTTGACACATATGGACTCTTCTAAAAGGAACTAGCCATGTGGATATTCCCAAAACAATGATAATTACGCTCCTAGGTGACCAACACACCCTTCAGTGTCCGGAAGTGCACTGCAGTGCACCCTTGAATGGAGGATTTGGCACTAAAATGTAGTTAGTCCCTTGCAGATGAGTGTTGGTGAGTCAGTAGGTCATATAAAATATACTTCAAACCTTGGAAATCTCACAATAGAAGCCATGAATGAAATTTTATTCACTTAGGGCATATAGCAACTAAAATATAAGGGGATGATAGACCCTATTTCATTGGTCATGGAAATGATGTCCAGTTTGACCAGGTGTTGGGGGATGATGTCAAAATTGACCTATAAAAACTACCTCTAAAGCACGAAGTCAAAATAATAATATTATTTGGATGAGATTCTTTATGATGTGATGAGCCAGAACTAAAGTAGATGATGACCTGCATCAATTTTACAATAAATTACATCATGATATATTTCATTTTGATTGTGACTTGCTCAAGATGGCATTCCCATGCTCAACACATGAACTATCTAATAACATGTTCATAGTTTAGAAAGTCGTCTAATTTGGAATGTTGCCGAATACAGACATGCCTACAGATATAGGCCCATGTTCGGATGACAATATTTATGTAAATCCATCGTATAGATGATGTGTACAACAATCCTGAAATCACAGCCCGGATGGATGAAACTAGATTCAGGGTCTTATCTCATTCACTCGATTGTTCAAGTAAAATTCTAACCATGCAAATATATGCTTTGAAGTTGAACATGGTAAGACATTGTTTGATTACCAGCCAATGATGTGAGTTGTTAACAAACGCGAGAAAACCACCATTGATGTTAATGGCTCTCAAGGTACTGCAACATAATTTTCAATGCGTGAATAGATGATTTGATGTCGAACACCAAAAAAAACCTTTCGGTCAAAGGTCTGGAAGTGAGCAACTTGTCGATGATGTAACAAGCCTCGAGGTACTAGAAGATGTTTCTAATTAAACTTCCTGGATGATGAGCTGGTGTCGACAGGAAGAAAATTTATCATGAAATGGTAGTTACTGATTTCAAAGACAAAATGTGACTTTATATAGTAATTTTAAGGGATGTTTGCCATGAAAATGAAGGTTTATGAGTATTTCAGAAGGATGACGATTCACTGGATCACTTCTCTTGAACATATCATCGACACTAAGATGAGTTGGTAGTATTGACCCAAAAATGAAGTGAAGGTGTGATGAACCATAGGTATGAATGTACTGTTAAGAATATTACCCAACCCAAAAGTCACGATGATGGAGTGAAAGTGTCATGTTCAAGAGAGACCTGTTACCATAAATTTTTTTGTTCCTTTTCCCAAATTTTCCCCCGTCATTAGTCGACCAGTACCTCTTTATTTTTTAACACGATTGAGGAGGATAACATATGGTTGATATATAATTCCACCCTTCAGGTGAATGCATCACTCTTTAATAATTTAACGAGTCTAGAAATAAATGAAACTCGATTATTTCCATGATTGGAAATTCCATCGCTATTTTATGTTTTAACGAGCCTAACGACATTGATAAACCTGTCCTTTTTCATGTTTAGAGAGTTTGAAAAAGAGGAAAAAAGAAGAATCCATGAGTCCTTTTTCGTAAATTTGTCACTCAGGTCTGAAAAGGTGTAAAATGATACCTGAGAAAACTTTTTAGCCATGTTCGACTAAGGTTTTGCTTTTTCGTAAATAATCTATCTCAGTCCAAAAAAGGGTTAAACTTATACTAAGTAGATGTCATTTCATTGACTTTTACGAGCTCGAAAAGACAAGTTCTCGGTAATATTTTCATATTATCAAAGTCTGAAAAGAGCTAAAAGAAGACTCGAGGGGTTCCTTTATTTCAATATCGAAGCTCGAAAAAGAGATAAAAGTGCGCTTCAAGTCCTTTTTCATTTTGATCAAAGCTCAAAAAATAAGGACAAAATCATGCTTTGTGGTCAAATCATTCTTGAATAAGTGTGCATGACTAATCTGTTGTATCAATTGTAAAACTTGTTAAGAGAACCATCGAACGTATTAAAAATACCTCTTTCATAGCAAAAATGAATAAAAATCATAGTCACAGCATTAAATATGATTTAAAATAATAAAATTGACTAATTAAAAGAGTTTTTACCATTCATTTTTACCATTTGAAAAATAGGAGCTCTGAACCAGTTTTTTCCCAAGAACTTCAGCAGTTGATTCCGAAAAATTATGTGGACGATTTTCCTTGATGTTTGATCGAGGTTGGAGCTATGAACCTTCTATTTATTTTTTATCATTTTCATTGCATTTCATGGTAAATTTTAGGGCTTTGAGCCCCTTAGGGTAAATTTACTATGCTCAGAGGGAAACGCACCCTTGAATGCCGAAAGATGCATTGTAGTGCACTAAAATTTAAGGCCAGATGAACTACAGCACTCTATCCTTGACTTGGGGTGCGTTGGGCACAATTATCATTCGTCCTTTTTGCTGTGTGCCCAAAATTTCCCAAGTTTTTCGCATGAAATGGATCCTAATGACTCTTATGATTTCATTTCAGGTATTCATTGGATCAAAATGATGATTACATGGAGGGAAATAGAACATTAAAAATAGAACATGATTTCCCTAAACAATTTGGGTAAAGTAAGAGCCCTCACAAATTGCAGGTTGCTAAAGTACCTCAGATTGTTCTGTATGAGGTAGCAATTGGAACTATTGGAGTTCCTTGTGCATTCATGGGATCTCGTGCTACAGGATTTTCACATTAGGGACAAAGTTTTCCCAATATTAGTGGAGGACATTTATTTTCTCGCATGATTATCGAGACGAAGCTCGCCCATTTCTCTTTTAGGACCTTCTCTTGGAGGAGAGATAGTAAAAGATTACATACTGCATCACTTCCATCCTAGGACTGAACGAAGTAAGGATGGGAAAATAAATATCTGCGATGTACATGATTTTCATTTGAGGACCATCCTATTCACTATCACAAAGCTTGTTGATTCTGCTACACGACATGTGGCAAACAAATCATACATGCAGTATGAACTGGAGTGCTTGGAACCAACAATATTTAACTGGGTTGAAGCTCTCCTCTTTCAGATGAAATAATAGCATACCAAGGCAAAGGGAAGAAGGAAGAATAATTTCAACTATGGCTTGATCCCGATTTCTTTTTCCTTAGACATGATTCCATTGATGCAGCCCCAACATGTTACACTGGGTATATCTAGCCCTAGGGATCCACGGATGCAGAGATGGGTAGATTTGATGGCTACACATGTCAATCAATCAACCATCATATTCTCTACTTCATTCTTTTCCTGGTTTAGAATACAAATGATTACCATCAATGATTATGCATATGCAGGCACAGACTTCCGAGGAGATCTAGACTTGATTCAACCAAACGACACTCAATGGGGCACAATTGTTAAGAATGTTTTGACCATGTTCTTTGCTTCTTCTAACATTTATACATGATTTTGTATTCTGATGTTTCCCAAGACTAAGATAAAGTTTTTATGTGTGCAGATGTAGGTCAAGTTAGACCACTGGGACAACCGGACTAGGGAGTAGATGAGCCAGTAAAGAGGGTTGTCGGGAGAGAAGTCCTTCAGGATTTAGATATGACCGAGAATCTTTCTGAGCTATAGCATCACATAGAGGGATTGACTCTTGGGATTCCAGAATGTGGGATCGAAGAGTTACCCATGAGACTGGAATGCTATGCTATTGGCGTTCCTAACCATTGGATGCGGTTATTGCGTATGATAGTTAGATTCGTAGCTTGTTATCACGAGCATCACTAGTTTACTTTGAAATTTTAAATACATTTTGAGATCATATGACCAATGTGTCTTGGGCAAAATTTTTTTAAAAACCTATAACTATCTATCTATTTTTTTTTAGTTAATCCTATTTATATTTATTGCGCAATATTATTCAATTATGTGATGTGAATAGAAAATATGTCTTTATATGTATTGCAAATGTTTGTTTATAACATAATTCGTGAAGGAATTATTTAATGTGTTCAATTTTATGGAAATGTGCTGATATTGAATGAAATCAGAATGTCTTTCCAAAAGTCAAGCTCTTAGGTACATACGATGTAGTGTTGGATTTCTGACAGTATAAACACTAGTAAGTTGCAGTGAAACAAGTTGTAAGTGTAACCTAATAATGATGCGGTTAATACCAAAGGAAATGGCATCAGAGAGAAGTTCGATCAACGTGCTATACTCAACGATATTGTTTGTAGATCGACCGATACAAATCCCTTGAAAACTCACTAACTCTTCATTCAGAGATAAAATGGCCCACGTTGTAGAGGATATATTTTGTGTGCTATGGCTAGCACCATCAGCATACCCAATGAATGGTTCCAAATATTCAAACATTTGTGATGAAATGTAAAGTGGACTACTAACTTCCAGAAAACTCTAGAAAAACAAACTAAGACGGTAAATGAAATTCAAAAGCATATATATAATATAATACAACATTTTACTAGGCTCATGTTTAAACATAGTAATGTTTGAGATACAACCCATTTCAGGTTTGCACCAATGGAATTCCATCATAATCTACCAACTCGTAGGCACCCTTAGAAAGAACTATTTTGACAATATAGGGGCCATGCCATAATGACTCAAATTTTCTTGTACCTATTACATCAGCTTCTTGATCATAAAGTAAGACCAGGTCACCCTCTGAGAAGATGTGAGGTTGGACATGTTGATCATATTTCACTTTGATTCATCTCTTATGCGCTTCGTTGGCTAATGCGACCTCACGACGCGTTTCATAAAGATGGATAAGGTTAAAAAACCCACTTCTTGAGTAGAGGTGTCAAGTAACAGGTCAACAATGAGTTTTAATGACAATATTTCACATTGGATAGGCAAGATAGATTCCATACCATACACCAATTGAAAGGGGGTAAATTCAATTTCATTTCTCACTGAGGTTCAGTATGCCCACAAAGCCAAGTACAAGATAAAATTCCAATTTCATTTATGAACTCCTATCATTCGTTGAAGCATTCGCTTAAGAATCTTGTTAATAGCCTCCACTTGTCCATTGGCTTGTGGATAATAAGGAATAGAAATATCATGTGATAGTCCTAATTTGGCAGTCAACTCATTCCTCATGTGATTACAAAAATTCTTACCATGATCTGTGACTATAGTTTGTGGAACATCAAATAGTGAGATGACATGATTGAAAAAGAATAATGCAGTTGTTTCGACTGTGTTATTGAATGTAGGCATCGCTTCAACCCACTTGGTAAATTAGTCTATTGTGACAATAATATAACCATGCACCCCAGACGAACGAGGGTTGCAGGTCATGAAGTGAATGCCCCATTTTACAAATGGTCCCATAGGGATAACAGGATGGATTGGTGGTGGCTATTTGTGGATTTTATGAACAAATATCTGGCACACATGATAAATTCTGTCTGCAAGGATGTAGTCGCGAAATATGGTAGGACAAAAGTAACTAGTGCGGAGTATCTTTTGCATGGTAATGTATCCAGACAAGTGTCCACCACAAGCCTTCGCATGATAATCATTTAAAATCTTCTCGGCCTCCTCATGAGTGAGGCACCTCCTTAAAATTGTATCGACACCATGACAGTAAAGTGTATCGTCGACGATCAGATAATCTTTGGCTTGGTATGGAATATGTCATTTTTTAGAGTGAGAGGTATCGAGAAGAAAAGTCTGGGTTTGGAGATAAATGATAAAATCCCCATACCAAGGATCATATGATCCAATAAGAAACAGAAACTCATTAGGAATTGATGGTTCCGATGTAGTAGCACTACTACCTGAGGGAAGGTCGCAAAGAAGCTCAACCAAAAATAATGACTTCTTTGAATTGGGTTTGTTGAACTCCAAATCAAATTCATGTAAAATGAAGATCCATTTTGAATATTTTCCCCTAGAAAATTGACGTGACATAATTTATGTCATGGGGTTGCAATCTCAAATGACAATGGTCTTCCGGAACAGGATATAATGGCGAAATATTTGGACAACTTGAACGGTCGCCAAGGCGAGCTTTTCAGCATATGAATACGTCAGTTCTGTATCATTGAGATTATGACTCAAATAATATACTGGATGTTCTATCCCATATTATTATTGGACCAATACCATCACAATGGTCATATCAGCTGCGACGATATATAAGAAATAATCACTCTGATAATTTGGGGGATAGATTAATGGCGCTCAGACAAGTGTATCCTTGACAGCATCAAAATAAGCTTACGCAACCTTATCTCAATGGAAGGGAATCCCCTTTTTCAAGAGACGAGTAAATCCTTTACCCATTTCGAAGTAGTTGGGTATGAACCTCCTAAGGAAGTTAGCATTTCTTTGATGTTTCTGTAACTGAAGTAAATTTGATGAAGCGGGAAAATCAAGAATCGCCTCGACCTTCAGTGGGTCGATTCGAATTCTTTATTTTGAGATGACGAATTATTTAATGGAAACATCCTTCTTTGGATAAACAGGACAAAGGCGTTGATGTACCGGTCTGACATCAGGGTACATTTTAATGGTGTGTTCGATGATACTAATATCTATGTGTGGAATTTCCTCATAAGACCAAGAAAATATATCACGAAATCCTTGAAAGAGAGAGCGATAATTTTCGAGTTCTAATGAAGAATAAGACACCCCAACATGAATGTTTTCTACAATGTCGAGTTTGGTCAAAATATCAATAGAAATGGTTTCTTCAATATTTGATAAGTTTCACTCGGATTTGATTGCATTAATGGGAAAAAAAATCGAAAAGAATTTTTTGATCGATGGGTGATATATTTCAATAAGATTATCTTCTTCGTAATCCTGAAAATAGGAACGATGATGATGATCTTCCCATGGTTCTCCTTCAGGCATTATGGATTCCACAATGCTCTCATCTGTCAAGAAAGTGGATGAAAAAGGATCAGATGGAGTACCAAAATCTAATGAACGATCGACCCAAATGATCGGCTACAATGATTTTTGATTCGCTGCCCAAACCATGTATATTGATTGCTATGTCAGCTCAATTGGGCTAGGTGGCAGAAATTCATCCAACATAACAACTTCAGAATCACCTATAATCTTCCTTAAGACATATGGAGTGGAAGATATCATGTATGGCTGAAAATAAATCACAAAAGCCTATAGGGTGTGATGGTTGAGAGGAAGGCAGACAAATCCTAGAATATTGTTAGAAATAAGCCTAATAAATCTCAAGATGATGATTAATGGTGATGCATTCATTGTAAAAATGTTTTTCATTGAAGAATTATTGATGAACCATACACAAAAAATAGATTTCCTAGAGAATTGAAAGATACTACTTGAAACCCATCTATTTTAGTGGATGGTGAATTTTTTATATGGAGTTAGAAAAAAATGATGTTTATGTACTTAAATGTTGAACATGAAGAAAAAAAATGCAAATGTAGACAAAATACAAATGATGGAGATTGTAGAATGTATAAGATGAAGATACAAGGACTAAGGACATGGTCATAGTATAGGATAATTAGAACAATTCAAAGGACAAAATGAGATGATTGAATCACAACTACTCATTAAAGGAGGGTATGAAGGATTATCTTCGACTTGAAATATTTAATTATAATATGCTAATGATGGAGACCATGGAGACCAAGCATAGATGTGTATATAGATTCATGAACATATTATTGGAGAGATAGTAAGTGAGGCCCATTTTCAAAACTTATTCAATGATTCTAAAATTTCAGATATAGTAAATACAATGAAGGTGATGAGGCATTCTCCTAGAATCCTTGATAAAAGGATGAATGAGATAATAGAAGCTAAAGCTACCAAGGAATAATTAAATGGAATCTTATATTCTTTCAATAGAATAAAAAGTCCTCGAGCATAAAATTTGATTGAGGTTTTTCTGACCATTAGAAAAGGAAATATTAACTATGGTTAGTAAATCAACACCATCATGAAACGTTCTATATAAGGTTTTAATAACATTTCATTATGCAAGAAAGGAATGACCCCATCCTTTTCGATGAATTTATACGTATCTACCTTTGAAACTTCATTATAAAAATTATCTCGAAGATTATAGCTAATAAGCTCGAGGGTATCTTATAGAGCATGATCTCAAAGTAGCTATTTGAGTTTCAACGGAGTCAAGATTGATTTTCTGGGTACAACTAAGGAACGCCTATAGTTTATAGACCTAAACAATATCCCGATAGTAGTGATGAAGATCAATTGAGCGAAGACTTATCACAAGCGAAATTGATTATATACGAAATTGGCTATTATGCAAATGGGTACGAATTCCAAAAGGGTAAATTCTTTAATTATGAGGTATATATCTTCAACCACTTTATGTAGGCTCACAGCAGAGGCAAAATGGGAAGTATGGTATAAGAGTAGCAGGTGGTTTTCTGTCTCTAATTTATTTGGAGTTATAATTTTATTAAGCTAATTTGCGGATTTGTATTGGTTTAAACCTAAAAATTAACATATATAACTTGGTGCTTTCATGGATTTATAGCTACAAAAATATTGATAACCCTATTTACGATTTCTATAAAATATATATATATATATATATATATATTAGTTTGTATTACAAGGATATTATGGATACTTGTCGGTGAACTACATGAATATAGCCACGTGAAGGATCACACAAGAAGTTATTGTGAAAGGACACAAAGGTCTTCGGACGTTATTGTGAAGAGAGGACATGTCTCCAGTATATCGTGATGGAGATTAGTAGCTTTTATGGTGTACAAAATGACCGATTTTAATTGTTATATTAGTTATTTTTCAGTCTCATATAATGAGATTGTATTGTCTTTATCATCATAACTACATTTTATTTGTGATGTACTCTAATTAAATGGGAACGGCAATGTGATGGCGAAATGTCAAAGACCTTTGACAATTGTTGAGACCACAACAATTATGGTGGGACGATCTACCAGTACATAGAACATTGTTCCTTTAATTCTTAGACGTACCGACGTATCATTGAAAAATAATCCTGTGCATTTGATCCTTCGTGCCGGCATTATTGGGTGCACATACCCTTCATTATTAAATATTTACAATGAGAATACACGGCACGATTAATAAGTATGATGAACTGTAATGTTATGTATGAAGCACGCTTGCTAATCTTTTATATTCGTCCCATGGTTTTATATACGTTATACTATATCATAAATGAATTACTAAGAATATTGATAAAAATTTATGGAAATGCTTGGGTGATATTATCATTTTGGGTTTTGTGATTTATGTATTAAAATAGGCGTTTAAAGTGCAGCTGCTAATATAACATAATAACATTTTTAGTTTTCTGAGTGAGCGAATAGGCCTTTTACCGTTCCATACGGTGAAGATGTTGACGTGTAATAAATATGTTTAAATGTGTGGTTGTTCACATTATCACTAACTGAACTAAAATTATTTAACCTCTCCCAAAGATTGTCCTTCCTAATATTAAGAATTAGTTAAATAAAATTACATTAAAGACATATTAAGAATTTGGCTTCAAAACGTTTAACATCTACTACGGAGTTCTGAACACCTTTATGGGCATCCAATAATCTGTTGAGATTTTCTGTTTTGGATAAAATAGGCAAAATCTCAGTAGGTGACAAAAATTAGGAATTAGTTCCTAGATTAGCTCCAGTTTGTTTGGGAGGGAGTTAATGCATGCTAAATTTGAGTTGAGAGGATTTATGAGGCTGTTAGATTCTCCTGCTATATAACAGGTGTCCATACGTTTGTTTTGGAGAGTGTGTGAGAATTGTAATCTCCTGTTTGAATTAATAAAGACTGCCAATGCCCTGTTGTGTGGACGTAGCCCAGGAGGTTTGGGTGAACCACGGTAAAACTCCTGTGTCTCTCATGTGATGTGTTATTTCTGCTGTGTGTTAATTTAATGTTTGCGCTGTGTTACACTCCAACAATTGGTATCGGAGCATGTTGGAGGAGCGCGCAATGGAGGAAGTGCATTTTGCTATGTGGAGTTATTAAATGGTTGCTGGTGCGTACTGCTGGTGCGTTGTTGGTGCACTGCTGCGTGGATGGCCAGTCCGATCACTGTTTTGGATATATGTATGCGTATATGTGACATATATACCTGAATGTGTGACGGTGGAGCGCAGTTGAGCGCTGTCCAGAACGTTGCTGCGGAAGGATGAGCCTGCCTGTTGACTGTCGGTCGCAGAGTTTGCTGTTTGCAAAGGTTCATGACTAGAGCAGAACTATCCAGGTATCGTTGCAGTATTAAACGCTGGGTTTTTATGCCTTTGAACGCTGGTGAATGGTGCGCAGAACTGCGTGGAGGTGGTGAGAATCGGTCAAAGAAAAAAGCAAGGTTGCGTAAAGAAAGATTGGGCTTCATAGCCCCAACTCTCATCCAGGAGTAGACAATTCCTCTCATCCTATCAGGACGCCATGTACTTGTGAATGCAGGAACTGGAACTGGCAAAACAATTGTATACCTTGCACCTATTTTTCACCACTTGCAAGCATATGCTCCTCGTATTAATCGGTCTGATGGGACATTTGAGAATGTCAGCTAATGATTAAAAACGTGATGAGGACTTTCTATCTGCTTTTCTTCTCCTCGGTCATTGCAAAAGTTATCGTATTGCTTGGAATAGAGTTCTAAGGGAAGTTTTAAAATACCATAAGTTGAAATCATTTCGATTTGTATTAAATCAAGTTTTTAATTGATTTAATTGGTGGTGATATGTTTTTAAAAAAATAAATCAATTTGATATTTGGATATGGTATGAAAAAAAAATGAAGGATATATATATATATATATATATATATTTTTTAAGAAGTGAAAGGCACTTTAAAGGAAGGAGAAGGTTATATTTTTTTTTTTGTAAAAAGGCAGTGAGAGGCACTTAAAGGAAGGCAAGGGCAATTTTTTTTTTTTAAAGGCATTTTTTTTTTAATTAAAAGGGGCATTCTTTATTTTGAAAATTGGTTCTGGAGATTACTGTGTTTTTTGCTGAAACAAGATGGCGAAAACTCAAAGTGTCCGTTTTGAGAACGATGTGCTTGGAGCCTTGTTGTCTGAGGCTGAGGAGACGAGGAAGAGGTCGAATGCAGACACCTCTACATCAGAGGTAATGATGGCCAGAGGTCGCTCGAGAGAGAGACAATCCGGGGGAATGCATAGCGACTCTCGTTCAAAGTCTAAAGGAAAGAAGACAAAGGTGAAGTGCTGGCATTGTGGGAAAACTGGACATTTAAAGAAGGACTGCTGGAAGCGACAGCAGCAAACTTCAAAAGCAGATTCTTCGACAGAGAAGAAGGAGGCAAATGCGACAGATACAGGTTCGGCATCTGGTTCAGGTATGAGCGACGAAGTGTTGTCTGTTAATATGTCAAATCATGATCAACATTGGTTGTTAGATTCCGCTGCATCAAACCACATGTGTATTCATAGAGAATGGTTTAAGACGTATAGATCAGTTAATGATGGAGTCGTGTACATGGGTAATGATGTCACATCTAATATTGTTGGGATAGGAAGTATACAACTGCAAATGTTTGATGGCACAACTAGAATATTAACAGATGTGAGACATGTTCCAGACTTAAGGAAAAATCTAATTTCACTGGGAGCACTTGACACGAATGGATATAAAACTGTAATTCAAGGTGGAGTTATGAAAATCTATAAAGGTATTTTACTAGTAATGAAAGCTAAGAAAGTCGGAAATTTGTTTCAGTTAGAAGGAAGAACAGGATCAGTTCATGTGTCTACTGTGTCTGAACATGACAGTAGTTCCATTCGCCTATGGCATCAAAGGTTGGGCCATATGAGCGAAAGAGGGTTGAAAATTTTGGCTGATCGCAAGTTACTTCCTAATCTAAGGTCTGGAAAGTTAGATTTTTGTAAGCATTGTCTGTTTGGTAAACAAAGTAAACAAAAATTTAAAACAGGCAAACATACTAGTAAAGGGATACTTGATTATATTCATTCAGATGTTTGGGGTCTAGCCCCTACAGCATCATATGGTGGCTCGTTATATTTTGTGTCGTTCATTGATGATTTTTCTAGGAAGGTGTGGGTCTACATGTTGAAAAGGAAGTCTGATGTTTTTTCAGTTTTCAAACAGTTTAGAGCATTGGTAGAAAACAACACTGGTAGAACAATAAAGTGTTTAAGAACCGACAATGGTGGTGAGTTTACTTCCAAGGAGTTTGACAGCTATTGCAAGGATGCAGGGATCGAGAGACATAAGACCACGGTTTATACTCCTCAGCAAAATGGAGTTGCTGAACGCATGAACAAGACTCTTCTAGAGAGAGCAAGGAGTATGTTGAGTAACGCCGGGTTGCAAAAGGAGTTGTGGACGGAAGCTGTGGCTACAGCTTGTTATGTGATAAATTGGTCGCCATCAACAGCGATAGACTGCAAAATTCCGCAAGAGGTATGGAAAGGACACCCTTGTGATTATTCTAAACTCAGAGTGTTTGGTTGTGATGCATATGCTCTAGTGCCTAAACATCAGCGAACTAAGTTAGATCCAAAGTCTAAAAGGCATATCTTTGTTGGGTATGGTGTTGGAACAAAGGGATATAGATTGTGGGATCCTACTACCCGCAAAATCATCATCAACAGAGATGTAAAGTTTGATGAATCCTCTCTTGTACAGTTAGATGTAGATAATAAATTGAAACAGGATGATGTATTTGATTTTTAGCACATTCAGTTTGAAATCTCTTCTAATGATAGTCATGATGACCATAGTTCAGATACTAGTCATGAACAGGTTTCAGAATCAGAACATGAACAGGGTTCAGGTTTAGATCATGAACAGGTCTCAGATACTGATCGGCAAGAAGTTCCTACAGATGGTAGTCAGCCAGAAACAACCTTAAGGAGGTCGAAAAGAATCAAACGGCCACCGAGAAGGTATGATGATTATGTTACTTCAGTTGCTTTGACCGCTAACGATGATGAACCTCTGTGCTATCAGGAAGCAATAGAAGGTTCGAATAGTGACAAGTGGAAAGCAGCCATGAAGGACGAAATGATGGCCTTGAGTAAGAACGACACATGGGATCTGGTTGAGCTTCCGAAAGATAGGAAAACTGTGGGGTGTAAATGGGTTTACAAGCTGAAACGGGGTGTGAATGATACGGAGGACAGGTACAAAGCGAGACTGGTCGCAAAAGGGTTTTCTCAGAAAGCAGGCATAGACTTTCATGAGATTTTTTCACCAGTTGTTAAAATAGTTTCAATTCGAATTGTGTTAGCTTTAGTTGCTTTGTTTGATTTAGAGTTACAACAACTAGATGTTAAGACTGCATTTCTACATGGAGACTTAGATGAGGAAATATATATGGAACAACCGGAAGGGTTTGTTCAGCATCGCAATAAGAAATTTGTCTGCATGCTCAAGAAGTCATTATATGGCCTGAAGCAGTCGCCTCGGCAGTGGTATAAGAAGTTTGATTCTTTCATGTTGAGTCAGAAATATGTTAGAAGTGAATATGATCATTGTGTGTATTTCAAGCAATTGAAAAATGGCATGTTCATTATCTTAGTGTTGTATGTTGACGATATGCTTTTATCAAGCAAAAGCATTGATGAAATCAACAGGTTGAAGACTCAGATGGCAAGGACATTCGATATGAAAGATCTAGGAGCAGCAAGACAGATTTTGGGCATGGAGATTTTCAGAGACAGGAGTAATGGTAAGCTGTGGCTATCACAACAGAAGTATGTTGAGAAGATACTTTTGAGGTTTGGTATGAATAAAGTGAAGCCTGTGTCAGTCCCTTTCGCTTCCCATTTCAAGCTTTCTTCGGGTTTATGTCCTAATACAGATGAAGAAAAGGATTATATGTCTCGAATTCCATATGCTAATGTAGTAGGATGTTTGATGTATGCGATGGTTTGTACTCGACCAGATATTTCACATGCAGTTGGGGTTGTCAGCAGGTATATGGCAAATCCAGGAAAAGAACACTGGTCAGCAGTGAAATGGGTGCTTCGGTATCTGAGAGGCACAAGTGATTATTGTATCACTTATAACAGTAGCAGTGAATATGTTTGTGGATATGTTGATTCTGATTTTGCAGGTGATTTGGATAAGAGAAGGTCAACTTCAGAGTATGTCTTTACTCTTGCAGGTGGAGCTATTAGCTGGATGTCAAAGCTACAGAACATTGTTTCTTTATCCACTACTGAAGCAGAATACATTGCTGCTTCTCATGCTTGCAAAGAGGCGGTTTGGTTGAAAGGTTTGCTTGGTGAATTTGGTAGGTTGCAGGACAACATCAGGTTACTTTGTGATAGTCAAAGTGCAATACATTTGGCTAAGAATCCGGCCTATCATAGTAAATCAAAGCATATTCCAATTAAGTACCATTTTGTGAGACAGGTTATCACTGAAAGGGGAGTCTCTCTTGAAAAGGTGCATACAAAGGAGAATTGTGCAGACATGTTCACGAAACCAGTTTTGTTAGAGAAGCTACGCTGGTGTTTGGCTTCTCTTGGCTTGCAGAAAAGATAAAATAATAAAGAACAGGGCATCAGGCTAATTGTTGTCAAGGTGGAGATTGTTGAGATTTTTTCTGTTTTGAATAAAATTGGCAAAAATCTCATTAGGTGACAAAAATTAGGAATTAGTTCCTAGATTAGCTCCAGGTTGTTGGGGAGGGAGTTAATGCATCCTAAATTTGTGTTGAGAGGATTTATGAGGCTGTTAGATTCTCCTGCTATATAACAGGTCTCCATACGTTTGTTTTGGAGAGAGTGTGTGTGGTTGTGTGAATTATGTAATCTCCTGTTTTGAATTAATAAGATTGCCAATGCCCTGTTGTGTGGACGTAGCCCAGGAGGTTTGGGTGAACCACGGTAAAATCACTGTGTCTTTATGTGCTTGATAAATTGTTGTGTGTTAATTTGCTGTGCATGATCTCCAACATTACACATCATATTCCTAAGCATTAAGAGTTCTTGAATATGGCTATAACATTTATTTAATATATTCCTACCGTTTACCAACACATGTACGCATATATTTCCATTGCAAACTAGGTGGTAACTGAATTTATTAGTATTTCGACATTGAGACCCAACATCAATCCTTGATGATTATTGTGACTTGAATCATACATATAACATCAAACATGCTTGTATAACCCTTGCTAACCTAATGTAACATTCATCATAAAAAAAATAATTCTTTACATTTCTTTACTATACCTACCTTACCTTTGTTTTGACCATGGCTTAATCAGTGTTATATGAAATTTAAATGTGTTTTTAACGAGACTGCTATCACATTTCTCTTTTGATTACTATGGTTTCATTTGGATGGTTTATGACCCTCAATACTCACACAGCGAGCGATCGATCTTGTACCTTTACATCATGCTATCCTTAATTGCAAAATTGACAGCTTGGGTTTTCGATTTGATTTTCATACGGCTTACAACCACCGCCAATCTTGTATTAAATGAATCTCTACGGAGGCATAACCTTGGGTTTTGAGTTTGGCCACCTATCTCAACGCTTACCATTCGATCTGAAAGCCTAGGATCGACGACAGAGACCGGCTTGGTAATTGCTTAGGGTACTACCCCTTGCAACCCTAACAGTTACGGCTCATTTCTCTGTTTTGCTTGCCTGAAGGCTCTGCAAGCTCCGCGGAAATGGTATACTCCCTCTATATCATATAGTAATGCGTAAGGTTAACCAATTTTTCAATGGTGTTGTTCATTTCACAGTTATTATTATTTGGTATGCATTCTTTTCTGAGATGTATTTTCTTCAATGTTTTTGAGTTGGATTTTCCTTTTGTGTTCATAGGGTCTGCTACCGAGTTTGGAATCACGGCTGTGCGTTTCCAAGCCCTAAAGGAGTTACTCTCAACGACTGCAAGTAATTACCAATCCCTTAGAGCTTATGTCTCTTCGTGCTTCGGTTTGCAGTGTCGTTCTCCAAGACTGCTAACCAGGGTTTCTTGTCTTGGAATCCACCTCCAGTTAGCTCTCAAACAGCCAGACTGATTGTTACAGGTCGATTTCGCTCCTTCCTCCCTTGTACTCTTGTTTGCAATTCTCACATTTTTTTTTCGTCTAAATATCTATTCGGATTTTAATGGTATGTCATTGGGTTTATTTTGCAAGTACTTCTCTTTGTCGCGATGCAAGGTCTCTTACTCTTTCGTTCTCAGTTCTAGCTACATATGCCACCCTAATCTTGTTATCATTCAACAGGTCTTCCATACCCTGCTTCTCCCTATGCCGGGTGCCAAGATCACGTCCTTTACATTTTAGACAAGATGAGCATGGTCTCCAGAGCTTCGCATTCATGTGGAAGCTAATCTCATTTTCTTCGCTGGTGTTTTCGATGGTCGGGTTGCCTAGATGGCACCCCCACATGTCTTTTCGTTTTCCAAATGTAGTTTATCTGGATTCCAGTTACAGTGTTGTAGCCTCATGAGACCGTGAACATTTTCTATAAAATATATTCATGCAATATTTACGGGTTTTGGGTAATGTGTAATATTATTGTATAATATATATTCCATTTCTATTTCAAAAAAGAAATTATATTGTTCATGCTATTATTTGAATATAGATTTCCTTTCTAGGCAGAGTCGTGCTTGCCACTATGTATTCATAATTATTTTTATATTACGCTATCATTTTCTATAGCTTGAGCTCGGCGTATAGAATTTTATATACAACACCAATTTTTGAATGTGCACATAATATACAGTCTTGCCTTACATAATTACTTTTCTAGTTTTCTTGAATGTCCATAGCAGATCGTTGTTTAATGATTATTATCCATGATACTTCCAGCGTTTCTCTGTTTCCGTCTATACATGGTTGCATGTTATTCTTTCAAGTTTCTTGACTCGGTTAATTTGGTGATATAGATTTACTCTGCATCTGCGGAATTTTCTATCATATGCTAGATTAGCAATTCTTTATTCTTTCTTTAGTTTCAGTTATGAGTGATGGGCATACCATCTTCTTCTATCTGTGTATAATTTAGCCTCCAAGAAAAGCGACCAGGCGTAGGGTCCAGGACCTTTCCTGGATCCTGGCCTAACTATTCTCTTCCATATTACATTCTTTGGCCTCATATTATTTCACTAGTGTATTCCAAATCTTTCTACTTATTTAGTTTGGTTTTATTGGTTTCATGTAGGCTTGAAGCTTTACATAAGCATGAATTCAAGAATATATCAATCTAAAATTACACAGCATAAAATATAATCCTTGCTTACTGTAATCTTTTCTTTGACAGAATTACTAACATATATATATATATATATATATATATATATATATATATATATATATATATATATATATATATATATATAATGTACAGTAAACTCTTTCCTTTGATCATATACGTAAATATATTTCCACGTACTACAACTAAACAATATATTCACGTTCTTTCTTCTCCGCAATACATATTTTCTAGTAACAGAATTTAAAATGGAATTGATATTATTTTTATCTACAATACATATTTTTAGTCTCTAGGATTTACACAGTAAGATTGAATTCCCATTTTTCAACTAGTTCTATCAATATTAACTGAAATAAATAATTCTACTTATCTTGTTTGGGTCACTATTGATGGTGTCTACTCAACCATAAGAGAGGTGATTACCTCCTTCTCTACCCCCATGCTCCACTCTTGAGTTGGGTAGGTTGACAAAGGTTTCGAAAGAGACCTCGGGACTCCAAGTCCAGTCTTCCTTTCCAGAAACCCTTAGGAGTACAGAGTATTCCACTGGTCACTGCCAGCTCTAGAAATTTCTTCACTCTGCACTTTTTCTCCTTCCCAGAACAAAACCCCTTTTCCTCTTTGGGATGTGCCTTTATCCTTAGAGGAAAAGGTAACTGCCTGAACTATCCAACCACCTCTCAGTTCTTGGAATACATTTTACCATCAGTACTTTTTTTTAAAACTTTTATGGAACCTCTTTTCCATAATTAATTCATTTTTCACAAAATAAAGTTAACCCATATTCATCAAGAAATCCTTCAAAAAAAATGAAATGTTTTAATTTTCTTTTTAACAAATATAAAATAACATAACAACTAGTCAAAAACTAGTTAGCACATAAACTAGCTGTCACAACTTCCCCCCTGGGAAGTAAACACCGTCCTCGGTGTTTCACTCCAACTCAGCAAACAATTCCGGATAAGCCTCATGTACAAATCCTTCATCCTCCCAGGTAGCCTCTTCTGATATGAAGTGCTTCCACTGCACTTTAACCTGGGTGATGGCTTGCCTCCGGAGCATGATTTCTCTCCAATCGAGTATACACTAAGGTTTGACTAGAAATTTGCCGTCTGGTTTGACCTGGATGCTTTGCCCATAAATAAAATGCTTCGGGTCATGCACGTAACTCTTCAGTAAAGATACATGGAACACATTCTGCACCTTGATATGGCTGGGTAAGGCCAACCGATATGCCACAGGCCCCACCCTTTCCAATACCTGAAAAGGTCTACAAAATCGGGGAGCCAACTTGGCACAAGAGGCCCACCTTAGTGTGCTCCTCTTTGGTTTGATTCTCACATACACATGATCGCCCACTTCGAATTCTCAATAAGTCCTCTTCTTGTATGCATACAACCTCTATCGGTCTTGAAAAGCTCTTAGATTTTGTCTGATCTTTCTTACCTCAGATTCCATCTCGACCAAAATTTATGGTCCAAGCATCAATTTAGTTTCAGGGTTGCTCCAACTGATAGGCGTACGACACTGCCGCCCATATAAAGCTTCGAAGGGACTCATCTTAAGTGACTCCTGGTACCCATTGTTGTAGGAAAATTCTATGAGGTGCAAATAGTACTCCCATCTTGTTGGTTGTTGCATCACGTACATGTGCAACATGTCCTCGAATATTTGGTTCACCCGCTCAATTTGTCCATTTGTCTGAGGATGATAAGTTGTGCTGAAATTAATTTGGGTTCCCAATCTTGTGAATAAAGTCTTCCAGAATGCGGAAGTAAACTTCACATCCCTGTCTGATATAACTGTTTTCGGTATGCCGTGTAATATAAATATTTCTCTCATAAAGATATTAGTTATTTGCATTGTTTTGTACATAGACTGTACTGATATAAAGTGTGATGCCTTGCTTAGCCTATCAACTACCACCATAATGGAATCATTGTGCTTTTTAGATCTTGGTAAACTAGTAATGATGTCTAGGGATATAAATTCCCATCCATTCAGGCACCAGTATGGGCTGCAACAATTTGGCTGGATGTTGATGCTCCACCTTACCCTGTTGACACTACAAACATTTGGTTAAATATTCTGCAATGTTTTACGCATGCCAGGCCAAAAATAATTTTTTCTAATTGCTGTTAGCATTTTCTGGTACCTTGGGTGTCTTGAATAATTGCTTCGGTGATATTCATTCATAATCAGCTCCATTTCAATTCTATTTGGAACATATATTTTCCCCTTAAATGTTAGCAGTTGTTCTTTGCTAATTTCGTAATCACCAGTTTTTCCTTGCCTTCTGTCCTCCTCCATCTGCTGCCATAAAAAATGATCTTCAGGATCCTTCCTGGATTTCTCTTTTATTTGATCAAAAAATTTACATTCAAGTTGGTTATAGCAAAGCTCATAGACAAAGTGCAATTTTCTTCTCAAGGCATCAACCACTCGGTTTTATTTACCTTTTACATGCTGAATTTACATGTCAAACTCTCTTAAGAAGGCATTCTATCTTGCCTGACGAGAGTTTAGATCAGCTTGTTTGAAATAGTTGGTTAGACTGCTATGGTCGGTTTTCAACACAAACATTTTCCCTAATAAGTAGTGCCTCCATATCCGGAGTGCATGCACTACTGTTGTCAGCTCTAAGTCGTAGGCTGAGTATCTTTGTTCATGCTCTTTTAGCTTTCTTGATTTGTAGGCAACTACTTTTCCTTCTTGCGATAATACCGCCCCAGCCCCTTCTTTGCAAGCATTAGTACATACCTCAAATTATTTATTAGAGTCAACTACTCTCAATACCGGGGTGGTGGTCAACAAATTTTTTAACCTCGCAAAACTATTCTGGCATTCAAGAGTCCACTTGAATACTTTTCCCTTCCTTTGTAAGGAAGTAACTGGAAAAGCAATTTTGGAGAACCCCATCCAATCCCATAAAGGACCGAATATCTGCCACATTTTGGGGAACTCACCATTCCATAATTGTCTTAATCTTCTCTGGATCTACAACTATCCCCTCAGATGAGATAACATGGCCTAGATACCATATTTTTTTCTTGAAGAAATCACATTTGTTGAACTTGGCGTACAACTGATGTTTCCTTAACATTTCCAGCACTATTCTTAAATGATCCTTGTGGTCTTCCTGATTCTTCGAATAAATTAAAATATCTTCGGTAAATATCATCACGAAACTATCTAGGAAGGGGTGAAATATTTCGTGCATCAACCTCATAAATGTTGCTGGTCCATTGGTTAGATCAAAGGGTAATACCACAAATTCATAATGCCTGTATTTGGTACGGAAGGCAGTCTTGTAGATATCTTCTTCTTTTATCTGGATCTGGTCATACCCAGATCTTAAGTCTATTTTCGAAAAGACTGTGGCCCCCTTCACCTGATCAAACAGGTCATCAATCCGTGGTAAAGGATATTTATTTTTAACAGTCAGCTTATTGAGTTGTCTATAATCCATGCACATTCGTGCAGTTCCATATTTCTTCTTCACAAACAACACTGGTACTCCCTAAGGGGACACACTCAATCGTATATACCCTTTTTCCAACAGCTCCTACAATTGCTTTTTTAATTCTGTTAGTTCCAGAATACTCATTCTATATGGATCCCTTGAAACTGGTGATGATCCTGGCATTAACTCAATGGTGAAGTCAATATCTCTTCTTGGGGGTAATCGTGGTACATCTTCTGGAAATGCATCTATGAAGTCCTATACCACTGGTATATTTTCCATCATAGGAGCCTTCTCCTTAGAATTAGTATACCCCACTTGGATGGTATACATCTGACATCCCTTCTTAATACATTTGTTCATTTGGGATGTTGTAATAGGATGCAGCTGTAACGACTTCTTGATTCCTTGAATTTCATTGCATGTTCCATCTTGCATCCTATAATATATAATATTTTCTTTACAATTCACTAACGTCCAATGTTTTTCCAGCCAATCCATGCCTAACAACACATCATATGATCCTAATAGAAATATATTCAAGTCCACATTTAACTATTATCTTCCTATTTCCAATGTGAAATATGGAATTTTGGCACTTTTCTTTTCGCGCCAATGGCTAACTGTACCAACCAAAGGTTTTTGAATTTTTGACTTTGAAATTTACATAATTCTACTATTTTGGGGTTTATGTAACTTAAACTTGCACCTAGGTCTAGCAAAATGGAAACAGGTTGCGATAGTAGCTTACCTTCCAGCTTTATCATTGTTGGTTGATAATCCATTTGATGATCTTCCAGTGCTGCGTTGATTATGGATATGTTTCGGGCTACATCCCCCACCGTTGAAGCTTCCTGTAGATTGGCAACGGTTTCGTTTCTCCCTCGCTATGGATATTTTTTGTAATAATGAGCCTTGCCATACCCCCAACACTACAACGACGAATTTGGGGCTTGTCCTTGTTCAAGTTTGCTAGAGGCCTCTGTACGTCTCTCTTCTGCAGGCCATCGAGTTCTTTGATGATTTCTTCCAAACTATTTGCTTACAGTATTTCATGCATAATTATTAAATTTTCTATTCCTAGCACTTTTGAAGTTGGAACTATTTTTCTGTCCCTTTCTTGGCTGCCAATTTTTACCCAGCTGTCGCTTTGCCTTGGACTGCTGATAGCACATTCTTTCCTTCTAAATTTCTTCGTCCATGGTTCTTGGGTTTACGAATTCAATTCGTTCCTTCATGTGGGTTGGAAAACTACTTAAAAATAATTGTACCTTAGACTTTTCATCCCTTAAATAAGGAACATATCTTAATAGGGAAGTGAACTTGGTTATGTATTCATCCATTGTCATTTGCCCCAGCTTCAAATTGTAGAACTCTCTAGATTTTTTGTCATAGAAGCATTTTGTTAAGAACTTGTCTTTAAAATATTGCTGGAATGAATCCCATGTTACATCTTGATCCTCAATGTTGTGAACATTCTTGAATTCCTCCCACCACAGAGTGGCCTTTTCTCTCAACTGGTAAATGGCCAATCTGGCTTTAAGATTTCTACTGTACTCACAGACTTGGAAGTACTTATTCATGTTAATCAACCAAGCTTCTGCCACCTCCTCAGCTTCTCTGTCAAACGTAGGTGGTTTTATCTTGCATAACTCACCTTGCAGTTCCACCTTTTGTTTCTTAATTTCCTGTTGATCTGATAAATTACCAGACTCAGCCTCATTGTAGTTTATGTTCTTCTTGCTTCATTGGGAGTGACTTCTGTCCATCCTATCAGCGGTTTGGTCCTTGGTCTGTCATTCGTTTTCTTCTTTCATGTCCCTATCAGGGCTAGGTTGCAACACCCTGTGATTATGTTTGTCAGAAAGGCTCTTCAGTATCCTTTCCTGTTCTTGCATCAAGCGTTCATTGTCTCTCCTCACTCGGACCATTTCTTCCTGCAACTTTTGCATAGTACTCAACAATATACTAGTATGATGTTGTTTCTCCTCCAGTAGTCTATTGGTCTCGTGGTGCTGATCCACACTCAATTGAATCCACATTTCAGGATTCATTTCCGGTTGGGGTTGGGGTGTAGGTTCCCCTGTATTCCGAGGTGGTTGTTGTGTCGATCCCCTCCTCATGTTGTCTTCTGCACTATTATTTATTTTTCTGTGCATCATATATACACAATTTTATCAGGTTAGGTGACCCTTAAGGTCCCAGCATAAGAACGCTGCTATGATACCACTTGTAACATTCATCATAAAAAAAAAATTGATTCTTTACATTTCTTTACTATACCTACCTTACCTTTGTTTTGACCATGGCTTAATCGATGTTATATGAAATTTAAATGTGTTTTTAACGAGATTTATATCAAATTTCTCTTTTGATTACTATGGTTTCATTTGGATGGTTTATGACCCTCGATACTCACACAACGAGTGATCGAGCTTGTACCTTTACGTCATGCTATCCTTAATTACAAAATTGACAGCTTGGGTTTTCGATTTGATTTTCATACAGCTTACAGCCACCACCAATATTGTATTAAATGAATCTCTACGGAGGCATAACCTTGGGTTTTGAGTTTGGGCACCTGTCTCAACGCCTACCATTTGATCTGAAACCCTAGGATCGACGGTACGGTAGATGCAGAAGCAGTATTGCCAGGATC